>CM034153.1:14037920-14094961 GCA_019776745.2 Taxus chinensis
ATTAGTGATAGTCAGAGTGCTATACACATAAGCTAAGAACTCTTCTTTAACTCTCTAGGACGAAGCATATACAGTTAATGTTTGGTACCATTCATCAGGAAGCTTTAGAGGAAGAGAAGTTTTGAAGCTAGAGTTTAGAGAAGATTCATACTAGCAAAATCCGTACAGACTGATGAAATATAGTGCGTGGTACAGGGAAAAAAAAACTGAAGTTTGGGTTCAACTTTGGTTGGTCTTCACAGAAAAACTAGTGAAGGGTTTGTTGAGAAGCTTGCCAAGGAAAACTAGCCTCCAAGTGGGATATTGTTAGGTTGTGGATCTTGTCATGTGTGAACAGTGTTTGAAGACTATACATAAGAGTTTAAGTATTGTACAATTTTCATGTATCCTCATTGGGGTTCGGAGCTGAGTTGGGCCACAAGCGGGGGTCTGGGGGTGGTAGCCCCCAGTAGTAGGGGTTTGGGGGCGTAGCCCCCGAAAAAAAAATTGGGCCTTAAAACGTGCCCGATATATCGAGAAAGTTGATTTTTCCATTAGGGGCAGCGATTTTTGACCAATAGGTTTATGGGACGTTTTTTTGACAATATGGTTTTTGATACCACATTTGTAAAGAAAACGATTACGAATTGTCTTATTTATTAGTTTTATGCATATGATAGAAGTATGAAAACATGCAGATGTGCTTGGATTCGAGGGTGAATTATGTAGATTTATTGAAACATAGCTCTAAAAGATTGAGCTTTGTATTGAGAGAGTGGTGGCTTGTAATAAAATCTGAGGAAGTGATTCTTGGTGGATGTAGCCCCAAATGGGTGAACCATGTTAAATATTGTCTCTTTGTGTTGTGTTATTTTATTATACACTTTTATTTGAGATCTGTAATATTTTTGCATATTAGTTCTCTACTGTTGCCAATTCTCGTGTGAGGATTTTTCCACATATTTTTATCTCTTATCTCCCTAACACATGAAAGTTAGGGTTTAGAAGCAAGGATTAACAAGAAATAAGAGAAGAAATTGCAAAAAAAGTGGTGGAGAGAGAGAATTCTTGGTGATGAAGCAAAATCTTACAAAAAGAAAGTACTGTACATCTGAGAGGTGGGAAGATTGTAAATATTCATGTATATCTTGTCAAGCTTTGGATAATAGATTGGATTGTTTCTGGTGACGTAGCCCCACACTGGGTGAACCACGTTAAATCTGTGTTGATTTATGTCTCTTATTTTGTATATTTCTTCTGGCATAATATCCACTTTTATTTGCATGTATCTTAGATCTGATATATTATCTGTACAACCGGTGTGCTAACCCCAACAAAAAAGTAGTGGCTACCTATACGGAAGCATCTCACTCTCCTATCAGTAGTCTCGTATCAACATGGGCCTATCTCGTAGTGGCGGCCTCTCGATCTCTATCTATAGTAATGATCTGGACTTGGGCTCATGCCTGATCTCTTTGAATAATATAACCCTTCACATGTGCTTGAGCCTGGTCCTACTGTAAGGTGGCACTTTGTACATGTATCTATGCCGGATGTAAGAGGAACAATATCTAATCACCTTGCAATGCTAGCTTCCTGGTCTAGTGTTGTCATGCTCCACCATCCCCACCTTGAGTATCTTTAGCTTTCACTTGATCTCTCTCAGATGTGAAGGCCTGCAGCTGTACCCTAGCTTGGTCTCTGTCACCCGATACCTGAAGCTGAATAACTATCGCCACCTATAGGTACTGCTGAAATACAACTACTTAACCATCATCTTCTGGAGTACGAGGTGGCAGACCCTGTTGTGGAAACAATTGTTATAGAGGGGCATATATCCCCTCTATAATACCTACTGGAGGTAATTCTATATCTGGATCCCTAGGTGCATGTCTCTACTTGATCCTAGGCCCCTATCTCTGTGGATGTTGTAGCGGAGGAACCTATCCCCCATCCCCATCATGACGTTGGTCGTCAAAAGGATCATCGTCATCATCATCACCATCATCCTCGCCACCATCACCTCCACCCTCATCACCGATAGGAGTCCCCACTAGGCGTGCCCTTACTCTTGTATCATAGGAAGCTCTAAGAATCATCAAACGATAAGGTATCAGTGCATGGTACCATGGAGAATACTTTGGAGTACACCCCAGATCTCAGAACTATCTCAAGGGCACCCACATAGCTGGAACCCACATGTAAAAATATCATCAATGCTTTGTCCATGGTAATTTTTTGCCCCATATCAAAATACTCTCTAGCCCTATGGGTGTACCACATGTCTGGCCCGGGTACATCCTATGTTATGCCTAATTGTCTTTGGTACTGATCCACCCTGTAAATATCCTGCATATAGTTGTGCCTTCCCAACATGAAGTGCTCAACTTTCATTGTGTTAAACTCTAAGCCATCCTAAGGTCACTAAAAATGTAAGTATAGCCTCCATACTACTACACTCTACTGTAGATCATCTAGCTCACGGCGTAATGGTATGAATCTCCCCTGTACAGCCGCATGTCATCTAAAATTGAAACCTAGCCCATAGTAGAAGGATCCTCTAGAGCTCAAACTCTCAGTATACTTGCAGGGCAACCAATAGCAATATGGTCCCATACCCAAATTTGCAGAAGCCTGGACGGTCCTACCATCTTCTGACGGTAGCATGTGATCAAATGTAAATCCAAGTATAAGTGCGCCAGTATGCACTGGCCCCAGAAATATGTTTCACCATCGATCTGACCATGTATCACTCTAATGAGGCCAAGCATAAATAAAGCTTCGGTTTCTTCAAGGAGTAAAACTCCACTAACAAAAGCCATCAGATAAAATACAACCTGATCAAGCTTGGGATCCTCTATACACCGTGATAGTCTGACTGTCATCCTATTGTGTGGTATCACTAGAACACTGAATAGCTCAATGATACACTGATCGATATCAGCCTAGCAGCTGGAGTAATGAATCAGCTCACCCTGGATAGGGACCCACATAATGCGCCATATGTCCTCCAGTGTGATAGTGATCTCACTTGTAGGAAGCCAGAAACACTGACTATCACTGTGTCACCTCTCAACTAAGGCCATCAGGAGGGTGATGATATAAAGTAATATGTGGCACGTCAGCCATGTAAGCTAATCCTGTAACATATAAAATAATATCCAGTATCTTCCGATCCTCCTCGTCGAATTGTACCTCTATCATTGCAAGATGACCATATCTCTCGTGGGTGTGAAGGAAGGGTACTATCCGCTGTGCACAAACAAACAATGCACACATTAGGGTTACATTTCTATCTACTTCTACCTAGTTTTCTAGTAAATTTTTTCTTTCTTTCATCTAACATGCTAATTTTTCAATTTCTTCTACAACAACCTAGTCTATTTTCATATATACTTGGCTAGTTGTTTAGAGGGATAAGTTATGTATTTTCTCCAGGCACATGTGTGCCTACTTTGACACATTCGTGCATGTATCGACATGTATGCGCCTAGTGCATATGCACCTAGCGCATATGTGCCTCCACTTCAATGCCTACACCTCCACCCCAATGTGTGTGCCTAGCCTCTTTTTCTATCTAAACTCCCAACCTAGCCAGCATGCATAGGAGTCCAATTACACACATACAAGTCAAGTTCACACGTGCTCATGTGCATCCCTATTTTTCCCCTCTCGGTGCATACGCCCTCCCTTCAGTGGATACACGTGCGCATACCCATTTTTTGATAGGTACGCGTACACATACTCGTATTCTTGATTCATGAATTCATGTGCATACGTCAAATTTACCGTAATCTACACCTAAAAATGACTAAAAAATGATATTAAATGCTTAAAGGAAAAGTAGGGATGGGGCACTCACATAGGGTCCATCCGTTGCATCTCGAAGGTACTCCCAGATGCAATTTACTTGTCTCCTCCTACTCGGTAGCCTCGCCATCTCAATCCAAGTTCTCTCACACTCGCTCGGAATGAAAATTGCAAGAGATCTACTATAAATGAATTGGCCGTGATTGATTTACCCTCCCTGGGTGGGTATATTAGGCTATCGTGATGCCCCTGGGGCATGTTTTTTCATCGTGATCACTCTAACGCTTCTTCAGCTCACCGAAATGATTATGTTTTATATTTAAATAATTATTTTTCACTACGTTGGAGCACTAAGTGGTGCCTAGCGGCCACTTCTTCACCCTGGGGAAATTTACAAATATTCCAAGTGTTATCTCTATCATTTTATTCTATTTTTCTTTCATTTTACCTGTCGCGATAATTATTTTATTTAATAATTATTTTTAGCTCGTTCTTCTTCTCACCGGGGTATTTTTACTACTATCCGAAACCCATTCGTTTCACCCTGGGGAATTTTTTGTGTGTGATTTTAGGAGATCTTTCATCTCTTCTATTCTTTTGACCGATCAAAAATTTGAAAATTATAAAATCATCCAAAAATCCAAAATATTTTTTTTTTTTGAAAAATTTGAAAATGGACTAAGATTGGTAAATCAACTCATTTGCAGCTGAAATATGTATGTTTTGCATGGCGTTCATCTCGTATCTTGTTGGCATTTCCAAGTGTATTAAAACAATGACCCACGAACCACCTAACTCTATAACCATTTACAAAATCTACGCTGCTTACTTTGACGATACTCTGGGGCATGAGTTGTTTGGTATTGTTTCGCTGTGCACACTACTTTTTCATTGGACCTAAGTGTCCTCTATCCTTTCCCTTGCATATAAAAATTGCTTGGGAAATAATTTTAAACCCTTGTCATTTATCAAAACATTTGGGATTTGTAACTCGATAATAAAATATTTGTGCAACTGTCTTAAACGTTGTTGGTTTGAGTGTGTGTGATTGTACTTATTTCCTTGTTAAGTGTGTAGACACAAAATTTGGGTCACACTCCCCCTTCACCCCACATGTATATAAATTTAATTACCTAAAATTAAATTAATGCCCATGCTAACAATATTCATTATTTAATTACCTTAATTGAACTAATTTTCACCTCACCTAGACACTTCATCACAGACCTATTCTTAGCATGTTTCCTTTTAACTAGGACTCAATCTCCACCTACCATAACTAACTAAGACTTCGTATAACCATAACAGTAAATTCCAATTCTTCCTCTAACCGCAAGCACACTTAATTAAAGGAAAATCCATTTTGCATCTGCAACAATGGGAAAAACTAGCCAAAAGATAGCCAAGATATGTTATTTTGGCAACCTAGGATATCCTACCTTAACCAACGCCGGTCAACCCAAAACTGACGCCGGGCACCCTAAACCGTCATTTTTTACCATATATTCACTTTGATAACCTTTTTTTGGACGTTGGAAGAATTATTTGAGTTTTGGAGAAGAGAGATCTGTATGCAAGCAAGCACCAGAGCATTCTTGCACATCCAGACATCTTGAACCAACACCAAGCACTGATCTGAAGGGAAAGCATTCACGGTAACATTCCGAGAAGCATGACCATGACACTGACCACTAGTTCCATGGATAAAGAATCACCTCTATCCAACCACCAGGTCTGTAAGTACAAGTAAGTAACTTTGGATCTGTATCTTTCCATACTTAGATTAGGTTCTTTATCTCTGTGTGAGACTCCTAGTATCCTTTGCATATCATCACCTCTCACTTTCTTGCCAATCCCTCCACCTAACCACCTAAAACCCCAGCTCTCCATACCCAATTTCAAACATCTCTAAGTATTCCCAGCACTATTATCAACCTCACATTTCTCTATCTATTCTCTGTGTAATCACATAAAATCACTAAAACAAAACTTTATTAAGTTTCTATCAGCCCGACCCTACCGACATTGGTTAACCTAAATAATCGTTGGTTTCCTCTTAACCGGCATCAGTCATACTAGACCAATGTCAGTCTTTTTATCTGGTAAAACCTTCCTATAACAACAACCTCATAGCATTCACCTAAATAACCCAAACCACTCAAAACTTGACCCTGACCTATCCCAACCACCTTACTCACCTATCTAACTTCCCTATCTGATCACAACCTAGCCTATTAGATTAGATTTTCTTATTTTAATTGAATGAGACACCTAAATCATATCAACTAAAGTAGGATATTATTGGTTTACGTTATTTCTTGCATTAAGTTGTGTTAAACACTAGATTGACAACCATCTAGGAAGTATCACACTTCCTGAGTATAGCATACGCTAGGTAGTTCACTGACATATATTGTTTAATATTCCTCTTGTGGTCTTGTTTTACATTTCAGGTAGTTCATCATAGCAAAAAGGAAGTTCTTGCAATCAGCACTGGATTGATAAGTCAGAATGTGTGCACTCTACCTTCCACCTCCATTCATAGGTATTCCTCCTCACCCTTACCCTATCTATTTTACTCATATGTACACAACTTTTCGGTGAAACATTTTGGCATGCCCAGTGGCACCCACTCTTGGGTTCATTGCATTTTCATCATATAGGGAAACTTGTTGTGTGTTTCTTTCCTTTTGAAAAATACACATTTAATCTTATCCCCGGTAATATTATTTTCTTCTAATTTTCTAAATGAAATTTTTCATTTGGTGCTTAAAACGAAGCAATTCTTCCTTCTTACGTTTGCATAGTAGTGAAAGATCCCATTCTTGACCTATTCATCATTTTCTTCATCGAATATAATTTTCGATTTGGGTTGTTAAATTTTTTTCATTTCATCCTTGTATGCATCATTATTATCTCACATTTAAAATGAGGGCAACATATATGCTAGAAGTCATACCCAGCTGATGGTTGACACAATTGAACTATAGAAAGCACTTTCTTCTCTCTCTATTTGCTAAAATGCAAAAATTTGAATTCACACATCTTCTCAAACAACATCACACCTAGAAGAAGTTGTCAATGATCACATGATCAGAGGATTGACAATGGGCACCCAGCTGGTTTCTCTGTCCATTCATAACTTAGAGAAAGGACCGCCCCCACCATAACATAACCTGAAGCCACCCTTTTAGAATTTCCTTCTTCATAGGAAGCCTTCATAGCCAAAAACTCTATTATAAATTCACAAGTCAGTATTAAAAAGTATAAGATAAAATAAACATAAATTCACTTTTAGGATTGCGTGTAATTCTTAGCTTTGTTCTTGACTTGTGTTTTGAGTTGTGAGGGTTACGATTCTTCATTTTTCTTCTTCCTTTCACACTCCACCATCATAGTTGGAGTATTCTGACAATTTCTGAGTGTTTCATGGCCTCATCTTATCATTCTCATATTTTTGGTTGATCCTTCATCTAGTTTAATTCACCAAAAATTCATTTTTCTTCATTTATTCTAATTTCACAGTAACCAACGTCGGTCCAGTGACCGGCATCAGTTTACATCTGACCATCGTCAGTTTATCTAACCGGTGTCGACTTCTGGCTCTTTTGGTTATTTTACCTGAAACAACCTTCATCACCTATTTTTTCTATTTTTGGTCTTTAACACACCACTATATCCCCAAAATTTTGATATCTCTGTAAGATACAGTTTCCCCATTTCACATTCATCAATTCTGTTTCATTTGCTGAAACTGGTATTTCGCACAGTGACCAGTATCGGTTATCATAACCATCATCGGTTCACCTTTAACTATCATCGGTCATACTAACCATCGTCGGTTGTTGTGTTTGATTTTTAATCAAAACAATGACCAAATTTACCCCTCAGACTTCATCATTCTCTGCGTCTGTTATTTTCTGTGCCATTTACAGAATATAGTTTTACCAGGTTAGCACTAATTCACATGGTGTTGACTCATAGCCAAACTAACACCCTTGTATTTCACGCCAGCCGTCTACCACTCCCACCTAGTCCATCGCTGCCATCCATCCTATCACCTATGGATCCAACTCAACCTATCACCATTTTTACCGGTGACGAGGAGTTCACAAGACTCCTTGATCAGAATCCCACAGCCTAACAATACTATCTTTCCTACTCATCTACCTGAGACTCCTCAGGAAAACTAGTGTACGACATTCATGTATCTATTTCTCTTTCCCTTACATCCACTTCCACATCAGCTACCACTAGCTTGACGCTACCCTCATCCACATTACCCCATGTGATCTCTCATTTAGGTTCCATATCTTCCATAACGGATACCTGAACGACATATATTGCACTCATGGTGTCAACCTTTCCTCCACTCACTGCCTTTAGCATAACCCCATCTTCCCCCTTTTCCTCATGTATACCAGTTGCATCACAACCACCTCCAGTGTTGGCAACCCACACCCCATTCCAAAATCTAGTTCTTTCCATCCCTCAGTCTCTACCACCCACTACCATGAGAGTCATTGCGACCACCTCACCTATTTACATGCATCACCAACATACCCCAATCTCCTATGTTTCTTATTTGGGGTACATTCCACTTGTATTTATTCCCCATTAACATTTTTCATATTCGGCACCACCATATACTGGGATGTCATCCACATCATACACCCATCATCGACCTCCCTTTACTATAGGAGGCACCCATTCCTCACAACCCACTAATGACCTCATTAGGATGATGATGGAAAAGATGTAGACATTAGAAGCATATGTTTCTAGCTCTCGTAGCTTCTTGACCTATGATGAAATATGTAATGAGAATATTCATCCATCCATTCCTATTCACCCATATCCTGTGCATTGGGAAAGGCCAAAGTTCAACCATTTCAACAGTAAAGAGGACCCACAACAACACTTGCGGTCATTCAAGCATGAGTGATACCTAATTTCTCATGACGATGCTATGCTCTTATGAACATTTCCCATGTCCCTAACAAGACCCGCCTTAGATTGGTACAATAGTTTACCTAGACATTCCATCTACTCCTTTAACCAAGTGGCTCAACCATTCCTGGACCACTTTTTGA
This sequence comes from Taxus chinensis, assembly GCA_019776745.2. Taxonomy (NCBI): domain Eukaryota; kingdom Viridiplantae; phylum Streptophyta; class Pinopsida; order Cupressales; family Taxaceae; genus Taxus; species Taxus chinensis. The sequence goes on from CM034153.1 coordinate 14,046,803, forward strand.
TCAATGTAGTCAAAAAATTCACCATGACTGACCTATATTCGATGCGAAAATATGAAGATGAATCTATCACAAATTTCGTTTCCTACTGACGAAGTCTTATCAATCAATTAATGTTTCAGTTACCTCAAGTAGAACTTATTGAGTGGTTCATTAGAGCTTGTGCAAGACACATCTCACCAAGTCTATAGGCACAAACCTTCTGAACCTTTAACGAAGCGTTCACCACGGCATGAAATTTGGAAATCCGTGTCATTGAAGAAATGAAAATCCAATTAATTAAAAAGAATGCCCCGTTCAAACCAAATGATTCTTCTTCATCTTCAAAACCCCAAAATAATTATTATAAAGCTATAGGATCTGCCAACATGGTAGTTCTCAAAGCGGGTCCATCTCATCTCTCTAATCAAGCCCAACCTTCTTCCAATATTTCCCTTGTCTAGACCTATCAGTTCTGGCGGGAAAAACATAAATACACTTCAATTGGAGATCCCTATTCTTCATTCTTCGAAAATCTTCTTAAAGCTGGAGCCATAACACTTCCGCCCATAAGACCTCATACTAGTTTCGATCCTACTCGTCCTATGCCTGCATGGTATAAGGAACACGACTATTGAAATTATCATTACTTCTAAGGCCATAGTGACGGTAACTACATCACTTTTAAGAACATTTTCCAAGAGATGATAGATAATGGATACCTTATCGTGGATAACCTGAACACGCCGGAAAATCAAATTTTACACATCTTTAAGAATTTGTTCCCTAAACATAAACCATCATCTAATCAAAATAGTGAACCTTCATCCAGTGAAAATAATGTCCATAAAGTCCACACAGTGTTTGGTATCATATTGGTTATTCTTCAACTTGCACCTATTTCGTCTATTGAGGAAATTCAGGCACGAAATCCTCTACCCATAGAGGATCATACCTCTTCTATTCCTTCACCCACAGAGGAGTCCCCCTCATCTCCCCCTGCTCTCATCAAGAAACCCACATTTTTTGTTGATGCCATTCCACCGTCTACCTCACCTCATCTACCATCTCTCCTACCCATAGGATATTCTTTAGACATGTCACTACATGTTGGGGGAAATTCTCCCTCAACATCCTAAGACCTGTCGAAACTAAAATTTTCCTCCTTAATTTCTATTTCATTAATGTATGTATTAGGAATAGGATGTTGAAAGTATAATTAGTAGTAACGTCCGATAGAAGATAACGGTGCTGCCAGTACGACGCCGCCAATAATGTGGAGTACGGTAACAGTCAAAGTACAATAGGAATGTTGTAAAAAGTAAATATTTGTCGTAAGTGGTCCGGTAATGTTAAAATGTCAAAGTTTGGGTAATTAGAGAAGTAGGGTCTACATGATTAGGAATTAGAAATATTATATTGGTAATAAGGACAAGGAGTGAGGTCATAAATATTTTGTGTATTTTATTTGTAAAAAGTCTAAAAATGTGGAACCCATGTAAAATGATAAGGTTTATCTTATCTTAAAAGATAAGCTTACATGTACAGATAAGAGTTAAGGTATGGAATATGATTCGTCATAGTGGATTTCTTATCCTATCTTAGAGATAAGATGGATAAGCCTGGAAGTTCTATAAATAGAGAGGCCACCCCCCTCATTTAGCATAGAAGGAAGTAGTGAGAAATATTGTAGGAAGTGTGCGAAGGAAGCCATCAGTTTAAAGGTGTGTTGAAGAAGCCATTAAGAGGTGTAATTATAAAGTTTCTCCCATAGTCTTGGTGAAAGGAAAGTGAAGTCAATAACACTTGAAGTACCTCATGGGTGAGATTGTAACAGTTTCATGTTAATATTATAATTTACTTTGATATTTCAGATTTGTCATCATTCCATCTTATCATAGTCGATGGTATTCTTGTGTTATGTTGTTGTTTTGTTTCCAGATTACATCCACCAAACTAAAGGCTGTGCATTAGTAAATAATCATAGCACGAGGAGTTCCCTGTGAAGAATTATCATAGTGCCGGATTGGTGATGACATTTTGGTTCCGTTGCCGGGATCATTCCTCGTTGGTGGATTTTCTGGAGAGATATTCCCACTTAGTCAAAAATCAATTGGAGGGTAACCTTGTTTTTTACTGTGCATAGTAGTTACCATGGTAAAGTCATTTTTGCCATGAATAGTAGTTACCATGGTAAAGTCATTTTTGCTGGGAATAGTATTTACCGCAGTAAAGTCACTTTTTACCGTGAATAGTATTTACCGCAGTAACTTCACTTTTTACCGTGAATAGTGTTTACCACAGTAAAGTCAGTTTTTACTGCAGTAAGTCAAGTTTTACCATAGTTTACCATGGTCATTTCTATTTTACTGTAGAAAGGTGTAAAGTCACTTTCTAGTATAGTGATTCCAATTATTTGTGCACATAAGTCTTGTTGATTGTACTTGTGGGTTGGTATTTCACGGTGGTTACTTTTGAAAATGGGAAAGATTCCTATTTTTTCAGCTCAATCTAATGAAGATGCTTCTTCTTTCATTCAAGAGTTTAAACGATCTTGTATTTGTAATGGCCTCATAAGAAGGGAACAATGGACTGAATTTTTTCCTACCTTTTTGGATGGTTCAGCACTTAGGTGGTTTGAAACACTAGGTGATAATGTGAAAAATTCATGGGATTTATTAACTGAAAGTTTTCTTGAAGAATTTGGTGAACAACAGAAATATGCAGATCTCATGATCGAGATCACAAAGCTATCCCAAGGAGAGAAGGAGAAGATAAGGGATTATCATGCTCGTGTTCTAGAGCTAAGGAGGAAGCTCGATGCCCAGATCCGGAAGGAAGGATTAGCGGATGGGTTGATGAATGGCGTGGATAATCTCCTATGTAAGCACTTCATTCTTGGGATGAAGCTAGAGATCAGACAACGAGTGAAGTATGACCGCCCAGCTACCATTGAACAAGCAAAGGAGATTGCAAGAAGGCAAGAAGAAAGCATGGAAGAGGAGCCCAAAGAAATTGTTGCTAAAGTAGAGCCTACACCAGCACCTTTGGTCTAGAATCCACAACCACTCCCGGTGAGCACAAATATTTCTCCTAGTACATCTACTGAGTATGAAGATTTGCTAAAAAAGATGGGTCAGTTAACTATTAATCTTCTTCAAGGAAAGGAATTTAGTTCTCAGGGAGGAGATAGAGGTCCAAAAAGAAATATTTCTGAAGTTGTATGTTATGGTTGTTATAAAAAGGGTCATTATAAGTATAATTGTCCAGATAGAGCTTCTACATCTGGTACAATGAGATAATGATAAAGGAAAAGCACCTGTGAATTCTTTTGATGTAGTAGATAAGAGCAGAAATAATGAAGTAGATGTGTTTGTAACAAAAAGAAAGAAAGAAAAAGATAATCAAGATGGAAATGATCCTAAGAAGATGAAAGAAGAAACTAGTAAGAAACATAGGAGAAGAAAGTTGGGTGTGCAGGATTTTCTGATTTCACAGGGGCAAGGACCATACTCCATCTTGGAAGATTTGTCCAAAAGGCCTGCAAATATTACATATGGTCAACTCTTGGCTATGTCTTCTGAGAAGAGGCGGGAGTTGCGAAGTGGACTCAATGCTCGACGAAGGAAGGAGGTTGAGGTCCCTGTTTTGGAGGTAGAGGCAGATCCCTATGCTCCACAAGCTGAGGTATTATGTAATGGTATTTCAATTCATGATGTCTTAGTTGATGGAGGTGCTGCAGTTAATGTAATGACCGAGTCTGTAATGAATATGTTGGGTTTAAAAATTGATCGCCCTTCAACACTTATGTTAAGGTCATTAAATAAGGGAAAAACTAAACCAGAAGGTGTAGTTTCAAATGTGGCAATATCTGTTATGGGTGTTGTATGTGTGGTAGACTTTCAGGTGATGAAAAATGGTACTGTTGCATACCCAATGCTGCTAGGAAGACCATGGCTAAGGAGAGTTCATGCAAGAAACTACTGGAATGAAGGTTTCATGACACTTGGACGTGGTAGAGAGAGGGTGAAGATAAACGTGATCCCTCGACATCATAAAGCAGAACCTGTGGATTCAAGTGATGAAACTAATGATTGGACATCCTCTGATTACTCTAGTACCAGTGAAGTGGACACTGAAGATGAAGAAAGTGAGGTGGATGTTTCAGTCATGGATATCCTTCCAGTCACACCAACTCATGACCCCATAAAATTATCTGAAGAAGAAGTTGATGATCATCTCCAACAAATAAAGATTGGTGATGCTTGTGATGGAGAGTGAGAAGGAATCCTACCTCCAGCTCTTTCGAAGGTACATACACCTATTCACTTTTGATTACAAGGAACTCCGTCAAGTAAGTTGGGTAGAACATTCTATTGAGCTGGTAGATGGTGCTAAGCCCATAAAGCAAATGCCATATAGAATGAATCCTAATTTTTCCAAGACTGTAAAAGAAGAAATAGATAAGTTGCTTGATGCAGGATTCATATTTGCTGTGGAGAATTCAGAATGGGTTTCTCCCATTGTGATCTCAATAAAAAAGAATGGGAAGCTACGCATTTGTGTTGATTACAGGAAGCTCAATAAGGCAACAAAGAAGGATCATTACCCTCTTCCATTTTCAGATCAGATCTTGGACGAAGTAGCTGGCCAGGAGTGCTATAGTTTTGCTGATGGATATAGTGGCTACAACCAAGTTCGTATAGCAGAGAAAGATCAGCTGAAGACCACGTTCACCACTCCTTGGGGAACGTTTGCTTATAGAGTTATGCCTTTTGGGTTGTGTAATGCTCCAGCAACATTCCAGCGTTTGATGAATAGGGTGTTCGAACCCTACATTGGGACCTTCATCAGAGTATTTCTGGATGATTTTTGCATCTATGGGAGCAAGTTGGACCACCTGCACCAAATGGAGACAACATTTCAAAGGTTAGATGAAGCACAAGCCTCACTAAACCCTACAAAGTGTGTCTTTGGATGTTCTAAAGGCGTTTTGTTAGGGCATGTTGTATCCAGAGATGGTATTGGTACTGATCCTGATAAAGTTTCAAAAATCAAAGATTTACCATTTCCTATGAATAGAAGTAAGTTGAGATCATTTTTAGGCCATGTGGGTTACTATAGAAGGTTCATCAAGAATTTCTCAAAGATTGCACAACCACTAACCCAGTTCTTGAAGAAGGATGTTACTTATGAACCAGGAAATAAGGCGCATGAAGCTTTTGGACAACTGAAGGAAGCCCTGGTGTCTTCACCTGTTTTGAAGAATCCAGATTGGAGCAAGCCATTCATTGTGTACACTGATGCCTCAGATGCAGCACTAGGAAGTACTTTGAGCCAAAAGGATGAAAATGGGAATGAACATCCAATTTACTTTGGGAGCAGACAAATGAGCAGTGCTGAGGTAAATTATACTGTAACTGAAAAAGAGGCTCTGGCTATCATTTTTGTTGTAAAGAAGTTTAGAAATTACTTGCTAGGGCAAAAATTTCTAGTTGTAACAGATCATCAGGCTCTAAAATATATTGTAAATAAGCCTAACCCATCAGGGAGGATAGCAAGATGGATAATTTTGCTACAAGAATTTGAATTTGATATTATAGATAGGCCAGGAAAGAAGCATGTCAATGCAGATGCACTCTCTCGAGCCTATGATGGTTTAGGATCATCTTGTGATGATGATGATTTCCCCGATGCAGCATTGTTATCCCTTGACACAATCCCTAGTGAATACATAGATATTTGGAATTATCTGAATGAATTCAAGTTTCCTGATGGTGCCAATGCAAAGACTAAGAGAAAGATTACTCAAGCCAGTCGTCCATATTCTATTCTGCATGGAGTATTATTTCGAATAGGACCTGATGGACAGTACAAGAGGGCAGTTGGACGTGATCAAGGGAAGGAATTGCTAGAAGAATTCCACAATGGTACATGTGGAGGGTACTTCTCTTGAACAACTTACAGCAAGAAGGATCTTGGATGCAGGTTATCACTGGCCCACTCTTTTTAAAGATTGTTATAATTATTGTAAGACATGTGATATTTGTCAAACACATGGTAACCGTAAGACTTCATCAGCTCCATTATGTCCTATTCTTCCCCTTGGTCCCTTTGAAAAGTGGGGAATAGACATTGTAGGTCCACTTCCAACTACATCACGCCAAAATAAGTATATTGTAGTTGCCACAGATTATTTAACCAAGTGGGTTGAAGCTAGGCCATTGAAAACAGCTTCCATGGATGAAGTGGCAAGGTTCATGTATGAACGCATTGTCACCAGATTTGGTTGCCCATTAGAAATTGTAACAGATTAAGGAAGCCACTTCATTAATGAGGTGGTAGAAGCCCTAGTCAATAAGTTTTCTATTAAGCACAGGAAGGCAACAACATACAAGCCAAGCACAAATGGACAGTGGAACGAACAAATTTTGTGTTGTGTCAAATTCTAGCAAAAGATGCAGCGTTGCAGGTACATAAATGGGATAAAAGGATTCATGCAGCATTGTGGGCATATAGGGCAACATCAAAGTCAGCAACAGGATACTCCCCATTTCAGTTGGCCTATGGCATTGATCCAGTTCTTCCTATTGAGTTTGATATTCCCACTGTGAGAGTTATGAAAAATGAAAGGATGGATGAAAGTGATTCAGTAAAAGAAAGGTTGGTACATCTTCATTTGCTGGAGGAAATGAGAGAAATAGCAAAGGATACAAGCCATAAGAAGAAAATGAAGCAGAAGGAATACTTTGATCAAAAGATCCGGTGGTCTCCATTTCATGTGAATGACTTGGTTCTAGTATATGATTCCAGATACAAAAAAAGAAGACAGAGAAAATTTCTTCCAAAATGGATGGGGCCCTACAAAATAGCAGTTGTGCATGAAAATGGTACGTACCGACTGGAGGAATTGGATGGCACTCCCATTACGAAATGGGTCAACCACGACAAGTTGAAGATTTTCCAAGCACCAGAATAGTCTACTCCGAGGACGGAGTAGAAGCTAGGAAGGGGGAAGATGTCGACACTAAAATTTTCCTCCGTAATTTCTATTTCATTAATGTATGTATTAGGAATAGGATGTTGTTAAGTATAATTAGTAGTAGCGTCTGATAGAAGATAACGGCGCTGCCAGTACGACGCCGCCAATAATGTGGAGTACGGTAACAGTCAAAGTACAATAGGAATGTTGTAAAAAGTAAATATTTGTCGTAAGTGGTCCGGTAATGTTAAAATGTCAAAGTTTGGGTAATTAGAGAAGTAGGGTCTACATGATTAGGAATTAGAAATATTATATTGGTAATAAGGACAAGGAGTGAGGTCATAAATATTTTGTGTATTTTATTTGTAAAAAGTCTAAAAATGTGGAACCCATGTAAAATGATAAGGTTTATCTTATCTTAAAAGATAAGCTTACATGTACAGATAAGAGTTAAGGTATGGAATATGATTCGTCAGAGTGGATTTCTTATCCTATCTTAGAGATAAGATGGATAAGCCTGGAAGTTCTATAAATAGAGAGGCCACCCCCCTCATTTAGCATAGAAGGAAGTAGTGAGAAATATTGTAGGAAGTGTGCGAAGGAAGCCATCAGTTTAAAGGTGTGTTGAAGAAGCCATTAAGAGGTGTAATTGTAAAGTTTCTCCCATAGTCTTGGTGAAAGGAAAGTGAAGTCAATAACACTTGAAGTACCTCATGGGTGAGATTGTAACAGTTTCATGTTAATATTATAATTTACTTTGATATTTCAGATTTGTCATCATTCCGTCTTATCATAGTCGATGGTATTCTTGTGTTATGTTGTTGTTTTGTTTCTAGATTACATCCACCAAACTAAAGGCTGTGCATTAGTAAATAATCATAGCACGAGGAGTTCCCAGTGAAGAATAATCATAGTGCCGGATTGGTGATGACAAACCCCGTTGACCTGATCTCGGCTCTTTTACCCACCAAGTCTGAGGTTATCCAATTCCCTGTCTCATAGACATATTTTACAAGGATTCCTACCAAACCAACTCCATCTTCTCCTACAGTAGTCCCATTTTCACGGTTGGCCGATCGATTGGATTACGTTGATAATTCCATGCTCTGGGGATGTCTTTGGCTCCCCTTTTTGAATCAAATGAAAATGTTGCTTGAAGATGCTTCCACCATCTACCCAAAGGTATTTTTAGCAACTAGATCGACCCTGACCATACCTATCGAAATGAATTCTTCTTCATAACCTCTACCTATATTTGAACCTTTACCCATGACTAAAACCATTCCAATACCTAAGATCCTACCCACACCTATATCTTCATCTGTATCTAGACCTATCACTACCTTGGTGTCATGCCTACGTCAAGCCTTACCCATCCACCTGTCAAATTAGATTTAGCCACGTCTTCCCAAACCCGCACCAAAATATTTCCTCAGTCTAGAAGGAAGACCCAACCCTCTAGGCCTCATACACTAGTCTCACCTACCACACCTTTTTCACCTTCGCCCCTTCTGTCCATCCTAGGGCCTCACCCATCAACCTTGGCCAAACAGTATCCTACCTAAGGCCAGTTAAAAGATAAGTAACCCACTCCTTCATCATGAGCCTTCATTACACCTCATTTACCTACATGAAAGACACCCACACCCTCACCCATTCATTTTTTACCACCTATACCTCCTCCAGTTACTATAACTCCAACTTTGCCTATACAAATTCAACCCATACCATTCACCCAGCCTCTACCAATCACTTCCACCATGAATCTATTGTCCCCATGGGTAACCCATCCTCTTCCACTGTCTGCTCTCCCTTCTGCATCAAGTATTCCCATGTCACGTTTACCCAAGAAGGTGCAACCCAAAGACAAGAACCCACTACCCTCAAATAAGGTAGTTAAACCAACAAAACCTTCCATTACTAACTCTTCTACCACACCTTTACCTAAGTAGATGCCATCAAAACCTAGGACAATACCACTTACCAAGCCAGTGGTCCAACCCATTCCTCCTCCTATAACACCTCTTCCCTCATGATCATCCGCACCTTTACCCAAACCCACACTCACTTACCATTGTGATCCCTTGGTAGGGTCCTACGCCAACATCCTAACCAATCTCTTAGAGACTTCTATCATCACATTACCACAACTTCAACCTTACAACCCTCTCAAACTCAAACCAAAAGGGTTTGATGAAACCAATATTTGTGCCTATCATCGTGTGTCAGGACATGATGTAGAAAATTGTAAGGCTCTAAAAACCATTTTCCTCCAACTTTTTCCTCTTGAATTTTTTTTTGACAATAATGACCTTCTTGATGAGGACCATGTTCTGCCTTCACCTGTCACCACACATCATTGTCCCTTGCTTCTTCAATTACCTGCATCTCCACCCCCACAACCTTTTTTTCCACCTCCAAAATTTGATATCAACATGGTATGTATCAGAGAGATGGCCAAAGCACCATCCAAATGTTGGTGTGCCCTACTTATTTCATAAGGATCTTCCCCCCTATTAGGTTTTCCCCCTCATGTCATTACACTACTCATCCCACACCTTCTCCAGCTACCACCTCTCATCAGATTAACATGGTCCAAGTTGCCACCTGCAGCCAGAAGGACAAAGAAAAAGAAAAAGTGCCTATCCAATCAACTAACCCCATGCCCAATATACCATCTGCACCTGCGGCCAAAATCACCATTCAAGGACCCACATACCCTATATCTAACGGGGTCACCCATCGTACATTGATAAAATAATTACATCAATCCCCTCTGAAGATGTCTTTGCGTGATCTCTTCCAAACTTCTAAATCACATAAACAAGCCCTTATGGAGGTTTTGCAATCCATCAAATTTTTACCAATGAACCCACATTAGGGGCCTCAATTATCACCCCTTACCATGTGGCCTTGCTCACCAAATCATCTACTTCTTTTACCCCCGTACCTACTCATCAAGTTGTCACCCTCAGTTTCTATGATGACGAGATTGTACCTTTCTAGTTAGATGACCCTGATCCTACCCTTTTCATTTCTATCTATATTGATAACATACGTGTATGAAACATCATGATCGATGGTGGTGCTAGAATTAACATCATATCCTCCCACGTGTATAATCAAATGAACATCCCTTCCAATTATATGCATAATAATCCAGTTATGTTGGGATCATCCAATGACACCATCACCTCCACCCTTGGCACCATTATTCTCCACATTCGGGTGGGCCCTAGCACTATCCCAAAATTATTCTACATATTAGAGGGAGAGTTCTAGTATAAACTATTGCTCGAAAAACCTTGGATTCATGTCATGGGTTCTGTCCCTTCAACTTTACACCGTTGTGTAAAATTCAAACATGAGGGGCTTAACTACACCATCCCCGCAGACCTGTCGCCATTCAAAACTTGTAACATGTTGTACCAACCTAATGATGTTCTTGTACCAATCAAAGCATCTGCTACTACCACCACTTCTCCTTCACCCATGACCCCATCCACCAATTATTCCACCACCTCTCCCACACCTAACTCTTATATTCCTACTATGGCCATAGCCTCTGCAACTGACCCATCTACTTCCCAACCAACCAATACTCCTCCTTCCCAACCATTTAGTGATTCATCTATCCTTGCTACCCGCATATCGAATACCGATCCCTTAGAAGGTTTTTTTCAACTCCTCATTTTGGGGGAGTATCGCTGTTTCGCACAGAATGCTTCCGTTCCTGGAATAGAGTTGCTTCTATCCTTTCATTCCTTTGAGAAACAGATAAGGGTTAGGGATAGGAGGAATACCTATTAAATGTTGAGAGGGTGTGCGCGTACCGTAGAGAGACATCAGATCGATTGCAAAGAACTCCTTTTTGTCTGGGAAGGACTACCTGCAAGTAAGAATACAAGACCGCCAGATTCTAATTCGACAATAAATGAGGGAACTACCTTAGGCCCAAGAAATATGCGACTTCCTTTCGAAGGTGGTCAGTTCCCCTGCTAATATGAATTAACACAAATTCTAACAAAGAAGCTATTGCAAAATTACAATTTAATTACCTTGTTAGAACAATAGAGAAAAGGCTGGTCTTGGTTTTGAATCACAGTGACCGATGCTGGTCACTATCACCGGTACCGGTTGCTGATAACCGATATCGGTAGGGGCAGTGATTTAGGGGCTTTGGTGAAGGTTGGCTATAAGGTGGCTATGGTGTTTATAAGGCTGGTAAATGATTGGGGATAGGTAATGGGGTGATGGAGAAGACTCATAGAGTATGGGGGCTGTTCTTGGGGGAAATGTAGGGGTAGAGGAATGACAGTTAGATGTAGGGTGTTACTGGGTAGTAGATCTAGGAATAGACTTGTAATTACTGTGATTCAGAAATCCAAGAAATGTTATTAAAAGAATGTATAAGACTTACTTACTAGTTCCTGATGAAGATACAGGTTCAAGGACTGTGATGATGAAGGCAGGGTTCAGGTAGGATGATCTGACAATCCAAGATGAGCTATCTTCTCTCCCAATGCTTGGATGAGTGTCACTAGGCTCTGGTTACTCAGTTGCAGACTTGGGCTTGATGTCCTTCTCTACAAACTCTTCTTTTTCCTTCACTTATCTCTACTCGGCCAAGTGAATTCCCGATCCTTCCAATGAATTCCCAGGTTCTGATAAATGAAAATCCAACCTTTTATTTTTGGTTGGGGGAGGTCATTTACAGGGAACCGATGGAAGTTACGTAACCGACGGCGGTCGAGTAGGAACCGATGTCGGTTAAGTCAAAGTGGGCTATTTTTAGTAAAATAGCCAACTTTCCCTCCTTTTCTCCCGAGGGATTAGTTGTGGGCTTGGTCAAGTCATTATGAGGTTGGTTTTGGTGCGGGTGAGGAGTAATTAGTCATGGGTATGGATGTAGACCAAGTTATAGGTCTTAATTAGGTTAGTTTAGGGTTAGGACTAGGTCATGATGAGGTGGTGAAATGAGGTGGCAGGTTTGGAGATGTGGATTTATTAATTATAAGGTAATTAATAAATAGTTGCGCAAGGTTTACATGGTGAGCCTAGGTTGCGAAATGAGATACAGGGCACGAGGGGTCGTAAGACACAAATTTGGTGTCTACATTAGCCCCTTGTTGTCGTGTAGCTTGTCTTGTAAAGCTGCACTGACAATAATAAGAAGTGGTTACTCCTGTTAAGGGTATAGGTAATCCCCCTCAAATCTATCACAGATTGAGGTAACTTGAAATCAGGGATAGGGTTGATAAAGGGTAACTGGTGTTGAGATGATGGTGAGATGGTGGGGTAAGTTCAAGGAAGCAGACGCACGTTGAAATGTAGTAGTGTGACCAAGATACATGATTTGAAGAGCAAACAAGAAATTCATAGGCAAAGGTCGATAGTTTATCCAAACAAGGGTGATATAATCCTGGTATCCAAGGCATAGGAAGTAGCTCCAGGGGATATAACAGGTAAGGTACAACAATGTTTAGGCATGTTCGGCAGTACCAAATGGTTGGTTTGGTTGAGATAAACGTCACGGTCTTGTTCTAGGCAAAGTTGGTCGACTGATCAAGTCAAGAACCCTAATCATGCTAAAACATGAACAGGTGAGCTCGATTGAACAAAAAGCTACATGATGGGTGGATAAAATTGTAATTTGTTGGTTTTGGGTGAGGTATTTAATTGGTGCGGCCTTGGGTCGGGCCGATTGATTAGTGAGGGCCATGGGTCAGGCCTGATTGGTTGGTTGTGGCCTTGGGTCGGGCCAAATGGTTGGTTGCGGCCTTGGGTTGGGCCAAATGGTTGGTTGTGGCCTTGGGTCGGGCCTGATTGGTTGGTTGCGGCCTTGGGTCAGGCCTGATTGGTTGGTTGTGGCCTTGGGTCGGGCTTGATTGGTTGGTTGCGGCCTTAGGTTGGGCCAAATGGTTGGTTGCGGCCGTGAATTGGGCCAATGAAGTCAAAAAAGGCTATTTAGCAAAGGAGGGTATAGGCGATGTGGTGAGAAAGGGAGATTAGTGAATAAGGGCAGAAATTGTGAAAAAATAGGGATTAAACCGGTATCGGATAGCTATGATCGGTATTGGTTAGATGACCGATACCGGTGTTTTAGGGCACAATATAACCAATATCGGTTATAGGAAAAAACCTATAAAAAGAAAAATACGGCCTGTCATTGTCACATTGTCAATTTGTCATTTTAAGCTGAGTTGGCAGTAGTTGAGTGGAGGAGTGAGTGATTGGTAGACCCCAGCGAGTAGGAGGCAAAATTTTATTGGGGGAGGACCCGGCTGAGGAGATTTGGAGCCATGACATAGCCAGGAGGAGCAAGAGGTGCTGGACCAGCTGGACCACCGCCACCTATCCCACCACGATGACATGTAGTCATACCGGTAGGCTCTAAACCTCTAATTATGTGATTTGAATGAGTTTAGCTTAGATTTGGGTTTTGGGTAGGAATCTAAATTTTTAATAAAATAATGAATAAATTGAAGTAATTTGAAAAATGGAGTGGATAGGTAGGTTAGTTAGGCTAAAACGGTAGGGTGGGTAGGTTTGTAGGGTTTTCCAGTTGGTAAAAGGGTAGAAATAGGCCAAAAAGATGTTTTTGGGGGCCGTGTCGGGTTCGGCTCTGGACCTAGACAGTGACCGATGTCGATCACTAGGCGACCGGCATCGGTCACAAAATATTTGGACAAATTGCATTTTTGGTGGACCGGCGTCGGTCGTATGTTGACCGGCGCCGGTGCATAGGGTGTGCTGGGGAGGGACCGGTGGCGGGCAAGGGTGACCAGTACCGGTCATTAGTTAGGTTTGGTTTGTTTTGTTTTATTGTTGTTGGTGTTTTGTGTTGTGTGTGTTTGTGTGTTGTTGTTTGTTGTGTTTGTTTTGTTTGTTGTTTGTTGTTTGTTGTTTTGTTTTTTGTTTGTTGTTTTGGTAGAGGACCGGTGGCAGTCAAGGGTGACTGGTACCGGTCATTAGTTAGGTTTATTTTGGTTTTGTTTTGTTGGTGTTGGTGTTTTTTGTTTTGGTTGTTGTTTGTTGTTTTTGTTTTGTTGTTTTTGTTTGTTGTTTGTTGTGTTTGTTTTGTTTTTTGTTTGTTGTTTTTGTTTTGTTTGTTGTTTGTTGTTTTTGTTGTGTTTATTGTTTGGGGGTGAAGAGGGTTAAGGTAGTTGTTTTGGTAGGAAAGGTGATTGGGGTGGGGCGGGGGAAAATTAGGTGGTTGTGTGGTTGGTTCAGTTAGGATAGATTAGGTGTTGGGTATGAATTAGGAGGTGTTAAATTGGTAGGGGTATAGTTAGATGGCGAGAGTAAATTGGGGTTGTGGGTAGGGTGTGAGATAGGGAAAGGGGATATCGTAAATGTTTAGGGTAATATAGGTGGGTGTAGATATGTGTTATAGAGGCGGGTTGTGGTTGGGTGGGTAAGGGGGTATAGAGGGTTAAGGTAGTTGTTTTGGTAAAGGGTAGGTTTAATGAAGTGGGTTGTTTTTGCAGGCACGTCAGCAGCTAACGATGCGGGATCAGATGCCCCCGCTATTGAGATGGATGCGGCCACATGTGTCCGTAGCGCATTGGGCCATTATGCACGAGGTGGGACTCGGCGGAGTCCAGCGGTATAGGGCTGTGGAGAGGGACCACAGCCTTATGGTTGCCCTCATCAAGAGATGGGATCCGGCAACCAATGTTTTCCATCTCCCTACTGGAGAGATGACTATTACCCTGGAGGATGTGTATCGCATCTTGAGACTACCGATCATATGGGAGGTAGTGTTCCAGGTAGATGCAGAGACGGCGATGGATAACATTCTTCAGGTATTTGGGGATGCAGCTGCATTATTGACTTATCATAGCGCTAGCATTTCCTATGGCGATATGTATCGCACCCACCGAATGGAAACATAGCTTGCCGTGTTGATGATGATAAGTATCACATGCTTCGCCCTCCCGGACTCAAAGGGAGGCCGCTTCCCATGGGCTTTGATGGGAGTGCTGCACGAGATGGTAGAGGAGCATACGTGCTATGCCTGGGCACCAGTATATATGGTGTAGCTATACAGGGAGCTGTGGGGTTATCACCGAATGAGGTGATTTGGGATTTGCTCCAATTTTTTGTTACACTACTGGGCATATGAGCACATCATATGTATACGACTAGTAGGGCTGCCCCCTTCTCTGCAAACACTTCTCTTTCCTTCACTTGTCTCTGCTCGGCCAAGTGAATTCCCGATCCTTCGATCCTTCCAATGAAAATCCAACCCTTTGTTTTTGGTTGGGGGAGGTCATTTACAGGGAACCGATGGCGGTTACGTAACCGATGGCGGTCGAGTAGGAACCGATGTCGGTTAAGTCAAAGTGGGCTATTTTTAGTAAAATAGCCAACTTTCCCTCCTTTTCTCCTGAGGGATTAGTTGTGGGCTTGGTCAAGTCATTATGAGGTTGGTTTTGGTGCGGGTGAGGAGTAATTAGTCATGGGTGTGGATGTAGACCAAGTTATAGGTCTTAATTAGGTTAGTTTAGGGTTAGAACTAGGTCATGATGAGGTGGCGAAATGAGGTGGCAGGTATGGCGATGTGGATTTATTAATTATAATGTAATTAATAAATAATTGCGCAAGGTTTACGTGGTGAGGCTAGGTTGCGAAATGAGATACGGGGAACGGGGGGTCGTAAGACACAAATTTGGTGTCTACATTAGCCCCTTGTTGTCGTGTAACTTGTTTTGTAAAGCTGCACTGACAATAATAAGAAGTGGTTAATCCTATTAAGGGTATAGGTAATCCCCCTCAAATCTATCACAGATTGAGGTAACTTGAAATCAGGGATAGGGTTGATAAAGGGTCACTATTGTTGAGATGATGGTGAGATGGTGGGGAAGTCTAAGGAAGCAGATGCACGTTGAAATACAGTAGTGCGACCAAGATACATGATTTGAAGAGCAAACAAGCAATTCATAGGCAAAGGTCGATAGTTTATCCAAACAAGGGTGATATAATCCTGGTATCCAAGACATAGGAAGTAGCTCCAGGGGATATAACGGGTAAGGTACAGGAACGTTTAGGCATGTTTGGTAGTACCAAATGGTTGGTTTGGTTGAGATAAACGTCACGGTCTCGGTCTAGGAAAAGTTGGTCGGCTGATCAATTTAAGTATCTTAGTCATGCTAAAACACGAACAGGTGAGATCGATTGAACAAACAGCTACATGATGGGTGGATAGAATCGTAATATGCGGGCTTTGGTCGAGGTACTTAATTGGTGCGGCCATGGGTCGGGCCGATTGGTTGGTTGTGGCCTTGGGTCGGGCCGATTGGTTAGGTGTGGCCTTGGGTCGGGCCAAGTGGTTGGTTGCGGCCTTGGGTTGGGCCAATTGGGTTGTTACGGCCTTGGGTTGGGCCGATTGGTTGGTTGCGGCCTTAGGTTGGGCCGATTGGGTTGTTGCGGCCTTGGGTCGGGCCGATTGGTTAGTTGCGGCCTTCCGTCGGGCCGAGTGGTTGGTTGCGGCCTTGGGTTGGGCCAATATGTTTGTTGTGGCCTTGGGTCAGGCCAATTGGTTGGTTGCAGCCTTGGATCAGGCCAAGTGATTGGTTGCAGCCTTGGGTTGGGCCAATTGGGTTGTTGCGGCCTTGGGTCGGGCTGATTGGTTGGTTGCGGCCTTAGGTCGGGCCAAATGGTTGGTTGCGGCCCTGGGTTGGGCCAAATGGTTGGTTGTGGAGGTGAGTGTTATCAATATAAATACGTGAAAATATTTATATTTTTAAGGAAAACACATGATAGGTGATGGTAGGGGATGGTCGAGCTAACCTTGGGAGACCCCATGTCTCCTAAGTTGTTGCCTACATAACCCATTGCACAAAGCAAGGAGGGGCCTCAGACCGATGTAGTTCTCCCTTAGGACTATGGAGAGGTGAATTCAGGTAATTTGTTTGTGGTTAGGCAATTTGTTGGTTGGTAAAAAAAATATTGATATTAGTAGGGTAATGTTGTTGGTGTTGGTAAGGTATTGGTGATGTTGATGTAGGTATAGGTGAAGCGAAAGTTAGCTTACCCAAGTAGTAGGGAATCGTGTCCTGATTAAGGTCAACACACAATCCTAGAGTTGAGCAAAAGAGGCAAAAGTGTCCCGTAGTTGAGAAGAGCTAAACAAACCACATATTAACATAGGATGAGCTTGAATCCCTAGGTACCTTGCATAGGCGAGAAGTCGATAGGTGAAAAAAGTTGTATAATCACAATATATCGGATATACGTCATGTCCCTTGAGTTTTGTTGCTTTGACGAATGGTGAGGTGAGGTGGTTGATATAGGTGGGGGTGCAGAGAACTTGTTATAAGGTGATTATTCTGACGAAAGAGAACCAAACCTAAATAGACAAGTCCATGACTCAAAGTGCTTTGGAATACTGCTTTTTACTTTTCTGGATATAGATTGATCGATGCGGGAAGTCCATAGGGGATATGTATTTTATTGTTCTTGAGGTCTTCACGAAGTTGATCAATGCAAGAAGCTTCTGATAAAGGCTGACTTTGTATAGCTGTCCTTCAAGGGAGCAGTCTATTTATAGTAGCAGATGTGGTTTTTGTGTATAGCTGTCCTTCGGGGGAGCAGTCTATTTATAATAGTAGAAGTGGCTTTGCACATAGCTGTCCTTCGAGGGAGCAGTCTATATATAACTTTAGAGGTCTAGATGTCCGTTTGGCATGAAGCATCTAGTTTTGTAGGAAGTTTGACTCAAGACTATCCCATAAGAGTATAATTGAGAACATGTTATTTTGATACTTTTAAGTCATGGACTAGACTAAAAAGGGGAAGGAATCTTTAAGAGGAGGTAATGACCAAACTACGTGAGCTTGATTCTATTTTGAGATACATGGAACAAAAGTGTATGAGGTAGTAAATGAGCTCAAGGGACGAGCGCAAGGTAGATAAGAAGTGATATAACACTAAATTCAACAGTAGAATGGTTGAAGATGCAAGGCATTAAGGGGTTCAGGCTCAGGTTTACCATTAAGTGAAGCTAAACGGTAAGTGCCTGATCTGTAAATATGAGTGATAATGTAAGGCCCAATCCAATTACGAGCAAATTTTCCACATTTGCTCTTTTCTAGTTTGGTTACATGTTGATTCTCTTTGAGGACAAGATCACCAACCTTAAAAGTACGCTCACGAAGTCACTTATCATAAGCACGCTTGATGCACTTTTGATAGATTTTGAGGTGGTCAAGAGCTGTAAGACGACGCTCGTCAAGAAGCTCCAATTGGGCTAACCGCTCTTGGTGGAAATCATCATTGGTGAGAATATCCTGAAGAGATATTCTTAGGGAGGGTATTTGTATTTCGAGAGGCAAGACAGCCTCAGTACCATATACCAAAGAAAATGGTATGGCATTAGTGGAGGTATGAATACTAGTACGATAAGCCCAAAGGGCAAAGGGGATGTGATCAGGCCAATTGCTTCCAGAATCGTTAACAACTTTCATGAGGATTTTGGTTAGGGTTTTGTTAGAAGATTCGGCTTGACCATTTGCTTGTGGATAGTAAGGTGATGAGAAGCTAAGTTTGATACCAAAGTTGTCACAAAGGTCTTGTAACAACTTATTTTTGAAAGATTTTCCATTATCTGTTATCAGGCGATGAGGAACGCCATAACGACATATAATGTGATGGTTAATGAATTCGACGATTTTTTCTTTTTTGGTTGAAATGAGTGGAATGGCTTCCACCCATTTAGTGTAATATTCGGTTGCTGTGATTATCCAACGGTGACGTTGCGAAGAGGGCGGTGAATCTCACTGATAAGGTCTAAACCCCATTGTGAGAAAGGCCAAATATTTTGTGCGACCTGTAGCGGATGGCTAGGAGTATGTTGAAGGTTTGCATGTTGTTGACACATAACACAACGCTTAACATATTCGTAGCAGTCGTTATTAAGAGTAGGCCAATAATAGCCTAGGCGAAGGATCCGTTTGGCCATGGCCAGGCCACTAAAATGTCCACCACAAATACCGTCGTGGACTTGTTGGATGGTATAGGTGACCTCCACGCCGGTTAGACATCGAAGGAGGATGCCATCAAAGCCATGTTTATAGAGGAGTCCCCCCATGACGACATAATGAGAAACACTTTTAAGAAAAGCACATTTTCCATTACTAGTAAGGTCAGGTGGGAGAACAGAGGTTGTAAGGTAGTTGTGAAATTGGTGATACCAGGTATCCTGCAAATTAGCAGACACATTATTTATCATACAAACATCCAGGGCTGAATAAGATGGGGCAAAGAGTTGTTGGACCAAGACAAATATGTCAAATTCAGTTGGTGAGGCAGGAATTTGCGAGGCTAAGCAAGCCATAGTATCCGCAAATTTGTTAGTGGAGCGGGGAATGGTTTGGATAGAATAATGAGTAAAAAAGGTCAAAAGTGAATCCACGTAATTTTTGTACTTTTGAAGTTCCTCATTTTTACATTGGTAGATGCCCATAACTTGATTGACTACCAATTGAGAGTCGCAAAAAATATTAATAGATTTGACACCTAAGTGTAATGCAACCTGGAGACCCAAAACAAGGGCCTCGTATTCCGTTGTATTATTAGTGTAGGGGAAATTGAGCCAGAATGAAAGAGGCATAGGCTTAGCATCAAGAGGAATGAGAACAACGTTGGATCCTCTGCCACATTGGCATTTGGATCCATCAAAGAAGAGGGTCATTGGATACGACTCCTCACTGAGTGAAAGAGTGGCGATGAGTTCGTCGGGGAAATTAAAATTGGTAAATTGTTCCCCAGGTAAAGGGGCTTCCGCGAGTTGGTCTGCAATGGTTTGTCCTTTGATTAACTTCTAGTGTATAAATTCAAGGTCGAGGTCAGCGAGGAGCATAAACCATCGGGCGATGCACTGGTTTAGATGTGGTTTGGCATACATATAATGAATGGGGTCCACGTTGGTGATGACAAAAGTTTTGTGATTCAGGAGGTAGTGTCAGAGTTTGGTGGCTACAAATGATAGGGCTAGGCACAACTTTTCTACATGTGTATACCTAGTCTCGTAATCCACAAGAGTACGAATTATGTAATAGACGGCTTGTTCTCGATGCTCGGAATCACGATGTGCGAGCATGGCTCCTACAGCATGGTCGGTTGCAGAAAGGTAAAGGTAGAAAGGGCGATCGTCCTGAGGTGGGATAAGCACAGGTGGCTGCAAGAGATAGGATTTAAGAGCCTCAAAGGCTTGGTGGCACTCTTCACTCCATTGAAAGGCAATGTCCTTTTTAAGGAGGTGATGGAAAGGTTGACATCGATCCAAGAGTTGGGAGATGAAACACCAGATAGATTGGAGTTTACCTTGCAAACTACATAATTGTTTGAGGTTAGTGGGTGGGGGCATTTCTAGGATAGCTTTGACTTTAGCTGGATCGACCTCGATGCCACGCAAAGAGACGATAAAACCAAGGAGTTTTCCCGAAAGGAAACCAAAGACACATTTCTTTGGTTGAAGACGAACACAGTATTGTAACAGGTGATCAAAAATAATGGCTAAAACATCGATATTTTCACTGCAATGTTTAGATTTGCCAAGAAGATCATCGACATAATCCTCAAGGATAGTGTGCATAATGTCATGAAAAATGTAAGTCATAGCCCGCTGATAGGTCGCACCAGCATTCTTAAGGCCAAACGGCATGACACGATAACAAAAGGTTCCCCAAGGAGTTATGAAGGCAGTTTTATGTTGATCTGCCGGGGCTACCAAAATTTGATTGTATCCCGAGAAGCCATCCATGAGATAAAGCATCTCATGGCCCGCAGTGAGATCAACAAGTTGATCAATACTTGGGAGGGGGAAGTCATCCTTTGGGCAAGCAAGGTTAAGGTTTTAGAAATCCGTGCATATCTGAAGTCCCCCCATTGCTTAAGTAACAGGTACGATGTTAGAGATCCATTGAGGATAGTCAATAGGTAAGATGAAGGAAACAGAAAGAAGTCATTGAAGCTCTTCTTTGACCAAGAGGGCAATGCGTGGATGCATTTTTCTCAGTTTCTGTTTAACTAGTTTGGAATCAGGTTTCAAGGTAATGTTATGGACATAAATGTTAGGATCAATTCCTAGCATGTCAGCGTAGGACCAAGCAAAAGCTTGGTTACGGGCACGGAGAAAGGTATTAAAGGCATCTTGTTCTGATGCGGTAAGAGATTGTCTGATCTTCACAATGTGAGGATCGTCCTCTGTGTGGATGTTGATTTATATAGTCGACTCATTCAACATGGTTTGAGTTTCAGATGGTAAGGCGCGTTGAATATAAGAGTCGTCCGCACCAAGGTAAGTGAGGATGGAGTCGTCATCCTGGCACTCAACAACATTAATTGAAGGCGAATCCTCTTTGATCATGTCTAGATATAGAAGGGGAAGAGAAGATGGGTCCTCATTATCGCGTTGATAAGTGAGAGGACCTAGGAAGATAGCGTTTATGAAAAAAAAAAAGTTAGGAGGGATAGATTCAAGGTCTATCGACTCTGTGGGTGACGATGGAAAAATGGGTGATGATGGTTCGGTAGGGGTGACTTCATCATCTTCCAGGATACAACTGACACAAGGTTTCTTCGGTGTAAGTGTTTCAGGAAATACAAGACCACTACGATATTTGTGTTTGCGTGTAGTCACGGGAATGATTGTATGTCGGCCTTGTTCATAAAGACCAAAACCAAAACCTTTCCAAGCACAGCGAGTCAAGAAGGTGAGGGCGAAACGATGATTTTTCAGGTATTGAAAATTGGATTGGAAGGGAACCACACCAAGGGGAGGTTTAGGGGTAACGGAGGATGCGTCGACACCCCCATACGTTAGGTTGGTGCGGCAATTAGGTGGTCCGTAGGAGATTACCTCCCCCACACGACGGTCGTAGGTAGGATGCTCATGTAACTGTCCGTACTTCATTGGTGTATGGAAAGAGCTAACGTTATATAGGCGATACTCCCCCAGCGTAAGGCGTTGAAAAACATCTACTAAGGGGTCTGAGGTTGGGATGTTGTCCGCGGGAAAGGAAGTGGTATTTGCGACGGCGGTTTGATTGGTTGAAGGTGTAGGTGTGGTTGAGGTGGATGGTAGAGGTGTAGTTGAAGTGGATGGTTGGGTTGGATGAATGGGTGTCTTGACTAGTACAAACACATCATTAGGGCGATATAACATATTGCAGGTTTTGAAGGGGGGAGGATCAGCTTTTACGGTGTAGGACTTCCCCTCGTACTCAAATTTTATGCATCTATGTAAGGTAGAGGGAACGCATCCCATAGCCCGGATCCAAGGGTGGCCTAACAACATGTTGTATTGGAATTCTCCCTTAAGGACATAGAAGAATTCGGGTAAAGTACGTGGCCCTACACGAATGTTAAGGATCACGGTGCCTAAGGTAGAAGTAATAGCATCATTGAATGACTGCAACATGATGGGGTTGGCACACATGTAGCTAGAGGGGATATTCATTTGTTGAAAGGCTTTGGAAGAGATGATGTTTAGGCTAGCACCCCTGTCAATCATAACACAACGCACCCGAATGTCCTGGACATAAGCTGAGATGAAAAGAGCAAGGTTAGGATCTTCTACACCAAAGTCGACAATTTCTTCTTCGGAGAAACTGACAGCAGCGGCTTGTTGTACAGAAACAGACAGAAGTGGTTGGTGAGATAGGTTGTTAAAATGGAGGCAACGGGAAAGGTTTCGTTAGGTAAGACCTCTATCCCTTGAAGGATTTCAATGAGAGCTTGTCGATGAGATTCAGAGGTCTGAATGAGATCATACAGTGTCATTTTTACAGGTGATTGGTGAAGCTGTTTGATCATGGTTCGGTGGGAAACTCCATTAGAGACAGGGTAGGAAGGTCCACAAATAACCACTTTAGGTGGTGGTGCGATCGGGATGGTGGACGGAGAAAGAGAGGCCGCAGGTGTGCTTTCTTTAGCTTTCCCATTATTTTTCTGCCCTCGAGTAGCAACACTAATCATGTTAATCTCATGAAAATGAGAGGAAGGAGGTAGGGATAAGTCATGGTCTTCGAGAGAAGGGGTTGTAATAATGATAGATCTTGGTGAGGCGGGGACAGGTGGTATAGGAGAGGGAATTGAAGCTAAAGGTCTCTCCCTTAGTAAGTTGTCTTTCTTAACCTTTCTATCTGAGAGAGGTGACTAACGAAGTATGGCTTTTAAAGCTTTACATCCCTCTACATCATGTCCTGGTGTGCGGTGGTAAGCACAGATTTTAGACTCATCATAACCTATAGGTCGAGGCTTAGATAGATCATAGGGTCTAATTGGGGGTAGGGAAATGGTTGCATTCTCCACCAACATATCAAGGATCTTGGTGTAAGACCCTTTGAGCGGGTCAAAGTCAGAGGAAGATGAGGCTATTGACTGGGTAGGTTTCGGTAATGACTGGGTATGGTTGATTCGTACGGGTGGCAGCTTAGCCAAGGGGTTTTGATAATTGGATTTAACTAAACGTGGCTTATTCGACGCAGAAGTTATATTTAGTTGGTTAGATGATGAGGCCACAGATGATGTGGTATCAGGAAACAACCACGGAGAAAGAGGAGTGACAGAAAACAAATCCTTTGATGATGGAGTTTGTTTAGGGTTGATAGGTGGACAAGATATGTGGGGTGACGGTGTTGATATACCCGTGGATCTTTTGTATGGGTGCAGAAGGTGTAGGTCATTTTAAAGAAAACGTAGGAGGTATGATGTATTGATGCAAGGTGGAGGGATGAGGTCCCAATATAGAAGGTAGGTGTGACGGCGAGGGTTTTAGTTGTGACAGAGGCATAGATTGGACTTGGGCTCTAGGGGATCGAGTTTGTCTCTTAGGTGGATGGACGGCTTTACTTTTGGATAAATCTAATCGTTTAGGTGGGTGTGTTAGACTGGGTATTGGTGAGGTCCCAAGCGTAGGGGAAGGTTTGGTTAGGTCAATAGAGGTGGATGAGGTATTTGGTAGAGATGAGGGGGGTGAAGATGAGGACATAGGCATTTTGAGCTTTTGTAAGCACTTCGGGTATATGGTAGAGGCGTCTGGATTGATCATCTGCATTTGAGTAGAATATGGTGTACTCAAACGTTAACATAGGACTCGTCTATCTTCTGAGGGGTGAAAATCCTCACGTGTGAATAGGAACTTTTGTATGGAAGAAAGGTGGGTTGTGCTTCCGGTCCACTGTGGGTGTGATACAGGGGGTAAATGAGGCACTGTATCAATGGGCGTTAAGAGGTCAACCGGTCGCTGAAAAGATTTAGGTGATGAAGAACTAATAGGTAGGAGGGCATGTTTGAGAGGATCCGTCATGATTAAAGAATTTGGTGATGTCGGTTCAAGGGGTTTCTCGTCTAAGGATGACGAAAAAAATGGCGAGCCTTCCTCTTGTACAGCGAGAGTGGTAGAAGGAGATGTTTGGGCAATAGATAAGTTAGATAACATCCGCTCACAGTCTTGCAAGGATGTGGTGTAAGAAGGCTCATCTATGAGAAGAGAACTCTGGGTGGTTAATTCCTTGATGGGTAAAGGAACGGCAAGGATTTCATCTTGTCTTGATGGTGGTGAAGGGGGTTCGGGTTCCTGCGTTAGTGAAGAGGCTTGATTAGGAATTTTCTCAATAGAGGCTTTTGGCTGAGAATCGAAGACTACATGGATTTCAGGAACACTCTCCTCGGCTAAGATATCATGGTTTATGTTACTGTTAGATGAGTGGTTTGGGAATGGTTTGTTGAAGATTTTCAAATTTCGGTTAGCAGGGGCATTAGGATTATCGAGGGCTATATCCCCTGCATCAACCATTTCCTGCACTATATTTTTCAACATCTTGCAGTTTTCATGACTGTGTCCCTTCACACGATGGAAGTTACAGAAGTCATTTTCTTTGTACCAAGAAGGTATAGCGCGGGTGGAATCAAACCCGGAGTGACGTTTAACAGGAGGTAAGGTAATAGCTCCTGCTTTGAGCAATTTTTCCAATATCACACCATAAGTTTCTCCCAAGGGAGTGTAATTGATGGGCTCGGCTTTATACTTATAGGTGGTTTTTGGCAGGGTATTAGATGGTGTTTGGGATTTGACCATCACCACGTGGACAGCTCCTTTTGATTTCAAAGCAGTCAATGCATGAGAATTGGTGGTGTTGGGTTTGTTGGTGGAGTCTTGGGTTCAAAAATTGGGGTTTTTGTTGTGCAACTGCAATTTCTCTTCCTCTAAGGCTCGAATCTCTAGTTTTCGAGCCATACTGAAGGCCTCATCAAATGTGCGGAAAGTTTGAATTTGAAGGGTAGGAGAAATGTGCTTAGGGCAGGCCCGCGTAAAGAGTTTGATAAGTTCAGCCTGAGGCAAGGCATAAGTAATTTGGTTGATAAGGCCTCGCCATCATCTAACGAAATTTGCGATAGATTCATCTTCAAATTGTCAGATGGCATAGAGGTCGGTGATATATACTTTCTTGGCAATGTTAATGGAGAAATGATCCAAGAAATATTGGGCTAATTAGTTAAAAGAGAAGATTGAGTGCTAGGTTAAAGCACTGTACCACTCAGAGGCGGGTCCTGATAAGGACATGGGAAAGGTGCAGAGTAGTAAGGCATCGTCATGAGCAATTAGATAGTAGGCATGTCTAAATGATCGCAAGTGTTGTTGAGGATCCTCCTTACTATTAAAACGAGTAAATTTTGGTAATTCCCATTGAGGAGGATATGAATGAAGGGGGATAGAAGGGTGGATAGGCTCCTGACAAACTTGCTCTTATGTCAGGGCGCTACGGCTTCCTGAAACAGAAGCCTCCATATTTTGCATCTTGTCCATCATTTTTTTGATTAAATCAGTAGTTGGATGAGATGATGGTGCGGTTGCCGTAAACGGAGGAGGATTGGGCCAAGGGCCACCACTAGACAATGGTGGGGTTAAATGTTGATAAGGTATTGAGGACAAATATGTTGAGGTGACTGAATAGGGATGTCCTATATAAGATGTTGAAGTCACCGGATACGTGTGTGGAAATGAAAAGGTGGGCAGAGCTTGAGAAGGGAAGCTTGTGTGGATAGGTGGCAGAGAGAAAGTTATGAAAGGAGCAGTCTGTGAGAGAGACGAGGTAGGATCAGTCGGTGGTAATGATATGTTGGGCCCTAGATTAACCAAAGGAAAGCCAATCTGTTCCGTATGAACCCCCGAGGCCACTGAGTTGGGAGACGGAGCTAAGGATGAAGAAGGCAAAGCGGAGTTATTAGGTGGAGAAGGAGCTAAATGAGTAGCTATACTAATAGGCATGCCAACAAGGAGTTGACCATCGGGTGTACGGTCAGGGGCATGAGAAAAATAGTACTGTACAGCGCTAGGATTAGCGTCTAAATTTTTTGCAAATTCCTTATCTCCTATAGGGATTTTGGGAATCTCACTGGTGTCCGTAGGATTCCCCACAGGATGTGAAGGGGGTGATTCAGGCAAAGGCACGGAGCAGGCATGTGAAACCATGGCTGCATCTTGTTTCCAAGTGATAACAACCATGGACAAGGATACACAGTAAGGATGCAATCTATCAGGAATAGAAGCAGCAACGAAATGTTGGAATTGGTAGGTTGCTGGTTTTGGGAAATGTGAAAGACAGTAACCGATATCGGTCAGGTAACCGATGTCGGTCAAGCTGTAGCCGGCGTCGGTAAGTTAAACCGATGTCGGTATAATAGGACCGGTGTAAGAAGCTATAGGAAGTTTCTGATTTGGGGTTAACAGTGCTTAGTATGCCTACCAAACTATTCTGAAGTGATCACAGAAAACAATGTATGACAGAGAAACAGAACTAAAAACAAGCAAGATGCACAAGAAAATTAATAGACTAACCCTAGGATTAGTTTTTAATTATTGTGGGCTTATGCCTTAGACCTAAGATGATGTCAATCCTAAACAAAAGACTTAGGGGAAATGTCAAGTTTGTTTTGGCTTATAAGGTTACCTCAATCGGGCGGAGGAATACTGTGGAAAAGGGGGAGATGTTTGAGCTGTTGTGTTAATTATGATGTGATTCGGTATGTGTTGTGCAGTGAAAGTAAGATTAATTTCTTGTCAATACCGTGGATATCACCCCCACGTGTACGACCTGTTACTTAATCTATGTTCACTAGAATTGAAAACAGCAAGCAAGAATGTGATGCACGTGTTTTAAACCCAAATTGAAAATGATATTCGATGAAGCAAGAAGATGATTTTCACTAATGCAAAGATGTGAAAAAAAGACAAATTATTTTAGCAAATATAACAAAATATCTTGTGAATATTTTAGAAGAAGAAAATAGCAAGTATGCTCCCTATATGAAAGCAATCAAGAAAGAAAGAAACCCAGAATGGGTCCCACTGGGCGAGCCAAAATGTTTCACACAGAATGCTTCCGTTCCTGGAATAGAGTTACTTCTATCCTTTCATTCCTTTGAGAAACAGATAAGGGTTAGGGCTAGGAGGAATACCTGTTAAATGTTGAGAGGGTGTGCATGTATTGTAGAGAGAGATCAGATCAATTGCAAAGAACTCCTTTTTGTCTAGGAAGGACTACCTGCAAGTAAGAATACAAGACCACCAGATTCTATTTAGACAATAAATGAGGGAACTGCCTTTGGCCCAGGAAACATTAGACTTCCTTTCAAAGGTGGTCAGTTCCCCTGCTAATATGAATTAAAACAAATTCTAACAAAGAAGCTATTGCAAAATTACAATTTAATTACCTTGGATGAGTGTCACTGGGCTCTGGCTACTCAGTTGCAGACTTGGGCTTGATGTCCTTCTCTACAAACTCTTCTTTTTCCTTCACTTCTCTCTGCTCGACCAAGTGATCTGACAATCCAAGATGAGCTATCTTCTCTCTCTCTGCTCGGCCAAGTGAATTCCCGATCCTTCCAATGAATTCCCAGGTTCTGATCAATGAAAATCCAACCTTTTGTTTTTGGTTGGGGGAGGTCATTTACAGGGAACCGATGGCGGTTACGTAACCGAAGGCGGTCGAGTAGGAACCGATGTCGGTTAAGTCAAAGTGGGCTATTTTTAGTAAAATAGCCAACTTTCCCTCCTTTTCTCCTGAGGGATTAGTTGTGGGCTTGGTCAAGTCATTATGAGGTTGGTTTTGGTGCGAGTGAGGAGTAATTAGTCATGGGTGTGGATGTAGACCAAGTTATAGGTCTTAATTAGGTTAGTTTAGGGTTAGGACTAGGTCATGATGAGGTGGCAAAATGAGGTGGCAGGTTTGGAGATGTGGATTTATTAATTATAAGGTAATTAATAAATAATTGCGCAAGGTTTAGGTGGTGAGGCTAGGTTACGAAATGAGATGCGGGGCACTGGGGGTTGTAAGACACAAATTTGGTGTCTACAATTGCATCTACAATATTAACACATTCCTCACTCTGCAAGAGTATGGAAACCTATGCTAGCACCCTCGTTATGACTACCGCATAGGCAAGGGTTTTCCTTATGGTCCTCCCCACCTTCGCACGAACTTAACATATGGGGGACTTGATACTACCAGTTATTCACCTGAACCTCCATCCCAAACACAATCCTTTTCATCTGACCTCTAATCTCTTACTAACAGCCACTTCGCCCACACTTTCCTTCACTGCTGCGCATGAAAATTATTTGGCTTCGGTTTTTACAAACAAGGCTTCCATAACGTAATTTCATGTACCAGCCATAAACACAACGATCGCAGTGGCATTGGATTTTCCGCACCATCTTCTAGGAAGGCCAACATTGACCTCATTGTGGAAGACAAACCTTCTCCACCCCATTCACCAATGTCACCACCTTCACCCATGAAGTCCATAGATCCCTAATCTATTCCTCCTAAAAACAAATTTCATGAACATGATTTCCCTGGGACCTATGACTTTTCAACGTGATGGCGAGGCTCCTTCTTATTTTCCCTTATTATATCCTAACATGATCGATGACGATACACCTTCTATTAACGGCATTCAATGTCAGGACGATGAGTCTATAGTCACCTACCTTGGTGCGGAATATTCTTATATTCAATGGTCATTACCCTCTAAGACAAAAACCATGTTGAATGAATCTACTATCGAAATCAACATTAACACTCAGGATAACCCACACATTCTAAAGATAGGCCAATCTTTAGATGCTTCTGAACAAGAAGGTTTTACTTCTTTGCTCTTGGACCATAGCTACGCTTTTTCTTGGTCCTATGTTGACATGCTTGGTATTGACCCAAACATTGTAGTCCAAAATATCATATCCATTCTTGATGCCAAACCCATAAAACAAAAGCTGTGGAAAATGCATCCTTGCATTGCTCTTCTTGTCAAAGAAGAACTTCAACACCTTCTCTCAGTTTCCTTCATCCTACCCATTGACTATCCCCAATGGATTTCTAATATTGTTCCTATCACAAAAGTGATAGGGGGACTCCGCATTTGCATGGACTTCCATGACCTCAACTTAGCTTGCCCTAAAGATGACTTTCCTCTACTAGGAATTGACCAACTGGTTGATCTCACCACTGGCCATGAGATGCTATCACTCATGGAGGGTTTCTCAAGTTATAATAAAAAAATTACTCATCCCAGAAGATCAACACAAAACTTCCTTCATCACTCCTTGGGGGACCTTCTGCTATCAAGTCATGCCTTTTGGCCTTAAAAATGTTGGTGCTACATATCAACGAGCCATGAATTATATCTTCCATGACATCATGCATCACATATTGGAAGATTACGTAGATGACCTTCTTGCCAAATCCAAACATCAGGCCGAACACTGACAGTCCTTAAGGTCATCTTTGACCACCTCATCAAGTATTGTGTTCACCTTCAACCTAAGAAGTGTGTCTTCATGGTGCTTTCAGGAAAACTCCTTGGTTTCATCGTTTCTTTGCATGGCATAGAAGTTGATCCTGCTAAAGTAAAGGCTATTCTTGAAATGCCTCCACCTACTAATATCTGTCAACTTTAAATTTTGCAAGGTAAGTTGCAATCTATCCATCGGTTTATTTCACAACTTTTTGACCGTTGTCAACCATTTCATCATCTCCTCAAAAAGGATGTCTCATTCAAATGGGATGATGAATGCCACAAAGCCTTTGACGCCTTAAAACAATACCTTCTTCAACCACCGGTGCTCATTCCCCCTAAATATGACCAACCCTTTTACTTATACATTTCTTCTATTGACCATTCCTTATGTCCCATGCTCACTCATCGTGATGAGAATCACAGAGAGCAAGAGGTTTATTACATAAGCTGTACCATTTTGGAATACAAAACTAGGTACACCCATGCTGAAAAACTTTGCTTAGCCTTAGTTTTTGTCGCCACTAAACTTCGTCATTACCTACTCAACCAAAAAACCTTTTTCATCACTAACATTGATCCCCTACATTACATGTACACCAAACCCTACCAGCATCAACATGTTGCACATTGGCTCATGCTTCTTGCAGACCTTGACCTCGAATTCATCCATAAAAATTCTGTCAAAGGCCAAGCCATCGCTGACCAACTAGCCGACGCACCTCTTTCTAGTGATCAACCCTCTAACTTTGATTTCCTAGATGAATCCATTGCTACCCTCTCTTTGGATGATACCACTTACCAGATGACCTTATTATTTGATGGTTCCAAATGTCAGCGTGGAGGTGGTACAGGTGTTATCCTCATTCCTCTTGATGGTGAACCTATGCCTTTATCTTTCAAACTAGATTTTGATTGCACTAACAACATCATCGAATATGAAGCACTCATATTAGGCCTTCAAACCACCATCTCCCTAGATGTTAAATCAATTAATATCTTTGGTGATTCCCAACTGGTTGTAAACCAAGTCAATGGTATATACCAGTGTCGTAATGAAATACTCCAAAAGTACAAGTGTCATGTCGACATACTTCTGACTACCTTTGACTGTTATGAACTTTAAACCACCCCACGTTCTACTAATAAATTTGTAGATACCATGGCCTTCCTGGCTTCTCAAATATCTGCTTTGCCTACCAAATCCAAAATATTTGTCTTAATACAAAGGTTGCAATCACCCTCCTATTCATCTTGATATGTCAACTCCATTGGAACGGTGGTGCTTGACCCACAGGACCTTTGGTATAAGAATTTTGTAGACTATCTTTCCCTTTCCATTCTTACCTCCTGATATCACTCGTAATGGACAACACACCTTTCTTAAAGGTGTCTCTTGATACGTCATCATGGGTGGTCTTCTTTATAAACGTGGCTTTCAATGGTATTCTCTTACGATGCCTTACAAGTTCTAAAATTCCTTACACCATCAAGGAAGTTCACGACAAATTTGTGGAGGTCACTTCAGTGGCTTAGTTTTCACTAAACGCATTCTTCACCTAGGATATTATTGGCCAACCCTAAACTGTGACTATTGTGACTATGTCAAATTTTGTGTGAAATGCCAACAACATGCTAATATTCATCACACACCTAGTCATGCCTTACAGGTCACACGAGACCTTTGGCCTTTCTCTCAATGGGGTTTGGATCTTGTTGGAGAGATCAATCCTCATTCTTCACAATGCCACCAATGGATTATAACTGCAACTGAATACTACACTAAATGGGTAGAAGCCATGCCCCTCATTTCTACAAAAGCCATAAGAAAATTTATGAATTCATCAACCATCACATCATTTGTCTCTTTGGTGTCCCTCACCGCCTCATCACTGATATCAACAAGAAATTCAAAAACAAAATCCTATGAAAGATTTGTGACGCTTTTGGCATTCAACTCAGTTTCTCATCACCTTATTACCCACAAACAAATGGCCAAGTAGAATCAACCAATAAAACCTTGAACAAAATTCTTATGAAAGTAGTTGACGATACTAGGAAGGATTGGCATACACACATTCCTTTCACATTGTGGGCTTACCGCACTAGTATTCGCACTTCGACTGATGCCACACCTTTCTCTCTGGTCTATGGTACCAAGGTTTTCTTGCCTCTCAAAGTCTAGATTCCATCTCTCTACATCTCACTACAAGACATGCTCAATGATGATGACTTTTGCCAGGACCATTTAGCACAACTTGAGTTGTTAGATGAATGTCATCTCAATGCTCTTGATCATCTCCAAATCTACCAAAAACATATCAAGTGTGCCTATGATAAACATGTCCATGAACGAACCTTCTAGGTCGGTGACCTCATCCTGAAGGAAAATCAACATGTAACCAAAGAAGAGAAAAGTAAACGGGGAAAATTTTCTCCTAATTGGCTTAGACCCTATATCGTTACTCATACCTATGGATCAAGTGCTTATCATTTGTATTCACTTGAAGGTAAACTAGAACCTGAGCCCCTCAATGCCTTGCATCTTAGACCATTTTATTGTTGAAATCAATTCCTATATCACCTTTCTGTTTATTGACCGCTCATCCCTTGAGTGTCATTCACCTTCCATGTTACCCATTTTGAGGATCAACGACTAAAAAAGAATCATGTGATTACCCATCACCTTTTAGCCTTATCTTCAATATGAGTACCATGGCTCTACTCATGGCATGATTCTCATGGATAATTTTCATCTTTTTCAAAGATGGAATCCCATGGTCATTCATCACTTAAAACCATCTCTTTCATAGTTAACCTCTGTGTGCTATGGTTTTGTCTTCTAAACAAGAACCTAATCTTCCTCTATAGTCTTGTCCATGACTTAAATGTCCAAAAGCAAAATGGGATTCAACTCCTTGAGTCAAACTTCTAGCA
This sequence comes from Taxus chinensis, assembly GCA_019776745.2. Classification (NCBI taxonomy): domain Eukaryota; kingdom Viridiplantae; phylum Streptophyta; class Pinopsida; order Cupressales; family Taxaceae; genus Taxus; species Taxus chinensis. Next base: position 14,079,504 of record CM034153.1, read on the forward strand.
AAAATATGACTCCCTCAAAAGGGACATCTCTTCTCTCTATCTTGCCACTATAAATAGACTGCTCCCTCGAAGGACAACTATACAAAGTCATACTTACAAAAATACAATAAAATATTTAGAAGCTTCCCACATTGATCAGCTTCACGAAGACCTCAAGGAGATAATATACTCATCCCATATAGACTTCCCGCATCGATCAATCTATCAAAAAACAAAAAAAATGAAGAAAATGATAACTTTTTGTCATGGACTTTCCTATTTTTAGATCATGGGTTTCTTTCTAGGTAAACATGTCATCATACACTTAGTTATGCTAAACCACCTATTTTCACCTAATTTCCTTTTCACCCTAATTGTTCTATCTTCTCAAGGGACTTTCCGCAACTGTGAAATTTCGTGATCATGTGACTTTCTTCACCCTTAGAATACTCCATTATGCAACGCCTTTAGGGTCTTATGTCCATAAGCCAAGATTTGGTATGATAGACTCCTTAAGGTTCTTATCCATTAGGAAGATCCTTTTGTTACCTCTTACCATTCACCTTCTTCATTACTTGTTGATTACCCTATATAGGACCAACCATCGACACCTATATTTTAAAATATTTCCACTATCACCTAAGACTCAACCACCATGACCTAGATGCCTAAATGACCTAAGACTCAACCCTAACGTTATGACCTAGACTCAATCATGCCTAAAACCTACCAACCCATTCCTCTAAATTTATCATATTCTTCCCTAGCTTATGGGAGAACTACATCAGCTGAGGCCCCTTTTCACTGGGGATATTTAGGCAACACTCCTAGGGCATGGGGCCCTTGGAGGTTAGCTCGGTTACTCTTTACCCTAACCCATTTCCTCCCACATGTTTGTCTATTAACATTTTACAGTAATTAATTTCCAGTTTTTTTTTTATAACACTTGGAAACTTACCACACATACATATCTACCATGTTATCACATCATAAAAACATCGAATCAATCGTTTCACATTTCCATAATATCAAAGATTTCAGAAATCTACACCATAACATACATATAACTCATCATTTATTTCCCATGTTACTAATAACTTGGACAATATAAAACAAGACTCCATCATATCTAAATGACCTAACTCCACCATACCTAAACCAACCTGACTCCATCATGCGTAAATGACCTGATTCCATCATGCCTAAACTGACTCAATTATGCATACCTAACCCAACCATGCCTATACCTAACTCAACCATGCCCATAACCTAGACTCAACCATGCCTGACTCCACCATGCCTAATCCACCTAGTTTCCATCCATATACAAATAAAAAAGAACTTTTTAAACACAAGTACATCCTCCATAACCATCGATCTCACCATCTATAAATAACAGTCTATGTATCCATCAAATATACACTGATACAACATAATACAAGTATCTCTTAGGTACAACCTCAAAATCTTCAGCACGCAGGTCAGTACAATAATCAAAATCTCAAAAACTCTCATGTACAAGCCTCACTATTATTGGCATGTAGGCTGGTATATATAAAAAATAATAATAATCAAAATGATACGATGTACAAGGATATCAATCATTGGCCCATCTGATGTCCAAGTTGGTATCATTTGTCTCTTCCTCCTCTCCTCTAGCCTGACACACTGCCATCATCATCTCTCTGCCCTCTATGGGTCTAGGTCTCGCCTCTACCTAACCTGTAGCTGGGTCAGGCCTCTATGAACTAGTGGCCTCACCCTGACCCTGTCTCTAGGCTCACCACCCCCTGTACTCTCTGCACTATGCGTGCAGTATCTCATCCTCTCACTCGAGGCCTACTGTACCCTATACTCTACATAGGAAGGGATATATATCCCAACAACAGTCAAATGATCCTGATAGTATCTGGCCTCATTCAGGGCATCCTTGAATCTAGCCATCGGCACTATTTGTGGGGGTGTCATAGGTCTCATAGCAACTTGTGAGCTCTTTCCTACTATTGGTGGCCTTATCCCTTTTACCTATGACCCTGACCTCCTCCCTGTACCATGGGACCCTATCCTGCTACTGCTTGTAAAATGGGACCTGTCCCTGAGCCTGTGAGGGTGCCTATGTGCGATGACCTGGGACTATAGGGCCACAATATGAGCCTGTGTAGTGGCCAACTGACCCTAAAAACCTACTATCTATACCTTGTAAGGCAGCCACCTATCCCCCATCACTAACCCCACCTTGTACGGGTACTTACCCCTATGTAACTTGGGCCTGAAGGGATACTACGTGTGCCTGTAAGGTGGCAACCATGTGCCTCAATCATATCAGCTGCCCCTGTACTACTCCTAACTGTGTCAAAAGGGTAGCCACCTACCCCTGTAGGGTGTCCCTCTGAACTGTAATTATGGCTAGGTCAGGCTACCCTAGCCTTAGTGGTGCTTCCCGTAGCTATGCTGCCCACCACTACCTATCTATCTGTCTTGTAACTCCTAATGTCATCAATCTGCCGGTCCACTGCCTACTCCTCCTACCCTGTTGGCACCATTGGCTGTGGTAGAGGCATAGGCCTCTCCACGTTATCTCTCTTATACTATTGGAATGGTGGAGGGCACATCCCGAGGCAGCCCAAATTATTGTCTGACCCTATTCATGGGTATTATCTCGTGCTCACCGGCATGGTGTCCTTCTATCCATCTGAGTAGTATGTATCTCGTCTACCTCTACTACTATCTTGCATGTATGAAGGGAAACCAACATACAGACCTACAAATTACATCCACTCCGAAAAACCCCTCTAGTACACACATGTAATATGTTACATTGTGTGTAGCCCTGGATAACCCTGCACTCTCCAACTAGCAGGCACCCAATGCACTTGTAGCCAACTTGAACTAAGCCTGCATCAAGTGCATTAGGCTAGGAATACCAATTGGATGTACACATATGATGTGCTCATATTCCCATTAGTGAAGAAGAAAGGTACAACATAAACTAAACCTCTGTAGCCTCCCATAGGGCCATAGCTCCTTGTATAACTACACTAAGAATACTAGTGCCTAAGAAAAATGGTCCTATCCTCCATCATGTCATTGAGAACCTGTACGTACCCAAAATTGTAAGGTACTGTACTGCGGAACAGTGTAATAAATGCCCCAGTGATGATACAAGTCTCCTCGCAAGGTGTTCGGGATCCGAAAAAGCCTTCAGAGTATGCGTTAACATCCCGCATGCCCCGCTTAGCCCCCGCGCCCTTTGTTTTCCCCTTTTTTTTCCCTCTTTCCTTGGCCTCTTAGCCTTCAGTGACGAAACCGCCGCCCTGCAGGGCGGCGGTCTCGTAACCGCCACCCTGAACAGGGCGGCGGTCCTGTAACCGCCGCCCTGCTCAGAGCGGCGGTCCTGTGCACGTTTTCCAGAATGCTCTTTTGACATGACTCGCGTGAAATATCACGTTTCACCAGCTTTTCTTTGCCAACTTGGGCATGCATTAATGTTTTTGGTCCCCTGGAACAATGTTTTTTCTTTGTTTATTGTTTAGGAGTTCAATTTGGTTTTGGTTTTTGAGAGTTGGAATTCCTATAAATGCATGGTTTGTGTACATGCAAATGGTCTGATTTTGGTGAAGATTTTGGTGAAGAATTTGGTCTGGAGTTTTTGGTCTGAAGCTTGGCTGGATTTGGAAGTTTTATCTTTGCTCTCATTCCCTCATTTTAGTGTTTTAGTTAGTTAGCTTGTTTAAAAGCCATAGCTTGAATTCACTTGCATCTTTTGTTAAATTGCTCAGCTGTTGGTACGCCACAGACCCATCTTGTGCAGGCAGTGCTGTCATTTCATCCAATCCAGTTAGAAGCTTACTTCTGAATCTCTCTTTGCCGAAGATTTAGTTTCATTGTGTCTTGGAGTTCTTAGTTTAATTCATTATTTTCCTGGTTAGCTTTATTCAGCTGTTGGTAAGCCACATATCCAACTTGTGCAAACAGTGTTGTTGTTTTATCCAAACCATTGAAATAGGATAGCTTATGAAGCCATTAAAGTTGCAGGTTTTGCTCTTCGTATAGGATAGTTACAGGTTCTGGTCGCTTCGTGTTGCATGACTTGCAGTAAAATCCCGCTAGGGATCACATAAGCCAAGCTCTGTACTGTTGCGCTATCCATCTCCTACTCGCATTCTCGGTCTGCATTCTGAGCTGTCCTTATCCCAAAATCTACTCCTATCAGTGCTAACATCACACGCTTTTTTGGATCCACGTGAACACGAAAGAACGAAGAGACCATACTGAGGGGACGAGATCACATACACACCATCAGATTCACCACTGTTCTGCGGAATCCAGGTTTTAAATTTCAAAGTTATAGTCAGAATCATATCAAATAGAGTAGTTAATCGCTTTATTTCATTTCATTCTATTCTCGATATTGTCAGGGAAGCTGCGGGGATTGATAGTTTCTGAGAAACTATGATTCACTCCTCACTTCTGAGGTAGGATCGAGAGTCTTGCAGATAGATTAGATGAGCTATTTTACTTATTTAGAATTTTATCAAATCGCACAGGCAAATAACTACACTCAGTTATCTTGTCTATTTTAATTACTGTTTAGTTATTATTTCTAGATACATTTAAAATAGTTTGCTTCCCTTAAAATTGTCAAAATATTTCATAGAAAAATAAAGGTTATATGCAGTTAGATTTATTTCACGTAGTTAGAATTTGTTTCATTACAGTTAGATTGCATTTTGTTTCGTATGACAATCACGGGACCTCAAGAGCCTAGGGAATATATATTTGAACCAATCGTGCCTCAACCAAACCTCATCACAGTGATAGTTGACATAGACCAAAATCTTAGGATACAAGTATTCCAAACAACCACAAATTTACAACTGATCAGTTCACAGTTAAGAGGATTAAACATAGAAGACAACCAAGCACATGCGTTTTGGTCAAGTCAGCCAAACTACAGATTACCCTAGAAAACATCCACATGACTGTAGAAAGGCTCGAAAGAGAACAAATATTCAGGTGTGATCCTTTAGTTCCATAGCTAGACGCTGGAGACACCCTCGTAGATATAGATACCAGCTTAAGAATCCAGGTTGCAAGAACGCCTGTAAGGTATTCTGAGAAGATTGCACAACTGTTGGTTCTAAACATAGAAGCTGAGAAAGCATACGATTACTGGATACTAGGGATTAGAACTTGATCTCGTGTATGACCATAACAGGACCGCAACAACCGAGAGTCTACGGTTGTGATCCAAAAATCCCACAGCCTAACGAATCCATAAGAGAATTGGATATAGACACTGGCCTACGCACACTAGTATTTCAGTCTACTCCAATTCCACCTATCATCATCCAACAGTTATCCCTACCGGACACAACAGCTAACGAAGCTAGAGAATTCTGGACTAGGCCAGAAAATCGTCCATAGAATCGATTGTATTCATCATTCACCATATGACCCTATCAGGAGAAATACACGAAACTATCCCGGGTCATTTCCCACGCATTCCACAACCCATAGATCGAATCACGCCAGAGCTTGATATTGATTAGAGCCTTCGAGTAGTCATCCTTACTGATCGATCTATCACACCGGTCCAGGTTAGAAGGGCCTTCTTTGCCTTAGATTCGTAGATTCCATTAGTGCGTGTCGAAGATATTAGATTGCCTAACTAGTCTATCCGTATACTACCTGTATTCCATCCCCACCGGCTGTCTCGGCACGACCTCGAGAGGTCAGGTACGCGGAAGAGTCACTTGTAGATTCTCACGCTCGCCTGTCACTTTTCCGGCGTACAAAATTTGTGAACCCGACGTGAAACAAACAATTGTTTCACCTTCTCTTTGAGAAGTTTTCAAATCTTCTCTCATCCACCTTCGCTCCTTCCCATTATTCTGCGGGTATTCATATACCCCCCGAATATGTCAGGATTCGATGCATATGGCAGACCCCTCTTGGGTCTTGAGGCATACTACGCCCAACAGAATAGGGAATCATCACCCTCGCTCTCAGTATGGGGTGACAACTATTCAACTAATCAGTTGTTAACACAAACCCCAAGAATCAGATATAGTTCGTCTTTTCAAACTGAAGAGTTAGATCAACCCCTTCGAACCCAATAAATAGAGCCTTCAGGTTCAAACAATATGACGTTTACCGGAGAATCTGGTTCGTCTCCTCAAATACTACTCAGACCACATATTAGTAGACAATCAGATCCATACCTGGTCTCAGACGATGGACAATCAATACCTTATCCTAGGAGTGAACAACGCTCCCGGGGAATGTACCCATCTATAGGAGGATTACAAATACAACCCGAAATCTCTTTTCAAGAAAATACCTCTATGCCACTGCATATAGGAAATATTCTGTGAGAAACTTGGCAAGATAGCAATCAGTTCATGACAGGCTATCACATGCCTATACAACACCAGGGTATACAACAAACGCCGCTCAGGAAAAATACCGTGACTTCACCAAATGAAGTCATTTCAACGTTAGTAGAAAGAGTGAGAGGGTTAGAACTGGCTCAAGCAAGTCAAAATTCTCCATTCATACAAACAGGAAGTTCCAATCCTCCATACCACTCTGGTCAGGTAGATATCCTTACGGGAGTAGGCACGTTAGGCATGCCTCCTCAATATCCATAGCAAACGCCAACAAGGCCTATCATCTCTAACACTATTCCTCCCGATCTAGTGTCGAACAGTCCGTTCCTCGACAATACCCTGTCCTACTTAAACATATACTCTAAATCACCACAAGGAGATATGTTCTCCTCTCCTGGCATGTTTTCTCAAACGCAGGGACCTCCCTATGCCCCTGCCAACGCGTACGCTGCACCGTATCAACAACCTATCCCACCACCACTCCCTCAGCAAACACCATCAATGGTCGAAAGCTATGCGATAGGGACTTATTCAGAATACCTAAAGGAGCCCTTAGATTTCACCATACGAAGCGTCATGCTTCCAAGACCTCTCCCTGATTTTCCTAAGTTCAAGGGTGAGGGAGATCCAAATGCACATATCAAAGCTTACGCTACAGCCATACGAGAATTACTCCCTTGGGATGGGGTTGTTGCTAAAATATTCCCCAAAACACTGGAGGGCATTGCTCTCGATTGGTATTATAGAATACTTGAGGCTTCCATACATTCATTTAAACAACTCGTGTCAGAGTTCATCAAAGCCTTCGACATGAACAAACTACTGAGAACAGGAATCAGGGAATTCTCGCATATCAAACAAGAACACAATGAATCTGTCGCTCATTTCATCCAGAGGTGGCGTACAGTTCTTTATTCGTCAGCAAGTGCTCCAAACATGGATTAGATGGAACTATGTGATTTATTCCTTCATTCTCTCAGTAGAGAAGTGAAGGAATAAGTCCAGAAGTTCCCACTAAGGACTTATGATGAAGTACTCGAGAGCGCTCTGCGAATTGATCAAGCAGTGATAGATAGTGGTCGTAAGACGTATGGAGCAAATGGGAGGTTAATCACCTCCACTCAAAATACTACAAATACCACAAACATCAATCAAGGACCCAAAATCCTTAACAAAAATCGTGGGGTAACAACGAATGGGGTAACCGACCAGCCCAAGAGGGTAAATGTTGTTAATACTCCGTCACAAAAAAACAACCAGCGAAACAACAACTTTACCCCAACGGTCAATACAGTGGATTTTAATCATCCACAACAACAACAACAACGGAGAAATCCCATGCAAGGTCCAACCCAAAACTCATTTGGTTACCAAAACCAAAGTCAAAACCAGAAACAACAATTTCAAAACTTTGGTCCTAATAGGCAACAATTTGATCAGAATTTTAGGCCACAATACACACCAAACCAACAAAACGGGAACTATAATCCCAATTCTTATTATGGTTTCCATAAAATTCATGGTCACGACACTAGAACGTGTCGTGACTACAATAAATTTATGCAACGCTTGCCAGAAGAACAAAGACAGTTCTTCACAGACTTGTTCTTGGCAGATCCCGTCTCACCACAACCAAATACGCTCGCAGGGTAAGTTTCCCCCCAGAATGCTCCCCTTAAGATCTTTAATGATCCACTCCCAAATCATGACAGAAATAGGTTGAATCCAACTGGAACAAGCAAGGGTGCAATAACGGGAAACAATGATCATGAAGCTTTGACTTCATTAAATCTGTCAGTTGCTCCACAATTGGGAGCTCAACCAAGACCTAAGATAGTTATTTTGGTAGAATTAGACGCTGAACTACCTATCGAAGCTATAACAAGAACACGAGAGTATTTCTCTCAACCGAGCCCAAGTCATCTGCCAGAGACAGATAGGAGTCAGCAAATAATTGAAAAACCCATCGGTGCTTATGATTTAATTAGTGACCTAACAAAGACCTTTTCACACATTTCATTTTTGGACTTGCTAAAGAACTCTCCCCCTCACAGAGCTGCTCTTTTAGAAGCATTAGGTCTAGGTCATCTAATTAACATCACTCCACCTCCTGAAACACAAGTAAATCACGTAGATTTTGACATCCACCCTCCGGGACAGCCAGACAAGGATGTCGAATTCATTTTCAAAATAAGTAAAATGCCCACAGATGCTGAGATCGCACACCGAGGTGACCCAGCCTTGCAATTACAAGTATGGGTTTATAATAACTATGTAAAATGGGCAATGGTTGACGACGGAGCTATAGTTAACATAGTCCCTTTCTCTTTCCTCCAAAAACTTGGATATGGAGAAACGAACTATTCCACTACACGAAATACCTTGAGAGGCTATGATAGCCTTAAAGCCACTTCGATAGGGACTATAATACTGCCAGTCACCTTAGGGCCCAAAACCATCTTGACTGAATTTTATATTATAGATCGGGAAACTAACTATAATATGATCCTCGGCCGACCTTGGATACATCGAATGAAGGCAATCCCTTCCACGCTATTTCAAGAAGTAAGATTCTTGCATCTGGGAAAGGTATTTGTAGCCAAATGCGATCCAAAACCTTTCGATTTGCACCTAGCTGATTTAAAGAAAAGACCAGGGGTGCACTCAGAGTTTGAGCTGCCAACAAACCAACTTAATAAACCCTCTGACCCAAAGCCAGAGGAAAAGTTGATACCTACAACGGATCTTGAAACTACCAGCATAGCCAAAACAACTCCAACCCCTAAAAGTAAAACTAAAGAAACAGTATCATTAGGGACTACTGCGAAAATTGTTGAATTGATAGAACAAGATTCACCAATGTTCTTACCATTCGATTCAGTAAGCATAGGATTTTCCCTAGGTGTTGGTTCCTTACCGGCAGAGGATCTCTGTATGATAGAAGTAGAGTGTGCAAATGTGACAGATGCCCCAACATCTACACTCCCAGCTAAGTATTGGACTCTCCATTTCGATGGAGCTAAATGTCGTTATGGAGCGGGGGCAGGTATAATTCTTACTTCACCCGAGGAGAAGGTCCTCCCATTCTCATTTAAGTTAAAATTTGAATGCACAAACAATGGCGCTGAGTACAAAGCCCTCCTTCTTGGCCTCACCTTAGCCAGAAGGATTGGTATTGATAACATCAGAGTCTTGGGAGACTCGCAATTAGTAACAAACCAAGTTTCTGAAGTATATGAAACTAAAGCCGAACATTTACAACTTTACAAAAACGTTGTATTAGATTTAAGCAAGGCGTTTAACTTCATATCCATTGAAGCGATCCCGCAAGAGAAAAATCTTCTCGCCGATTCAATAGCAACCTCGGCATCACGTTTTACTCCAAGAAATGAGCTAGAAGATACTCACTTCACAGTATCCATTCGTGATGAACCATTAATAAAAACAATGACAAATCCTCTTTTAAGCGAAAGCAAATCTACCATCCTAGAACATGTTGGAAATGATGTGGCTACTTTGGATTATTTAAATACCTATGCAGCATTACATCTCTCCTATCACATGCTAGATTTATCCCTGATCCCACATTCGTCCTCCTACTTCGGAAATCCCGTAACGGATCTTCCGTCACAAAGGGAACCTAACATATACGCAATAGAAAATGGGGATGATTTAGATTTACCTCCAGCACCACCTGAGTTCAAAGAGGGTAACACCTCTTTAATTGAAGAAACAATCGATGTCAACATTGGGACAGAAGATGAACCAAGAATATTGAAACTAGGTTCTTCGTTGACACCAGAAGAAGTGGAAATACATACTCAGGTTCTCAAAGAACATCAGAAGGTGTTTGCATTTAATTACAAGGATATGACGGGATTCGCACCCCACATTGCGGTACACAACCTCGTCACTAGGTCAGATGCAAAGCCAATTAAACAAAAATCAAGACCCATGAAGCCCAAAGTAGCTCTCATGGTAAAATAGGAAGTAATAAAACTCCTTCAGGTAGGATTCATCAAGCCAGTAGACTACTCCCAATGGGTATCTAATATCGCTCCGGTTCTCAAGAAGAATGGAAAGATACGCATTTGCATAGATTTCCGAGACATCAACAAAGCGTGTCCTAAAGACGATTTCCCATTACCATCCATAGACGTTATTGTTGATGCAACAACTGGTTTTGAACTCTTGTCTCTCATGGATGGATTCTCGGGATACACCAAATCAGAATATCCGAGCAAGATCAAGCTAAAACCACGTTCATAACTCCTTGGGGAACCTATTGCTATGCTGTCATGCCTTTCGGTCTCAAAAACGCTGGTGCTACATACCAGCGGGCTATGACTTATATATTTCACGATTTAATTCATAAAATCGTGGAATCCTATGTAGATGACTTGTTGGCTAAGGCTAAGAAGCGTTGTGACCATCCCAAAGTACTCCGCGTCATTCTTTCATGTTTAATAGAATACGGAGTTATGCTAAATCCGGAGAAATGCGTCTTTGGTGTAACAGGAGGAAAGCTCCTAGGTTACATCATATCGTCACGAGGGATCGATGTTGATCCAACCAAAATTTGGGCTGTCCTCAAAATGGTCCCACCTTCGAGTGAATCTGGAATCAGATCATTTCTCGGGAAGCTTGGTGCAATACGGAGATTCATCCCAGACTTAAGCTTCGCTATTCATCCAATCAACAATTTACTCAAGAAAGAATATAGCATTGATTGGACCGAAGACTGCAACGAAGCTTTCAACGCAGTTAAACGTTTCTTGCTGTCACCACCTACGCTAATGCCACCTAAGCTGGATCACCCGTTAATCCCTATATTCGCGAGCTACCAATGTCTCGCTGGCCTGTATGTTGGCCCAAGAAGACGATGACAAGAGAGAACGTGCGATTTATTCATTAGCCCGAATACTGCTCGACTATGAAACACGCTATACACAAGCAGAGCGAGAATGTCTTGCCATAGTCTTTGCTACTAAACGTCTAAGACATTACATGCTGAATCAAGAAACAAAGGTCATGGTAAAGACGGACCATTTACGGACTTTTCTCACACAAGGTTCCTTATCCAAAAAGGCTGGACGTTTTATAACCTTAATGGGAGAGTTCGAATTAACATTTGTAAATCAGAAGTCAGTTAAAGGACAAATCATCGTGGATTGGTTAGCTGACAACCAATTAGACAGAGGCGATCTAGTAGATTTGGATTTTCCAGATGAATGCGTATACTACATCGAAACTCGACCTGCTATTTCTGAGTTCCCTTGGTACACTGATATCATTAATTATATCATGGACAATACGTACCCAGATGCAGTGACACTGCAACAAAGAAGGTGATTACGCATAATCGTAGCCAAATATGTCATTATAGAGCAGGTGCTCTATCGAAAAGCATTCGATGGAATGCTCTTAAGGTGTGTCGACACAGAAGAGTCCAAGAGGATCCTCCATGAATCCCACAGCGGTATATGTGGAGGCCACTTCGGTGGCCATGCCACTGCTCAAAAATACATCGAATGGGCTATTCTGGCCCACTCTAGAACATGACGCGATAGAGTTTGCACGCAGGTGTCATAAGTGCCAAGAATTCTCCCACGAGATCCACATGCCAGCACAAGCTCTGCAACCAATCGCTACTCCATGGCCCTTTTCTACATGGGGCCTAGACTTAATAGGGAAATTCTCTCCCTCATCCACAGAGGGCCACAATTTTATAATCACGGCCACTGAATATTTTACCAAATGGGTGGAGGCCATGCCTCTTACTACCGTACCTGGTTCTATAATCGTTAAGTTCATTTTAAATCAAATCATTTGCAGGTACGGTATCCCACAAATCATTATCTCAGATAATGGAACTTCTTTCAAAAATGAAGAAGTTCGTGAACTATGCAACAAATTTAAAATAAGCCATCATACGGCTTCCTTGTATTATCCCCAAGCCAATGGGCAGGCTGAAGCAACAAACAAAACGCTGAAAGCCATTCTCCTTAAAACGGTGAAAGAAAACAAGCGGGATTGGCATTTGAAGTTATATCTGGCCTTGTGGGCCCACCGAACCTCAATAAGGACACCAACGGGAGCAACTCCTTTCTCGCTAGTATTTGGGGCAGAAGCAGTTCTCTCACTTGAGGTCGAAATACCCAGTCTCCGCATTTCACTACAAGGGATTCTGGATGAAGACGCTTACAGAGAAGCACGTCTTTCCCAATTAGAAAGCCTAGATGAAATTAGGTTAGATGTTGAACAACGGCATAGAGCTTATGCTGACCGAATGTGCCGGCAGTATAACAAGAAGGTTTATGAACGCGATATATACGAAGGTGATCTAGTTCTAAGACTAGACAGTCGGATCGACAAGAAGACCGGCGAAGGAAGGAAATTCCGGCCCAAATGGTTGGGCCCATACCGAGTCACGAAGGACTACGGAAATGGGGCATACTTCTTATGCACGCTAGAAGGTGAGGAGTTTGGTGAAACAGTCAATTCCCTCCACCTCAAGCGTTTCTACGCATAAGCAGCTAGCACTACCTATATAACTATCTGCATTGCATTTTCATATAGATTTAGATCATTTTGTCCACTTGTTCTTACACAAATTGTGATCAAGGAATCTATTCTCAAAGCAATTCATTACAAACTCATGATGTTGTTGGCACAAAACTTTCTAATCATATCCTCCATTTTCATGATATCATCAATCACTTCAGAATCTTTTATCAAATAAAATCAAACATGACGAAGTCTTAACGGTAACCATACCAAGATCTACAAGTTTGTTCTCACTTGATTTCTTCTTAGGATTGGGGTCTTACCTATGGTCTGTTCTAGAAGCTTCATGGTGTCACATCTATCCCATATACACATCTCTTTGGAAACAAGCATATACTGACATTTTACTCAAAAAGACAAGTCAAAAAGTGATTAAACAGAAAATTTTATTTTTACACATTTCCTTGCCCTACCAACCTTCGGTGATGAGCTTGCGTCTCTTATAGTGACGTAGGGTTGGGAAAGGATGGAAATGCCCTACTCGCCTATGCCTTGCCCACGGCGATAAACCCATGCTTCTTACAAGTAGCATGGGGCAGGGTTGTAGGGGGTCCTCTAGACAATGCAAACGTTAAAAGGTCATAACAAACTATTCAAACTTTGAGTCAAAAATGATGAGTCAGATGTTCAAAATTCCAAGAGAGTTAAAAAATCCTAAAAACCAGATTTTGTCTACTATGTGGCCATCTATGGGTCTAAGTCTGGATAAACCGCAAAGCAAGTTGCACACCCAAAACTATGAAGTCATTCGGGGGTGGAGTAAGCTTGTAGTTTTCAATTTGGTTCCACCAAAGCTTCGTCTGTCTTTCATCACTATCGTTTCACCATATTTCATAAACTTGTGCCCTTGTTGGCTCTTGGTGATGAGCCCTCGCATCTTACTAGTTACGTGGAGTTAGGAGTGGGGCAAGTTAATCTGTTCATCATACTGTTATTTTCATCACTTTGCCAAAACAAACATGAGGTATCCAAATTGCTCACAGAAGCTAAGATTTAAGATCACAGTATATCTACAATATCATGTATCAGCATCATGAAACACAAAAAGAAAGAAAACATTTGCATCATCTGTTCTCCATTGCATACATTCTAGAAAGCATATAAAACATACATCGTAGTATACACAAAGCAGTTGGAAATAGAGAGGAAAAAACGTGAGTGACAAGCTTTTGATCTAAAATCAATGCATATATATAAATAATCAATGTTTGTATACAATGCCATCATGCATTAGGCATGGTCAAAATGCTCAAAGAGCCCGTGATATACAAAAGAATCCATGATACAAAATATACAAGGGCCAAGTTGCCTCTCAACCCCTATGCGACCCCTCCGAGGGTGCGCGCCCTCGCCTAGGACTCCGGCTACGTCGGAGCTTTGAATGCACGGAGGGCTCAAGGTCTCGAGGAGCAGCCATGGTCTCTCCACGAGAATGGCTCCTCATAAGACACTCGGTTGTCTTATAGCCTGCCAACTCTGTACGGAGAGTCGACACCATCCTGGCCAAAGTGCCAACAGTGGAGCGAAGACATCAGTATGCCTACTGGCTGCTGAAGGCTCCCCGGCATCTACAGATAGCTCCGCACGTGTCTTATCCATAGGGATCCATCAGAAATCAGTGCAACCCTACGGATTTAGAGCCCGCCACCGTCACAGTCTCTGCAAACAAACAAAGAGAAACACTAATTAGAAGCTAGAAAGAACTAAAAATACAATATCTCAAAACGTAGGAGAAATACAATTAAAATCCTAATTTAACAAACATTAAAAGATGAGAGGATAACTTACTCGGGTCAACCTTCCCCAAGATGGGCACTAGGGCCCAGCCCCGCTGCTAGATGCCGCAAACCGATTGAGGGGCTTCTCCGGAGTAGGGGCAATTGATGTCCCGCAGACGACTCGTCCTCTCCACCACGGCCCGAGATAGTGGCCGCTTCATACGACTGAGTCTCTCTCTCTCGCCTCTGCTCGCCCTCTCTGCCTGTAAAATACCGAGTGTCATGCACTCAGATCGCTTATCATCTTCCTGCTCCTCCCGAACCCTCCCTCGTAAGCTCTCAGATCGGAGTCGATATCTTAGGGTCTCGCTGCTATAGCAGACCTGCGGCAAGTGAAGCAAAGTGCCCGAGGCGCACCACCCAGCTCTCCCCTCTGCCCGAACAAATCCCCCGGCTACAATAGGAATACCAGATGACCCTACCAACCCGACCTCTATCCCCCCTCTAGCCTCACGGACTGAGAGTAAACTCAGGCCATTAGAGAATCATGCCCAGCTAGGAAGGCCGAACCTGCTGAGGACTCTGCCAAAGGTGTACCTCCACCCGTCCACGCGTTGCTAAGCCTGCCCTTTGGTGAACAGGATAAACAATTATGGTCTCCTCACCCCAATGCTGGCCATAAGTCGGTACTACTAGCGTGCTTCATATCTGCTGTGTTAAGGGAGGCAACTGGTGGTGAGGTTCTCTAAGCACTTACATATCTGACCATCTATCTGCCCTCACCGCCCCTGGTCCTGGGCGC
>CM034153.1:14095461-14116809 GCA_019776745.2 Taxus chinensis
TGACTGAGATTTTTGAACGACTTATATTTCCTCAAGTCTCTTTAAGCACGATATCAATTGAAATATCGAGCCCATCTCCATGTCAGCTTTCTGAATGTGGAGCCCTTCCCCCAAATCCAAGTCTAGAAACTTCATAATCGCAGGTGTCATGGCAAGTCACGCTCCTTATCAAATTGTGGGATGGTGAGATCTGCAAAATCTATTTCCGCCGTCATATCCACACCATTATTCGAGGAAGCCCTAGAGGCTTCTTGTTAATGACATCATTCAAAATTTAAAAGGGCATCAAATCAAGTCAATTTCCTTGACAACCCTCTTCCTTTTCTTCCTTTTTCTTAACCTCGGAATCAACCCTGAAGAGTATCAGCACTATTTCTGCATATAACATCCTAGAGCTCAAAGCATATTCTCATTGTTCTTGACATCCTAGATCCTATAAGAATCCTATCTACCGACCCGATTTTGGGAGAAATAAACCCAATATCCCCTCTGATCATTCGGGAGATTTTGGTGAAATCTCTTCATTAACTTCATGCCCGAATGTTTGATATTTGACCACCGCACCTAAGTGGACGCTTGTACAAGCATGGCTGAGAAAGCGTGTCGCCATGAGCTTTTCTAGCACGTATTACAATTGGTAGAAGAATCTCTACTTGAAGAGAAAATCTGGATACATGGCTCTCTTCCTTGCCGGGGGCTAGGTCTTTAGATTTTTCTCCTCGTGGCCATTACTTTTGGCGAAGTGGATTTTGGTGACCCCGTCTTTTCTTCTTGCTTGTTGTGTATGATTGTATGTTACAAAGGGTTGATCGGAAGGGGCTTTGGTTGAATGAAGAAACTCCTCGTGTGGGAAATTTTTTGGATCTTGAATTGATTGTAACTTGGCAAGTTCTTTGTCGTAACCAGATATGCTTCTTTCCAGAATCGGTTGATTCTTGCTATCACGAGAAATTCATCTCTTTTGGTCTATTAATTCGAGCAATCGGGTAACGCACCTGCATCATAAGGGATCAAGACATCTTCAATCATCCATTTATGAATTAATCGGAGGGTTCTTGATGCGGAAGGCCTTGATCTGAGAAATTGTTAGGTGAGAAAAATCTTGTCTTCTTACTTCATGTTTTGTGTTGAATAGGCAGCCCAGACATCTTCCATGGTAGGGTTATGTTGATACTTTGCTCCAAGAATCTTCTGCATATATCCATTGATATAAAACTGGGCTCTCTTCACATATGGATGAATTGTGATGAGGGTGAATTCTTTTTCCTTGAAATGCTACTACTTGAGGTAGACCACCTATGTAAAGCCTATCCGAGAATATGGTTTTGCCTTCAGTTTTCACCCGTTCACATTATTGTTGCACATTGATGTGACCCAAATTTATATCAGTGATATTGTCAAATGCTGACTTAATGGAAATGGGAGGGATGATTCCTTGGAATTCGTACTTGAGTGCGGACTTATTCGATTTCTCCATTGGCTTCCTCTATCTACTTGCGGATTTGTTAGATTTCTTGGCCATTATGAATTCACAGAAGAATGATTCGGGCACGCAAAAATAACACAAGTAGGGTCGGGTCTCAGTCTCCGAACCCCCATCAATGAAGGAAAATATAGCTTGTCTTAATATTATTATCATTTAAAATAATAATAATAATCAATCCCGAGTTACAATTTTTTTTATTAAAAAACGTCAATAAATCATATCGAAACTAGGCTCGAGTTTTGAATCTGGCGACAACAATGATATTTATTTATTAATTAAAAATCTCCCTATTTTAATATTTTGCGCGGATCAATTTTATTTATTTATTTTATATCCACCTTGTTTGATCTTTTTTAATTGATGCGTGTTTGCTGGTAGTGACCTTTCTTCTCTCCTTTTCCTAGGAATCAAACTTGCTCAGGATGAAAGTTCTTTATTAATTTCCTTTTTCTTGCCTTGGTGTTTAGTAGACTTCTAGTGAATACTCCCTTGGGCTGCATGGGTTCTTATTCTTTGGATGGCCTAGCTTTCTGCTGATGTGTGGAAAGCTAACTTTGTATTTTATATATTTAAAACCTATGCAACTTTTTTGTTTAATGCCTTTGTGGACTGTCCCCCTTTGCTATTTCTTCTCACGTGGATTGTGCTTGCACCTTGCTGTTTTGTTTGCTCATGCGTGAGACTTTCCCTTCTCTATGACTGTGTTTTGGAATGTTATTGGTCTGGAGAATGCATGGAAATTTATTCTTTCTGTCCCCTTTGCTGTTTTGGACTGTCCTCCTCTCTAACCAATGCATTGGACTCTGTGTGTGGTTGCAAAAGAAAATAAACCAAAAAACAAAATTACATGGACTATTTTGGGAAATGTGTCAAAAATTGCATGGAAATTCTTCTATTTTCCTTGTCTTCTTCCTCTATGTTGGAAAGGAATTCTTTGTCTTTTTCTAACTTCTTGCCTCTTTAGCACCCAACTTCCTTTGCATTTAATTTAATTTCTGATTTCTTTCTTCATTGAAAACTGGCTTGATTTTGGGAATGCATGAAGATTTTGGTGACCTCTATGTGTTGAAATCCTCTTTGAATGACCTGCGTGGTGTTTGTTTTATGCTTTCACCTTCTGCCCTCTTGACTATGCATGGAAAACTAATTATGTTGTCTTCCTTGCTATTTTGGACTGTTGTCCTTCTCCAATGCGTGGGCAGTCTTACTTTTTTCTCCCTGCGTGGACATATGACTATGTTGTCCTCCTTCCTAATGCGTTGAAATCTATTTCCTTTGGCTGTGTTGGATTTACTTTGACTGTTCTCTCTTTTTTTGCATAAAGATTTCTATGACTGTCCTCTTGCACATATTTTTCCTTCACAATGGCGTTCACAAACTATTGTTTGATGGATGTGATAAAAATATTATATTTCTTAGAAGAAATAAGAGGCAATTTAGAAAGCTTCGTACGACTCTTTCCAACGAGTTTGATGGAGGAATTATGAGGGTTAACCCAACTTCCCCTCTTCTTGGGTAGTGGAATTAATTGCCAAGGGAAATGCGGAAAGCATCGGCCAATTGCTAACGGGAATGGCAAAGTGGGCTGGCAATCTCCGTTTAATTTCCCCATGTGGGAAATTGGGAGATTTTTTTCCCATTTGCCAATTCATTAATTTGGCCATTGGGGGAAGAAATCCCATGAGTGGGGATTTAAAGCAATTTTGCTAGGAAAGGGGAAATCTAGGCCCGAGAAGCCAATTTGGCATCCCCGACAATGGGAAGCAGAAGCTTATTTTTCCCCGACAAAAACTTGTCGAATGAATTTTAATTAATATTTATTTAATTAAATACTCCAAAGTTATTAAAAATTAATTTTATTAAACAAAGAGTAATAAATGATCTAAATATTAATTAATTAATATTTAACATGATTTGAGACCTAGTGGGAGGAGTTCTCACCCGAAACGAAGACCGGAACGATCACAAAAATGAGATGGTCGTGATGAAAGTGATAAACCTCACAAAGTAACACTTTTCATTTTTTTTTCAAAATTTCCATTTTTATTTATTTTGCGTAGTCAAAATTGGCTGATAACATAGTCATCCCACTGACTCATGTCCCCAATTCTGCAATATCATTCAAGACCTTTGCAATAAAGGGGACATTATAGTTGAACCTCCATCTCCTTCTCCTTCATATATTAATTCCAATCCAATCACTTCACACAATACTATCGCCACTTCTTCTCCATGTGTCGTGCCTTCATTATTTGATTCGTCACTTCCCACTACCGCCAAAAAATCATGTGCACCTTGTGTCTCTTTGTCCATTTTACAACCCACATCTTCACATGTTTCCACCTTGAACTCAATAGCATTGTGTACCCTTAATCACTCATTATTTGCATCATCTTCGTATTAATCTACGTTGTCATGTCCATTCTTATGGATGTGGTCTCATCCCTATCCTTTCCAAAGTCTTTCACTTTGTCACCAAATTTATCTAGTTATCCATCACCATGTGATTTTGTCACACCCATCACTTCCCCCCCCCTCCTCTTCACTTGGTTCGCTCCTATACACTTCACTCATCAAACAACCCAATTACCCCCCATCTACATTGTGTTTGTCATCCCATAGGGTTCCACATATCCTTTCACCTATCTTATAGTCCTCTTCCACATGTATTTCAATTCCTTCATCTCCACTTATTCATCACCATTCTTGCTCATGGTTCCTCCATTACATCCTCTACCATTTACTATGTTTTTTTATCACTCCTGTCGCATATATTTCCCGTCATTCATATCTACATGTTCTTTCAATCCTTCTCTCAAATCACCTCAACGTTCTCCCATTGTTTCACCTCCTTTGGATATTTGTTCCACATCCACCACCTTTCCTCCTACACCACTCATTTTTCCACTTATTCACAGCACCATTTGTATTATCCACTCCTTCTTTTGAGTTCGCAATCATCAATCAAACCCACCCATCCCTTTGTTATTCTACATGTGCCTCCCAAACCTCTTCCATATCCAATTACGCTTCCACATCCTTTCAATTTACTCCAACATTATTATGTGTTGTACATTCCTTCTTACATGCCTCTTCCTATTCGATGTCATCCTTCTCTCATCACACCTATTTATCACAAGTTCACACCATTAGATCTCATGTTTCCTTAAGACATCACTTTTTTCTCCATGCCTCATCCACCTGATATCATCACTAACCACATGCTTCATAACACTCCAATGTCTACCATTGTTTTATTCTCATATCCTTGACCACCATACGTTCTCGCACATCCACCACATTCATCACCTTTCTTATGAGTTTCATCCCCACACTCACAACCTTCACCTACCACCAATGTATGGCTTCTATTTGGAATTCTTTCTTCACTTATTATTCATGCCATCCCTGTCACTCCAATTATTTATCTCATCTATCAGTTGCTTATGTACATCATGTCCCTTCTTCATCTAGTCCCTACGCAGACTGGGGGGACTTTCATTTATCTCATCTACCACATTTTACATGATCTGTATATTCCACTTATCTTCATCCATCTTGGATTCAAAACCCGACCTGATTCTCTGCACATATTTTTCTATCATCATTGACACATCTCTAAATAGCTAAGCATATTTTGAAAATCTAAAAAATCTATATATTCCAAAAAATTGCAATAAACATCACTTGCCCATGGATGTTCTTCCATATTTGCTCCATTCATTCCATATTTAATTTACAACACATTCACATAACAATTCTTTGTTTGTTTCACACACCTGGACCTGTCATACCCACGATCGGGACCTCAACCCTACCCCACCTCCACACACCCGACTTGGTTACACCAACAACCGAGACTTCAACCCCGCCCCACCTCCACATACCTGTCCTGGTCCCACCCATGACTAGGACCTCAACCTGATCCCAACTCCACACACCCGACCTAGTCACACTTGCCATTGCGACCTCACCCCTACCTCGCCTCCACACATCTAGCCCGATTACACTCATGATCAAGACCTCACCCCTGCCTCACCTTCACAGCTCATGCTTACCCTACACTCTTTCATCACTTCTCTCAAGATACCACTACATCCCACCCTGTCACACCCATAATTGGGTCTTCACACGCACACCACACCATCCTCTTCCACATGCTTTGACCTTGTACCCTTCATCGACACCCATTCGTAGGTGTGACTGCACTCTTTTGTGACTAGTTGGCCACCACTCCTCCCTCCTCACTCCTAACCACACTCCCATGTTATAGCTGTGACCGGATCTTGACTAGCCAGTTCCGTCCATGACTTCCACAAAATAAATAAATAAATAACGAACCTATAAAGTACATAGAATAACAAAAAATGGAACAAAAAAGTCCAAATTTTATTTATTTCAAGGCACTGCCATAAATCCCAGGCCCACATCCCTTGGGGGTCTCCCGAAAACCTCTGGTAGGTTTATTATCCCCACTTCTTCACCTTGTGTTCTTTCCCACCTGGTTTCTTATTCATTCCACACGCCATATATCCATACCCATGTTCACTCACACTTGGAATTACTCTTCCAACACCTCATTGACTACACTTCCAAGCTTGAGTCCAACACTTAGGGTGACTTTCACCCACACCAACTTATCAATCCATTTGCAATGAGTCTATCCTCCCCATGGTACCACAAATCCCCTATGCACCGCATTTTAAATTTCCCACTTTTGACAAATTTGATGGCACCAAGGACCCCAAACATCACTTGCATCTCTTCCACTACACATGCCACCTTATTCAACATGTCGACACTCTCCTTATCTACACTTTTACACTTTCACTTGTTATTCAAGCACTTGATTGGTACTCCCTCCTTCCATAACATAGAATTTACACCTTCACACAACTTGCAGACACCTTTTTATCTCACTTCTCCATCCATATCATGCCCAAAACAACACTAGTTGGCCTTCACATGCTTCGGCAATCCCATAACGAGTCCGTCATTGAATTTTTTTCCATCGTCCATCGCCTTTCATTTCACATCCCAAAATTTGAGCCCATTGACCTCTTTTCCAAAATTTACATCCCTCATATCTCGCACCCTTTAAAAATTCATCCATTACACACATTTCATGAGATCTTGCACATGACACAATGCCTCAAGGATGTTCATTGTGGTCATCCTCTTTTCTTTCCGCAAAGTTTCTAATTTTGCTCCACCTACACCACCATCACCCTTACATGTTCACAATGTCATCCAAGTGGATATTCCTCACATTTCATCACCTTCTACACCCACATATTCACATTTCTTATGTTCTCATAGAGCTCATATATTCATCCAAACCCCTCACAGATTCACTCTATTGACTGAGCCACCTTCCTCTGTTCTCTATAAGTTACTTAACACCAATCTCATCACTATCCCTCCCATATAACCCCCATCATTTTTGTTTTCCTCCCATGAAATGTGTGTCTACCATCGTACTAATGGTAACTCCACATACTCATGTCCCTAACTCTGCAATATCATTCAAGACCTTCTCAACAAGGGGGGCATTACAGTTGAACCTCCATCTCCTCCAATTTCACCTATTAACGTTAGTCCAATCATCTCACACAATACTCTTCCCACTTCTTCTCCATGTTTCATGTCTCCCTCATCTGATCCATCGCCCCCCTATATATCACAATCATCATTTGTACTTGGTGTATTATCATCTAAATCATCTACTTCACAAATCAAATTATCATACAATTCCACCTTAGACTCCACATCATCATGTTTTCCTATTCTATCATCATCTATGTCATCTATTTATCAATCTACCTTATCATGTGTGTCCACTTTAGATGTGGTTTCATCCTCATCCTTTTTGAAGTCACCCCATATATCTAGTTGTCCATTGTCTCTATCCCCATGTAATTCTTTCACACCCATCACGTCCTCTACTTCTTCACTTACTTCAATCATATACACTCTACCTACATTATGCTCTTTGCCACATATGGTTCCACTTATCACTTCACCTATACAAACCTCTTTCACATGCATCTCAATTCCTTCATATTCACTCATGTAGGAACCATTCTTGCTTCCTACGCCTCCATTACCTCATATACCATCTATTAAGTTCATTAAAAACTCTTGTTGCATATATTCCCCATCATTTATATTCACTTGCTCATTCATCTTTTTATCCCTAGTCACATACACTCACTCTCATTGTTTCCACTCCTTTAGGGATTTCTTCCACATTCATTTTCTTTCCCTCGTCACCACTCGTTCAGGAACCTTTCTTATTACTGGCTCCTCCTTGATTCACATCATCAATCACACTCAAACAACATTATTTTCTTACACATATGTCGTAAAAACCTCCTTTACATCCCATTCCAACCCTATATCATTTCAATTTCCCCCCACATTCTTATTTGTTTGATATTCCCTCTTATATGCCTCTGCCCATTCCATATGATCATCTTCCCATCACATTCATTCATCCCCACACCATCTCCTTAGTTCCTACGCTTCTTCTAGACATCATTATGTTCTCCACTCCTCCCCTGACATCATCACTCACAAAATTCCTCATATCAAATTTTCTTCTAATGATTATTTGTTTTCGTGTCCTTGTCTACCCGATGCTCTCGCACATTCCACACAATTGAAAAATTTCCTCTTTGCTTTATCCCCACAATCACTTCCTCCACACACCACCACTCTATGGTTTTTATTTGGCATTCTTACCACACTTATTATCCACATCATTCTATCCAATCCAATATTTTGTCTCATTTATCGCTTTCTTTTATACACCATGCCTCTCACTCACCTAGTCCCTATACAAATTGGGGGACATTCATTTGTCTTCGCTATCGCATTCCACATGCTTCATACACTCCACTTATCTTCATCTGACCTGGATTTTAAACATAATATGATTCTCTGCACACTTTGTTACATCACTTTTGACACACATACACACATAACCAGACATCTTTCAAAAATTATACATACATACATACATACATACATACATACATACATACATACATACATACATACATACATACATACATACATACATACATACATACATACATACATACATACATACATACATACATACATACATACATACATACATACATACATACATACATATATACATACATACATACATACATACATATATATATATATATATATTCTAAAAAATTGCAATAAGCAGTGCTTGCTCTTGGATGTTCTTCCACATTTGCTCCATTCAATCATATTTCATTCCAATTCTCTGTTCACTACTACACATTTCAATTACAATTCGTTCACATTCCACATCTTGGTTTGTTTCACATCTTTAGGTGAATACTCTGATTATCTAGTTGTCATGTTTTGTAAGTCAATAGTCTCTACTACAGTTGTTTGAACTTGGTATCTCCTTGGTGAATTAAGAATGATTGTCCTCTTTGAGATCCACCCATTCTTATACACTTAACACCTTGTGTTGAAGATCCCATGGCATTATTTGTTGACACTTTTCACTTTCATCTCCATAATCACTTTCATTCCCTCCATCAAGCCACTAGTGGTTATAAACCCCTTACTAAAATGAGAGAATTGAATATCATGTCAAAAAGTAAGAAACAAAATAAAAATCAATCCGCAAAAGGACATAAAAGAGAAAAGTAAAGAAATACAAAATGCTCTCTCTCAAGGATATTTCCTACATCTCTATTGGGGCAATGGATGCCTAGTTGGTAGTAGAGAAATGTTGTGACTAGAATCAAATGTATCTCCGTTGAGACTATGGATGCTTGGTTGACATAAGTGCAATGCATGACTTACAATTTACTTTCATATCACTACTCAACAACCACTTGTTTCAGTCATACCTACACTTTGGCTAGTGTTTTCACTCATTACCTTATGAATCTTCACTTCAAGCAGTAATTAACTCTCACACATACATACAGAATCTCAATGAGTCGCAGGGCTACTATGTCACCTTGTGCGGATTAGACCTTGTTCAACCTCCTATTTTAGCTCAACTTTGGTATCATATCTTGTGGCATTCAGATCATTTTGTGTTCACTAACACTCTTGTTACAAACCATGCTCATATGCATACATAACTCTTACACTACATTCTTGCAACCATATAACTTTCATACCAACATTCCACCTCATTTGGAATAAACATTTGTGGGCATCTATTACCTTCTACACACTTTTTCATAATCACTACTTTTCATGTCATTTACCTTGCAATAATTTCTTAGCACTTAGGCTGGGAAAACACTGCTCCACCACTCTTTAAATGACATCCAAATTTTTGGACATCTATCATCAAGTTTTCATTTTCACATGGCTAGGGAAACACTGTCCTCACCTTCCCTAATAACGCTTTTGCTAAGGTTCACTTTCTCTCATCTTCAATCACCACTTTTCATCCCACGTTATGCTAGGGAAACCTATAGCTCTAAAAACTATCACTTGAGGGGGAAATCATACAATAACCCTTCTCATCTAATTCTATGACATCTAATAATCAATCATCTCAATTAATTGACTCAGTAGTATCTTCCTTGTGAAATCAACATATCGATCAGTTCACAAAATCCAATTAAAGTGGCCCATTGATCGCAGGTTCTTGTCTATTCAGTCAACCATCTAATCCTGCAATTGCAACAACCACTATCATAGGGTGAGACGAACCCCATCTCATATTTAGTTTCTGTGTTACATCCTTCATATTGCAACACGTAACCCAAAAAAGAGAAAAATGTAAACACTAGATTACAAACCTTGCGCATAAGGTCTCTTATTCAAGCATCCCCAAAAAATGTAAAATCCCACAAAAATGGAGATAAAAGACACCTCACCACTCATTTGTTAACCCTCTCCAACTCATATTTAATTTTTTCCCATCATACCTACCCATGTGCACGCCCAATGCATTATGGACATTGCCATTTTACCTATGCATCTCATTATCCCATGCACTCAAAATCTATAAAATCACCCTCTCCCATATCATTTCATCCTCTCTTAACAATCCCTAAGAACTCTTGACATCTCTGTATCTTTGTGCACTAAGGATTTACTTGAGTTTTCTTTCTCTCTTATTCACATATCTCAGTTTTAGAGGTCTTGAATAAGTGAAAGCGGAGCACAAAGGAACAATACAAGTAGATGCAACACTATTTTACTATAATTTCAACAAAGGCGAGAAACGTAAATGCGATTAGCTTGTGATATCTATGTGATTTTTGGTGAATCACATCTACAATTGTCCTGTGATCTGAGTTAGGTATACTTGTCATTTCATTTATTATTTTTTCATTTTACATCAATAAATTTTTTCTTACATCCTTAAAGTGGTTAGGGATTTAATCGAGCCAAGTCCCTTAACCACAAAAAATAACTAACATTTTTCAAGTGTGTTTGTGTGTAGGTTTAGATTCAGATTTGAAGAGTATTACCCACTTTATTCAAGAAAGAACCCACAATTTTCCCTCTCTTTACAATGGCATCATAAGCACATTCTATTTTAGTAGCATTGATTTGGAGTTTGCATGTTAACTAGTCCATCTTCCAAGTGATCCAAATCTAGGCATAAACTCCACAATTAGTAAGTTCTCATCAAATGTAGAAAATTCTTAAGAAGGGCGCAGATGGGTTTGTGGCATAACTATTTTCACTAGAAGCTCAACCACCAAAAGGTCCTATACCATCAAATCTACAAGAAATTTTTAATAAGCACTCAAATCATTTTTTGGGATATGTCGAATGGGTTACCTGCCAAAAGAGATCATGATCATTTTATTCAAATATTACCATGAATCCAACCACCACAAAATAGATCTTATAGGTACCCTTATTTACAAAAGAGCGAGCTTGAAAAGATGGTACAAAATATTTTGGAAGAAGGTATTATTCATCATAGTCAGATTTCTTACTCTTCTCTAGTGGTGATGGTAAGAAATAAGGATTAAGGTTAGTGCACGTGTCTAAACTACATGGAGCTCAATGAATACATAGTGAAATATAAGTATCATATTCTTGTCATTGAAGATTTGTTATATGAATTACATGGTGTTGTTTATGTTACAAAATTTGATATTTGAACAGGATACCATAAAATTCAAATTTTTGATGAAGATATTCATAAAACAACATTTAAGACACATGAGTGCAATTATGAATTTCTATTAATGGATTTTGGCCTTATAAATGCACCATCTACTTTCCAAAGTTTGATGAAATCAATCTTTCGGCCATTTTTGTGAAAATTTTCCCTAGTATTCTTTACTAATGGGGAAAATTTACATTATGTCAATAAGGTATTGAACACTCTTTAACAATAACACCTTTATGCCAAGCCCTCCAAGTGTGATTTTGGGATAAGGGAGGTAGAATACCTGTGTCATATCGTTTCTCATGAAATGGTAAAAATGGATTCTCATAAGATCCAAGCCATGGTGGATGGGAAAATTCCTAAAACTCTCAAAACCCTTAGGGGATTTTTTAGGTCTTACAGTTTATTATCACATATTTGTGAAGAACTATGGTAGAAAATCTACACCACTCACAACATTATTAAAGAAAGATTCTTTTCATTGGAATGAAGAAGAAACACATGTGTTTGAATCACTAAAGAAGGCCATTTGTACCACTCCAGTTCTCGCTATGCCATATTTCTCTAAAACCTTAATTATTAAATGTGATCCTCCAAGGTTGTTGTCACGTTAAATATCTAGCATGCAAAATTGAAAATTTAGCCATGAAAACTAAGCCCCCACTTGAAAATTTCCCCTCCTAGTTATTGTGAACCCTTCCTCTAGCTAGTTTGCCCACAATTTCACCCCCATTATGGCTTAGAGGAACGCGTTAAAAAATTTCAATTGTGTTTAATGTGAAAGGATGTATGTATAAGGTGATTGAATAAGTTATTGAGATTCAAGGAGAAACAACTATCTTCATAGGCCTAGAAATTTCCATTTTTGGACATTTTGCAACTAGTGAACACCCTCTAAAAGATGGTAGGGAAGACTTCAACCATATGAAAGTTTTGAAAGAGAAAAACAAATTTATCTAAGGTAGTTTAGGGAAAATATGTGGATATAATTGAATTCAGGAACACATTAAGAAAAGCGAGGTCATTTTGGGTAGAGGGAATGAAGGCCACAAGAAAGAAAGTCAACTTGTTTGAAATTTTTTGGGATTTCTTGGAGGATTTGTAAGCTCATAAAATACTCAATGTAAATGTATTTTAATCATCCACATGATGGAAACATAAAATTTTAATTAATCCTTCAATATTTTTGTGATATCTCAAGAAATTATAGCTTCTCCTTCGTGTTAAAAGGGTGAATGGTGCCAAAATTCAAAATTTAGGCATAACCGACTCTTGATAATGGTTTGGATAATCTCAACTAGTGATTTAGATTCATAATCATATAAGGTTTGACCCCAAAATACCATTCCACGCTCCTGGGGCAGAAATATCACACTTGGTGTCCCTAAATGCACTTAGTGGGTGACATCAGCATTCCAAAAATCTTTGGGAGGGATTTTTCACCCTTGGTGTCTGCTTGGATTTTCCATGAGGTGAAAAGCGGACAAGGGGGACACAAAAGCGTGCTCCCCTATGGATGTTATGTTTTCATCACTTTAAACTTGTGACTTGAGTGGTTAGGTGAGCACCATGCAAAATAGAACACTTTTTCATGATGGAGACCCCCTTGGCACATTTTTGAGCACTTATTATCCCCTTGTGTTGTCCCTAGGGTGAAAAGGAGACAAAGGGGACAAAAAAGTGCACCCCATCTCTCATCTATCCGCCAAATACATACAAAACCTAATTTGAGCCATACATGGTAATCCCTAACCCCATACATCTCACTCACATGAGACCATAAGGTGACACTTGTCCAGATCTGGTGAAAATTGATCTTGGGTGTCTCTTGTGTCCCCTTTTTACCTTTATCCCCTATTTTTAGGGTGAAACCCAATCTCCAACCTTGACATGACCCGAGTTAAACTTTGTTGGGTTAGATGTAAGTTAAAGTGCAAAGGAGTGAATGAAATATTTAAAATCCATACTTAGCCATTTTTTATGTTTTAAAGTTTCATTTTTCCTCCAAAAGCTCACTCTTCTTTTTGTTATGTTGCTGAAAATAGGCCAAAGGCCTCATATGCTAGAACTAGAATGTTGCTCATATCTCCCAAATCCCTTGTTTGATCCCCATGATATTTTAACAGTATATCCTTCTCAAAAACGCCTTTCAAATGATCCCAAAATTTCATCCCAATGGTGGTCTACATTATTTTTATTGGCTAGGAAAAGTCTCCTGAAATATAAAAACTCATTTTTCAAATCTACAGAGTTATAACGATTGAAATCCTCTAAAAATTTGAGTAAGGTCTCCTTGTGAAACAACAATTTTTTTGAGACAAATTTCATTCCATTCGGACACCAGGAAGATCCACTTCTAAAAATAGTAAGCCTTCCTAAGAATCATTGTCTATAAATAATAAGTGTTGCAAACAGTTCATTCTCATATTTTTCATTACCCTTTACGAATAAGGGAAATTCAAAAGTGTCAAATTAAGCAACTAGTAACTAAAATTGACTTCTCAAAATAAGTCTTACTAAAACTAGTAAGTGTCCAAATGTTAGTTAAGAAATAAGTATGTTGATCCTCTAATGCTAAAGAAAGAGTTCTTGGATGTGTTTGAAATAGTGCATGTAGCTTCATGGTGACTTGACAAATTCATGATTTCACAATATGCACTTTCAATTGAATAAAAGAGTAATTCTTCTGTTTGGAGGGGAAGAGCTTTTCTAATGAGTAAAAGGTGAACAAGAAGGTACTTTGGTCTCTTAAGGTTGATTCCATCTAAGCAGGAGATATATTTGTCACTAAGGTGAATTGTTGAACTCCTGGACAAATATATAGGAGCTCTAAACCAAGTCTATGCAAGCTCCAAACCAAATACACGGGAACATCTTGACCAAAATCATGATGGAGTCTTTCAACCTCTGTAAACAGGAATTGAGCCTCCCAAGAGAATAAAACTGATGCTCCTACATCATATCCACTACTCCCAATATGCCTCAAATGTCACTTTCTTATGAGAAGTCATCACTAGTTCACTCAATGCAAGTCTCACAATCATTTTTTTGAACATTTATTGAATGCTTTATAGTGTGACCGCACCTCATAAAAGAAGGAAATTTTAATCACTATGTTTCAGTTCAATCGGTGGTCAGAGGGAAGGAATTTTATCCAGGGAGAAATCCTTCTGTCTAGAGGAAAAGACCTTTTTCAATGAGTAACAGAAAAGGAAGAACATGTTTGAGCATCTTGAAGTTTATTGCATTCATAAAGGAGAAATTTGTGTCACGTAGGTGAATTTCAAGTTTGACAGGAGTAAGGCAGTGCTTTCTATATCCTAACTCCTAACTTTTTATTAAATAATATTAGCATGTTCCCATCTCAATGTAAATCTCATAACAATGTTTTTGAACACTTATTTAATACCCTGAAAGGTGTCTATGTCTCATAGAAGAATTTTTTTTCAATCTCAATGTTTTTTAATTTAACAAGTTGTCAAGGGAAAGGAACTTCATTCATGGTCCATCGGAGGTAAATTATTTGTCAACAAGATGTTTTCCCATCTCCAAATTTTCACTTCTCTCTCTTCTTATCTCTCCTCCCTCCATCTCTCTCTCTATTATTCTATTTCTTCATTGGAAATCTACTTTTTCACTCTTTAGTCTTATTCACTTAAGTGAATTAATATTGCATTGTAAAAGTCCTTTTCAAAAAATGAGAAAAGAACTTAGTTTCGTTCCCAGGGAATTTGAAAAGTCACACAGGGAGGAGAGGAAGAGATATTTTGTAAGTTAGAAATTGGAATGACTTATCTGTTCCAAGGGGTTGGCAATTGTTGAATGTTGTTAGTTGTTGGGCTCTGTATCACTACTCCTACAAGTAATAAGATACATTATTTTATCTCCTTTCCTTTCCTATGTTCTTTTGTACTTTCTTTTCCAACTTTGCAAGCATTTTGATCTTGTAAAACCAAGAAGGAACTTTATGTCGTTGATTAATATATATATATTTTGTCTATGAGTTATTAGTCTTACTATTGCTTATATTATTTTCTTTTAATTAAATGTGGACCTAATTTGGTTACTATTGGTGAAAATCTGCTAGTTCCTACTAATGACATTAACCCTCCCCCCCTATTCCTCCTACTCCTCTTTACCTCTCTTAAAAAAATTCCTCCCTTGTACATTGTAGAAGAATTTTGCCACAAGTTTAGAGGAGTATTCTTGTTTGATACCCAACTGAACATCCACCCCATAGTTTTAGTTAGTTTGCATTCAATAATGGGATCCTCCCCATACCTAAGAAGGAGGGGCTTAGCTTCGTGACCATTGGTGAAAACAAATAATATACACTGCAACAAATTATTTCACTAACAATTTTTGTAGACTCCACTGTGGAAGATTTTCCCTTTGTGCACGCTTAAAAGATATATAAAGATAAAAAAAAATAACATATTCTAAAAATCCATTAAAATAAAAAAAACTAAAAAACCAAAATTACCTATCTAAATGTGTTAAAGCCCTATTGAATTCCATTGAAAAATATGGATTTTTCTAGTTGCATTGCTATATAACACTTTGAGAAAACTAAAAGAAAAGAGATACACTCGAGTTGATCAAGAAAATGGCATTGTTGATCCCACATTAAAAGAGCTACGCTAAGATGATAAGAAATATTAATAAAACATGGAGATCAACCATGAACCGCTCCGCCTGCTCTCATTGCCATGCACCTGTACAAACAATATAGTGAGTGGAGGCATATAAACATCAAGGAAAACGGCATAACAATCACCTCCCTATTATCTAGGTAGCAAGAAAAGTACCTAAAAATCCACTTGAAGATCCCATTAGAGAAGTAGTTGTAAGACCACTTGATATTCTTCCTCTGAAAGAAGAAGAAGAACAAGATACACTTATGTCATGGGGATATGTTATCCCGTAAAATTGACAAGGGCAATTTTACCGATAACCATACCGAAAATTTTGTTTCGATCCCTCGTTAGGGATCCCTCGCGTTCGAAACGTTGCAAAATCCCTCCCCGGGAAATCTAGTTTTTGAACTTAGTCTTTTTGAGCCTTTTTTGGCTGGGCGCATGGTTTTGCCTTGCAACATCAAGTTTTGATGCACCCCCTTAAAAGCCTTTGGCGCATGGTTTTCAATGTTGTCACTCCTTTCGGTGCGCCAAAGGATGTTGAGTCAGTTTTTGGTGCGCCATAGGGCGCACGTAATCTCTATGTTACACCAAGTTTTGGTGCGCCAAAGGGCGCACATAACTTCATGTCGACAACGCGTTTGGTGCGCCAAAGGCGCGCTCATTCTTCTGTTGTCAATTACTTCCATGCGCCAAAGGGCGCACGCTTTCCTCTGTCGACAGCAGTTTTCATGCGCCATTTCAAAGGTTGGTGGCGCATTAATGACAGGTTTTTCTATAAATATCCGTGCGCGCCCATGTCATTTTCATTCTTTTGTCAAGCACGTGATTGCTCTGGATTTGTCAGCTCTGTTCTGTCGCTATCTCGCCCTGTGGACCCGCTTTCCAAATCGTTTGCTATATTTAAGGTAAGAGGTTCTCCCTCTTCTCTGTTTTATGCTTTCATGTTTTGGTCTGTCTTGGTTTGCTGGTCGGTTTGCAATGGAAGGTGTTTAAGCTAGCTTTTTCCCCCCTCTGTGCTGTCCTGTTTTGTTTCCTTCTTTTCTTCTCTTCTTCCTTCCTCCCTCTTTCCAGATCTGCTGGGAAAGAGGGTTGTCTTGTCCAAGTATCTTTTGGGAATGGAAGAAAGAAGGAGAGAGCTTTTGAGCTGTTAGTTTGAGTGAGCTTATTTCAAAAGGCGCATTGGCGCGCCTTGTAACAATAAAGACAGACGCGCCCCACGGCGCACCTACCTGCCATGCAACATGCTCAAGACCCGCGCCCATGGCGCACCCCGCCATCCTGCTGCATCTTGAATCCATGCGCCCTCGAAGCGCGCCCTTTTCGCATGCTACAAGTCTAAAACCTGCGCCTCCTTAAAAAGCCTTTGGCGCACCCTTTGTCCATGTTGCATAATGTTTCCATGCGCCAAAGGGCGCACTCAGCTTTCATGCAACACAAGCCTTCTACGCGCAAGTATAAAGATTACATAGGCGCTGGCGCACCCTCCGATGCAGTAACATGATGTTGTGTGAACCCTCCATGCACCGCGCTATATTCCTTTGGCGCATCATTTGTCCACGTTACATAATCTTCCCATGCGCCGAAGGGCGCACCGAACCCCAATGTAACACGCATTTCCTGTGCGCCCTACTATAAAATGTAACCTGCTTCATCCATGCGCCATGCGCCCTCGGCGCCAATATAACCTCTGCAACATTCCTTTCTTGTGCGCCTTATCTATTTGGCCTGCCAGTTGCATTTTTCCTGCGCCCTAAGCCTTTAAATATCTAACTCCTTCTGCTAGCTTTCCAATAGAAGATCAAAGGACTAATTCAACCTTTTTGGATTGGGTCTCTCTTCTTCTTCGTGCAGATCAGCAACTGAGTTCGAAAGAACACATGTCTACGTCAAGCAAGAAACCCACCAAACCAAGAGGAAAGGCCAAGCTAACAGAAGAAGAAATGAAATACAAATATCAGAGGGTCAGGATGCCCGAATCACAGGCTGAGTGCAGTATGGATGTCAGAGACTCTGAATTGGGTCACATTGACATGGATGAGTTCTGGGTTAGAACTCAAAAAGTTACAAGAAGTCCATGGATGGACAAGTTAATAGGCAGTGCTCTGCATTTCGCCGGCGGAATCCCATTCAGTGCTGTAAACAATGAATTCATGATGGTGGTTGCCCAATGTTACAACAAAGACACAAGATGTGTCGAGAACAGTAAGGGCGAGGTAGTCATAAACCTCACTGCCCGTCATTTTGAGTTAATGCTTGGCATCCCTCACCACCGGAACTATGTGGCTGTTAGCCAGCAAGAATGCATCAAGGCCTGGGAAGACAACGAGGACCAGTGCATGCAGTTGATGAATGAGGTCTACCTAAAGAACAAGAAGGTGGTGACCCGGTGGCCTCAAACTATCCACCGAAGTGATTTCTCAGAGGAACTCAGTGACACGATCACCTTCCTGAGCAGAGTCTTCGGGCTTTCAGATGCCCACTATTTCCATAAGTGGATGCTGCGGTACCTGGAGACAATGAATAAGAATTTGCCCGATCAGCGCTTCTGCTGGGGGAAATAATAAGCAGCACCATCTCTGAGCAGCTACAACAGCTTGCCACAACTGGAGTATTTCATATGAACTCCTATGTAGTCTACGCTGCAGCATCGGCAAGGGATTACCCAGGGCTCAACCGAAGTGGAGTGTGGCCTCAAGCCAAGATATTTGATTACTATCCAGAGCTGAGGCTGGAGAATAGCATCCCTCAATTTGCTAAAATCAATGATGCATTCTTCTATCACGTCATCTGCCTGCTGAGGCCCAACATGACTCATAGCCGGACGACCAAGAACATAGTAGCAGTCACAGAGAAAATGGGGAGCCTTGTTCACCCAATTTCACACGTTCACCTATCTAAGGGCTGTCAACTTTTTGGGAGAGCCAACCAGGCTACCAAGGTATGCTAGACCAAAGTTGATTCTACTGGAGTTATCAAGGCAGCTGGTCACATACCATGAAAAGTGCCTCAAAAGAAAGAAGGGCGGAACTCCTTTCCCCCTCACGGTGGGCCGGTACACATGCTCCTCCTATCACAAAGCGAAGGAAATGTTCGCAGAGCTGGAGTTGCTGAATTTGAAACATGACTTCCCAGCCAGGCCTACTTCGATCATAGGGGCTGTCTACCAAGGGCTAAGCTGGATCCGATCCATGTCCCTCAAATTGAGGATATTTACATTGACGTTCTCCATGAGGTGGAACTCAGAAGAAAGGATCACTCGCGCTTGGCATTAGCGGAAATCATCCATACGGAGTGGGCCATTGTCCCCAAAGGCTTCCAAACTACGGGAAGA
This sequence comes from Taxus chinensis, assembly GCA_019776745.2. NCBI lineage: Eukaryota > Viridiplantae > Streptophyta > Pinopsida > Cupressales > Taxaceae > Taxus > Taxus chinensis. The sequence continues at coordinate 14,115,054 of CM034153.1, forward strand.
CGAAACTGACAAGGTGTACAATGACATGGAAGGGGATGATTGGCCTTTCCCGGACATTTACAGAAGCAAAGCTCCTCAAACAATTGAGGAGAGGGTCAAGGAGACTATGCGGAGAACAGAACATTGGTGCCGCATGAACGGACTAATCTACCTCGGGGTAGATTTCACAACTTCCCCTTTGGGCAACGCACCTCCAAGGTCAAAGAAGCAGCTGAAAGGCAAGGTGCAGAAGGTGAACCTAGCACCATTCAGGAGGAAGCCCCTCCAAGTCCTCTTCCTTCAGAGCTTGAACAAGTCATAACTCTTGATGAGGGATTGACAGAGGATAGTCCTATACGCCCATCCACCCAGGATGTCGGCGTCGCTACAACTTCAGAGGTCCCTTCTATCCCTTCTTCTTCTCTTCCTTCCCCTCCTCGAGTGACTCAAGCGACCATCCCTTTGGTCGCGTCCTCTGCCCCTTCTTCTACTCTTTCCCCCGCATCTTCGTCTATCTTTTCCTCCCTCGCTGATTGTCTTCCTCTATTTCTTCCCGTCATCTCCGAGCTCCCTTCCCTTCCTATCTCTTCTGCAGTTGCGGTTTCCCTCCCTCCCGTGGACATTTCTTCGGCTATTCTTTCAATGCCGCCGCCGCGTGTCTCCACGTTTTTCCCCTCTTCTATTACCGTTGCTGCTGCTCCCCCTCTGTCTCTGGTCCTTCTTCCTAGGACCAGCTTGGATCTCTCAGCAGCTAAGCCAACAAAAGAGGAAAGTTCCCATCGCTTCGATGGACTTTTCGGTCATTCCGGCTAAAGGAGTGAAGAAGCACAAGCCGGTTACACCGCTTCTCAAAGAGCGCTGCAGGTGAGAGAGTCAGGGAAATAGCATACCCCAACCCCCTCAAAGAAAAAGAAGATCTGTCTCCAACAGATTTCACCGTTGACCCAAGTCACAATGGGGACATCCTCAGAAAGTCTCCAGGGGGGAAGCTCTTTCCGCAGTGGATGCACTCTGCAAGAAGCTTCAGGAAACGAAAGAGGAGAAAGGCTACTGAAGGAGCAGAACAAATATCTGCTTCAGGCCTTACAGAAGATGGGAAGTTGCACCTCCCACAACTGCCGCCGAGACTCCTGAGCTGCTCAGTCAGGAGAAGATCAATGAGTATTCTAAGATCGGCGAGCAAGGTATGGTTGTTTCTTGCTTGGAGGAGCCAAATCCTCAAGGATAGTGAAAAAGTAATCGCCGAATATATCACTTTATACCTGAACATCGAGAAGGTGAACAAGGAACTCCAAAGCATTAGCAGGTCCGATATCAGAAGAGTTAGAGCATGCTAGACTCCAGCATGAGCCTTCCAACAATGTTTGACTGTTCAGTCGAAGATCTGGTCAAGTTCAGAGTTTTCGGCCACCCAAGGGCCCTCAACAAAACTATGTCCACTCTGGACTATCGGATAGATCAGCTAGAATTCGTTCTGGAAAAGATAGACAAGGTAAAGGAAGAGGCCCTGGATGCAATGCATCAAATGGAGAAAATTGTTCTATCTATGACTCCAGGGTTGCTCACTCCTTCCCTTACCTTAAGATCAGCTGATGACACTATCCGGATTTCAAGGAGATAGCCTCTCAAGGGACAGGGCCAGAGGTCACGTTTCGATACTGAATCTATCAACCAACCTACTGACCTGTAGGGACTTCATCGGGTTCCTTATCGAGGCGGAGAAGAAACGGAGAAGATTATCCAAAACTCCCGGAAAAGCTCATAGAGAGCGGGAAAA
>CM034153.1:14117309-14350773 GCA_019776745.2 Taxus chinensis
AGTGCTGATTGCAAGAACTTCCTTTTTGCTATGATGAACTACCTGAAATGTAAAACAAGACCACAAGAGGAATATTAAACAATATATGTCAGTGAACTACCTAGCGTATGCTATACTCAGGAAGTGTGATACTTCCTAGATGGTTGTCAATCTAGTGTTTAACACAACTTAATGCAAGAAATAACGTAAACCAATAATATCCTACTTTAGTTGATATGATTTAGGTGTCTCATTCAATTAAAATAAGAAAATCTAATCTAATAGGCTAGGTTGTGATCAGATAGGGAAGTTAGATAGGTGAGTAAGGTGGTTGGGATAGGTCAGGGTCAAGTTTTGAGTGGTTTGGGTTATTTAGGTGAATGCTATGAGGTTGTTGTTATAGGAAGGTTTTACCAGATAAAAAGACTGACATTGGTCTAGTATGACTGATGCCGGTTAAGAGGAAACCAACGATTATTTAGGTTAACCAATGTCGGTAGGGTCGGGCTGATAGAAACTTAATAAAGTTTTGTTTTAGTGATTTTATGTGATTACACAGAGAATAGATAGAGAAATGTGAGGTTGATAATAGTGCTGGGAATACTTAGAGATGTTTGAAATTGGGTATGGAGAGCTGGGGTTTTAGGTGGTTAGGTGGAGGGATTGGCAAGAAAGTGAGAGGTGATGATATGCAAAGGATACTAGGAGTCTCACACAGAGATAAAGAACCTAATCTAAGTATGGAAAGATACAGATCCAAAGTTACTTACTTGTACTTACAGACCTGGTGGTTGGATAGAGGTGATTCTTTATCCATGGAACTAGTGGTCAGTGTCATGGTCATGCTTCTCGGAATGTTACCGTGAATGCTTTCCCTTCAGATCAGTGCTTGGTGTTGGTTCAAGATGTCTGGATGTGCAAGAATGCTCTGGTGCTTGCTTGCATACAGATCTCTCTTCTCCAAAACTCAAATAATTCTTCCAACGTCCAAAAAAAGGTTATCAAAGTGAATATATGGTAAAAAATGACGGTTTAGGGTGCCCGGCGTCAGTTTTGGGTTGACCGGCGTTGGTTAAGGTAGGATATCCTAGGTTGCCAAAATAACATATCTTGGCTATCTTTTGGCTAGTTTTTCCCATTGTTGCAGATGCAAAATGGATTTTTCCTTTAATTAAGTGTGCTTGCGGTTAGAGGAAGAATTGGAATTTACTGTTATGGTTATACGAAGTCTTAGTTAGTTATGGTAGGTGGAGATTGAGTCCTAGTTAAAAGGAAACATGCTAAGAATAGGTCTGTGATGAAGTGTCTAGGTGAGGTGAAAATTAGTTCAATTAAGGTAATTAAATAATGAATATTGTTAGCATGGGCATTAATTTAATTTTAGGTAATTAAATTTATATACATGTGGGGTGAAGGGGGAGTGTGACCCAAATTTTGTGTCTACACACTTAACAAGGAAATAAGTACAATCACACACACTCAAACCAACAACGTTTAAGACAGTTGCACAAATATTTTATTATCGAGTTACAAATCCCAAATGTTTTGATAAATGACAAGGGTTTTAAAATTATTTCCCAAGCAATTTTTATATGCAAGGGAAAGGATAGAGGACACTTAGGTCCAATGAAAAAGTAGTGTGCACAGCGAAACAATACCAAACAACTCATGCCCCAGAGTATCGTCAAAGTAAGCAGCGTAGATTTTGTAAATGGTTATAGAGTTAGGTGGTTCGTGGGTCATTGTTTTAATACACTTGGAAATGCCAACAAGATACGAGATGAACGCCATGCAAAACATACATATTTCAGCTGCAAATGAGTTGATTTACCAATCTTAGTCCATTTTCAAATTTTTCAAAAAAAAAAATATTTTGGATTTTTGGATGATTTTATAATTTTCAAATTTTTGATCGGTCAAAAGAATAGAAGAGATGAAAGATCTCCTAAAATCACACAAAAAATTCCCCAGGGTGAAACGAATGGGTTTCGGATAGTAGTAAAAATACCCCGGTGAGAAGAAGAACGAGCTAAAAATAATTATTAAATAAAATAATTATCGCGACAGGTAAAATGAAAGAAAAATAGAATAAAATGATAGAGAATAACACTTGGAATATTTGTAAATTTCCCCAGGGTGAAGAAGTGGCCGCTAGGCACCACTTAGTGCTCCAACGTAGTGAAAAATAATTATTTAAATATAAAACATAATCATTTCGGTGAGCTGAAGAAGCGTTAGAGTGATCACGATGAAAAAACATGCCCCAGGGGCATCACGATAGCCTAATATACCCACCCAGGGAGGGTAAATCAATCACGGCCAATTCATTTATAGTAGATCTCTTGCAATTTTTCATTCCGAGCGAGTGTGAGAGAATTTGGAGTGAGATGGCGAGGCTACCGAGTAGGAGGAGACAAGTAAATTGCATCTGGGAGTACCTTCGAGATGCAACGGATGGACCCTATGTGAGTGCCCCATCCCTACTTTTTCCTTTAAGCATTTAATATCATTTTTTAGTCATTTTTAGGTGTAGATTACGGTAAATTTGACGTATGCACATGAATTCATGAATCAAGAATACGAGTATGTGTACGCGTACCTATCAAAAAATGGGTATGCGCACGTGTATCCACTGAAGGGAGGGCGTATGCACCGAGAGGGGAAAAATAGGGATGCACATGAGCACGTGTGAACTTGACTTGTATGTGTGTAATTGGACTCCTATGCATGCTGGCTAGGTTGGGAGTTTAGATAGAAAAAGAGGCTAGGCACACACATTGGGGTGGAGGTGTAGGCATTGAAGTGGAGGCACATATGCGCTAGGTGCATATGCACTAGGCGCATACATGTCGATACATGCACGAATGTGTCAAAGTAGGCACACATGTGCCTGGAGAAAATACATAACTTATCCCTCTAAACAACTAGCCAAGTATATATGAAAATAGACTAGGTTGTTGTAGAAGAAATTGAAAAATTAGCATGTTAGATGAAAGAAAGAAAAAATTTACTAGAAAACTAGGTAGAAGTAGATAGAAATGTAACCCTAATGTGTGCATTGTTTGTTTGTGCACAGCGGATAGTACCCTTCCTTCACACCCACGAGAGATATGGTCATCTTGCAATGATAGAGGTACAATTCGACGAGGAGGATCGGAAGATACTGGATATTATTTTATATGTTACAGGATTAGCTTACATGGCTGACGTGCCACATATTACTTTATATCATCACCTCCTGATGGCCTTAGTTGAGAGGTGACACAGTGATAGTCAGTGTTTCTGGCTTCCTACAAGTGAGATCACTATCACACTGGAGGACGTATGGCGCATTATGTGGGTCCCTATCCAGGGTGAGCTGATTCATTACTCCAGCTGCTAGGCTGATATCGATCAGTGTATCATTGAGCTATTCAGTGTTCTAGTGATACCACACAATAGGATGACAGTCAGACTATCACGGTGTATAGAGGATCCCAAGCTTGATCAGGTTGTATTTTATCTGATGGCTTTTGTTAGTGGAGTTTTAATCCTTGAAGAAATCGAAGCTTTATTTATGCTTGGCCTCATTAGAGTGATACATGGTCAGATCGATGGTGAAACATATTTCTGGGCCAGTGCATACTGGCGCACTTATACTTGGATTTACATTGATCACATGCTACCATCAGAAGATGGTAGGACCGTCCAGGCTTCTGCAAATTTGGGTATGGGACCATATTGCTATTGGTTGCCCTGCAAGTATACTGAGAGTTTGAGCTCTAGAGGATCCTTCTACTATGGGCTAGGTTTCAATTTTAGATGACATGCGGCTGTACAGGGGAGATTCATACCATTAACGCCGTGAGCTAGATGATCTACAGTAGAGTGTAGTAGTATGGAGGCTATACTTACATTTTTAGTGACCTTAGGATGGCTTAGAGTTTAACACAATGAAAGTTGAGCACTTCATGTTGGGAAGGCACAACTATATGCAGGATATTTACAGGGTGGATCAGTACCAAAGACAATTAGGCATAACATAGGATGTACCCGGGCCAGACATGTGGTACACCCATAGGGCTAGAGAGTATTTTGATATGGGGCAAAAAATTACCATGGACAAAGCATTGATGATATTTTTACATGTGGTTCCAGCTATGTGGGTGCCCTTGAGATAGTTCTGAGATCTGGGGTGTACTCCAAAGTATTCTCCATGGTACCATGCACTGATACCTTATCGTTTGATGATTCTTAGAGCTTCCTATGATACAAGAGTAAGGGCACGCCCAGTGGGGACTCCTATCGGTAATGAGGGTGGAGGTGATGGTGGCGAGGATGATGGTGACGATGATGATGATGATCCTTTTGACGACCAACGTCATGATGGGGATGGGGGATAGGTTCCTCCGCTACAACATCCACAGAGATAGGGGCCTAGGATCAAGTAGAGACATGCACCTAGGGATCCAGATATAGAATTACCTCCAGTAGGTATTATAGAGGGGATATATGCCCCTCTATAACAATTGTTTCCACAACAGGGTCTGCCACCTCGTACTCCAGAAGATGATGGTTAAGTAGTTGTATTTCAGTAGTAGCTATAGGTGGCAATAGTTATTCAGCTATAGGTATCAGGTGGCAGAGACCAAGCCAGGGTACAGTTGTAGGCCTTCACATCCGAGAGAGATCAAGCGAAAGCTAAAGCCACTCAGGGTGGGGATGGTGGAGCATGACAACACTAGACTAGGAAGCTAGCATTGCAAGGTGATCAGATATTGTTCCTCTTACATCAGGCATAGATACATGTATAGAGTGCCACCTTACAACAGGACTAGGCTCAGGCACATGTGAAGGGTTATATTATTCAAAGAGATCAAGCATGAGCCCAGGTCTAGATCATTACTATAGATAGAGATCGAGAGGCCGCCACTACGAGATAGGCCCATGTTGATACGAGACTACTGATAGGAGAGTGAGATGCTTCCGTATAGGTAGCCACTACTTTTTTGTTGGGGTTAGCACACCGGTTGTACAGATAATATATCAGATCTAAGAATACATGCAAATAAAAGTGGATATTATGCCAGAAGAAATATACAAAATAAGAGACATAAATCAACACAAGATTTAACGTGGTTCACCCAGTGTGGGCTACGTCCACCAAGAAACAATCCAATCTATTATCCAAAGCTTTGACAAGATATACAATGAATATTTACAATCTTCCACACCTCTCAGATGTACAGTACTTTCTTTTTGTAAAGATTTTGCTTCATCACCAAGAATTCTCTCTCTCACCAACTTTTTGCAATTTCTTCTTATTTCTTGTTAATCCTTGCTTCTAAACCCTAACTTTCATGTGTTAGGAAATAAGAGATAAAATATGTGGAAAAATCCCTCACAGAATTGCAACAGTAGAAACTAATATGCAGAAAATATTACAGATCTCAAATAAAAGTGCAGAATAAAATAACACAACACAAAGAGACAATATTTAACATGGTTCACCCAATTTGGGCTACATCCACCAAGAATCACTTCCTCAGATTTTATTACAAGCCACCACTCTCTCAATACAATACTCAGATCTGTTTAGAGCTATGTTCAATAAACTCTACAGAATTCACACTCGAATTCAAAGCACATCTGCAATGTTTTTCATACTTCTATCATATGCATAAAACCATATAAATAGACAATTGCTTAAGCAGTTTTACAAAAATGTGGGTATCAAAACCATAGGCAAAAACCGTCCCATAAACCTATGGGTCAAAATCCTGCCCATATGAGAAAATCACGTTTCCCGATATATCGGGCACGTTTTAAGGCCCAATTTTTTTTTTCGGGGGCTGCGCCCCTAAACCCCTACTACTGGGGGCTGCCACCCCCAAACCCCCGCTTGTGGCCCAACTCAGCTCCGAACCCCAATGAGGATACATGAAAATTGTACAATACTCTTAATGTATAGTCTTCAACACTTTCACACATGAAAACAAGATCCACAACCTAACAATATCCCACTTGGAGGCTAGTTTTCCTTTGAGCAAGCTTCTCAACCCTTCACTAGTTTCTGTGAAGACCAACCAAAGTTGAACACAACTTCAGTTTTTCCCTTGTGACCACCTTGGTCATCATGTCTGTAGGATTTTGACTAGTATGAATCTTCTCTAGCTTCAACTTCTCTTCCTCCAAAGCTGTCCTGATGAAATGGTACCTTAACTGTATATGCTTCGTCCTAGAGTGGAAAGAAGAGTTCTTAGCTAGGTGTATAGCACTCTAACTATCACTATGCAACTTTCCTTCCTCTTGCTTATGCCCCAACTCCTCAAGTAATTGTTGTAACCAAATCATTTCCTTGCTTGCCTCTGTGGCAACAACATACTCAACCTCCGTGGTTGACAAAGCCACCAACTTCTGTAGTTGTGAAATCCAGTTTACTGTTGTTCCACATACAGTGTAAACATAACATGTTGTGCTCCTCGTGTTGTCTACATCTCCAACCATATCTGAATGTACATAACCACACAAAGTGGTTTTTTATCCACTGTAGCACAAAATTATCCCCATGGTCCCTCTCAAATACCGAAGGATCCACTTTACTACCTGCTAGTGATCTCTACCTGGATCACTCATAAATCTACTCACCGCTCCCACTGCATGGGCAATATCAGGCCTAGTGCATACCATGGCATACATCAAACTACCAATCATTGATGAGTAAGGCACCTTGGACATCTGGTTTCTCTCCTGCTCTGTCTTAGGACACTATTCCTTTGATAACTTTAAATGGCCTGCCAAAGGAGTTCAAACCGGTTTAGCATCCTGCATATTAAACCTCTCCAAGACCTTCTTAATGTACTCTTCTTGAGATAAAGTCAGCTTTTGTTCCTTCATATCCTGAGATATCCTCATACCAAGGATTTGTTTGGCTGCCCCCAAATCCTTCATAGCAAAGGATTCACTTAGTTGTTTCTTGAGTACTTTTATTTCCTGCATGTTTTTACCTACAACCAACATGTCATTCACATATAGAAAAAGGATAATATAATTTCCATCCTCAAATTTCTTTATATACATGCAATGGTCAGAATGAAATCTAATATAACCTTGCTCCATCATGAAGCTATCAAATTTCTTATACCATTGACATGGAGCTTGTTTCAAACCATACAAGCTCTTCTTCAGTTTTCACACCATCTCCTCTTTACCTTTTATCTCATAGCCCTCTGGTTGCTGCATATATAGTTCCTCCTCTAAATCACCATGGAGAAATGTAGTCTTTACATCAAGCTATTCTAAGTGCAAGTCTTCTGCTGTAACTATTCATAGAATATTTCTAATAGAAGTCATTTTTTACTACAGGAGAAAAAATCTCATCAAAATCTATACCTTTTTCTGTGCAAACCCCTTGACCACCAACCGGGCCTTGTATCTTTTCTTGCCTCCTTCTTCCTCTTTCACTCTGAACACCCATTTTTTCTATAATGCTCTTTTTCTTTCAAGTAGCTTTACCAAATCCCATGTCTGGTTCTCCATGAGAGCTTGATGCTCCTCATCCATGGCTTGCTCCCACTTCTTCCTAACATCTACCTGCATTGCTTCATCAAATCTCTCTGGCTCTCCACTATCAGTGAGTAATAAATAATAAAGAGAAGGAGAAAAACATTCAGGTTCTCTTCTTACCCTAGAAGACCTCCTTAATATAGGAGTTTGGGGTTCCTATTGAGGGGGTTCCTAAACTGATTCATGTATCACTTTCCCATCTGGAAGATCCTCTACCATTGCATATTCTTTCTTGGATTCTTCCCTATTTTACTGTAACTACTACTTATACATGACTTTCTCATTAAAGACCACATCCCTAGATTGAATGATTTTCTTTTCCTTAATACTCCAACATTTATATCCAAATTCATCACCATCATAACCAATGAAAGTACATTTTCTTGATTTAGCCTCTAGCTTGGTCCTATCATCCTTGTCTATATGAACAAACACCTCACATCGAAAGACTCTAAGAAATGAATAATCAACTTTCTTACCATACCAAGCCTCCTCAGTTATGCCTCCATCTAAGGCACTTAAGGGTCATCTATTTATCAAGTACACAGCTATGCTCACTACTTCTGCCCAAAAATAAAGAGGCAGTCCTACATGTAACCTCATGCTCCTAGCATGTTCCATTATTATTTTGTTCATCCTTTCTGACACCCCATTTTGCTGCGAAGTTCATGGAACCATCTTTTTCCTGTGGATTCCATTCTTAGAACAATAATCATCAAATTCAATGCTGCAATACTCCCTTCCATTATTTGACCTGAGACATTTTAGCTTAAGACATGTTTCATTCTCTACCAAGGCTTTCCATTTAACAAAAGTGTTAAATACATCATATTTGTTTCTAATAAAATAAACCCAAACTTTCCTTATTACATCATCAATAAAAATAACATAATAACTTGAACGCCCAAGAGATGATACTTGAGCTAGCCCCCACACATCAGAATGCACCAACTCTAACTTACTCTATTTCTTTGTAGGTCCAACCTTGAGAAACCTTACTCGCTTTTGTTTCCCATATATAGAGTCCTCACAGAACTCCAAACCTATTTCTGTATATTCAGGTAAATCCTTCTTTATGATTTCTATCCCCTTATGGCTCATATGACTGAGCCTATAGTGCCACAATGTTGTATCTACTTCTGAAGCCACAAGATTACAAACATTAGTGTTATAAGTGGTTAAATACAAGGTTCCAACCTTCTTACCTCTTTCCACCACAAGAGCACCCTTGGTAACCTTCCAAGATTCAACTGTAAATATCACAGTACGACCATCACTTCCCAACTGCCCTGTCGATATCAAATTTTGTCTTAATGCAGGCACATGACTGACATCCTTCAATATCCAAGTATTCCCATTCTACATCTTAACCTGAATAGAACATTTTCCAACTATGCTACAAGGCTCATCATCACCAAGAAATATATGCCCAAAATATCCTTGAACATAATCGACAAAATAATGTCTATGTGGAGAAGCATGGAAAAAAGCCCCCGAATCTAAAACCCAAGATTCAGTAATATTGTGCAAAGAAAGAATCAAAGCATCCCGACATACATTACCCGCTGTCACATTTGCCTCCTTGTTTTCTTCCTATTGTTTCTTCTTGTCCCAAATCTCCCAATAGTCCTTATTTGCTTGCTCAGACTTTCCACAGTGCCAACATACTATCTTGCTTTTAGATTTTGACCTTGCTCGATCCTTTAATTTTCCACGGCTTCCTCTATTCTTTTGTCTCCCTCTACTTTCCACTGTCAAAGCATTCCCTGAAGTAGAAGATTCACCAGAACTTTTTCTTCACATTTCCTCGCTTAGAATCACCCCTATAACATCCTCAAACTTAAACTTTGAGTTATCTGGAACTGAGTTGCTTACCACCATTACCAAGCTATTCCAACTTTCAGGTAAAGAGCACAGAACTAATAAAGCCCTAACTTCTTCATCAAATTCTATTGTAACCGAAGCTAGCATATTTACAACCATATTAAAATAATTTAGATGATCTGCTACTGAACCATTCTCAGACATCTTCATATTAAACAAATTTTTCATTAAAAATATCTTATTAGAGGCAGAGGGTTTTTCATACAAATTCCCTAATGCATCCATCAGTTCTTTTGTAGTCTTTTCCTTTGAAACATTAAATAACACTGAAGATGCAAGACACAACCGGATTGTCCCAAGTGCCTTCCTATCCAGCAAATTCTATTTTGCATCTGTCATGCTCGAGGGTCTGTTCACCTTCTCAGACAGCGGAGTATAAATATCCTTCTGATAAAGGTAATCTTCCATCTGCATCTTCCAAAGACTAAAATTCTACCCGTTGAATTTATCAACCCTAGATCTTCCATCATCTGCCATAGCTCCCACTCAAGATAACACTTTCCCTGCGATTCAACACTTCAACAGACTAAACTAGGCTCTGATACCAATTGTTAGGAAATAAGAGATAAAATATGTGGAAAAATCCCTCACATAATCGCAACAGTAGAAACTAATATGCATAAAATATTACAGATCTCAAATAAAAGTGCAGAATAAAATAACACAACATAAAGAGACTATATTTAACGTGGTTCACCCAATTTGGGCTACGTCCACCAAGAATCACTTGCTCAAATTTTATTACAAGCCACCACTCTCTCAATACAATACCCATATCTGTTTTGAGATAAGCTCAACAAACTCTACAGAATTCACACCTGAATTCAAAGCATATCCTGCAATATTTTTCATACTTCTATCATATGCATAAAACCATATAAATAGACAACTACTTAAGCAGTTTTACAAAACCATGGGTATCAAAACCATGGGCAAAAAATGTCCCATAAACCTATGGGTCAAAATCCTGCCCATATGAGAAAATCACGTTTCTCGATATATCGGGCACGTTTTAAGGCCCATTTTTTTTTCTGGGGCATGTTTCCCGATGTGTACATGAAAAGTGTATAGTACTCTTAGTGTACAGTCTTAAAAAATTTCACACATGAAAACAGGCTCCATAACCTAACATCATGTTTATATAGTTGTTTATAGACTTAGGGCACTTAGCCATGTAATTTCAATCAATAGATATACTTTAATGTTAAAAATAGATCTAATTCCTGAGAGTTAATTAAAACATCCTTGCACAGGTAACCGATGTCGGTTCCACCTTGCCTGACCAATGTTGGTCCTAGATGACCGATGCCGGTCCCTCCTAACTGATGACGGTTACTATGTTTTCTAGCAAATTTTATATTGAATGTTAATCCAAAGTAATTGATCTCCACAACCTAACAATCTCCCACTTGGAGATTTATTACTGCACCATACATGTACAACATCCTTCTTGGATTCTTCCTTAGATTTGTTTCTTCCTCTTCAAGTCTCATACTTGAAGACTAACAGAAGTGGAGTGTAGCTCCAACTTCTACTTTGCTAATGGCTTCATTAGTATACCCACATGGTTCTTGCTTATATGAATTTTTTCCAGATTTAATTATCCACCCTCCAATACCTGCCATATGAAGTGATATCTCAACTGAATTTTTTTCATTTAAGAATGAAACGTTGAGTTCTTTTCTAAATTAATTGCATTATGAATTTCACTAAAAAATTTACAATCATCTTGCTCCTTTCTCAACTCTTCCATGAACCTACTCATCCATATCATCTCCTTACTAGCCTCTGTAGCTACAACACACTCTACCTCTTTAGTAGACAAATTGACAACCTTCTGCAATCTTGAAATCTAACTAACTGACATCCCAGCTACTATGAAAATATATCTAGTAGTGCTCCTCCTACCATCAAGATCTCCATCCATATCCAAATCAACATAGCCACATAATGAAATATCTGAACCTCCATAACATAACTATATGCTAGATGTCCCTTTCAAATACCTGAGTATCCATTGGAATTATTTCCAATGCTCTTTACCTGGATTGGACACATATCTACTCACAACTCCCACTGCCTATGCAATGTCTGGTTTGGTACAAGCTATAGCATACACGAGACTCCCAACTGTTGAAGCATATGGCACTCGTGTCATGTATTTGACCTCCTCTTGTGATGATGGACACTGATCTTTTCTCAATTTGAAGTGTCCAACAATAAGTGTACTAACAAGTTTTGCATTCTACATCTTGAACCTTTCTAACACCCTGTAGATATAATCCTCCTGAGACAAATACAATTTCTTGTTTTTCTTGTCTCTGTGTATTTGCATGCTAAGGATTATTTTTGTAGCTCCTAAATCATTCATAAAAAATGTGTGAGCTAGCTTTCTCTTAAGCTCACCAATGTCTTGCATACTAGATCCTGCAATAAGCATATCAACCACATATAGTAACAAAATAATATAGCTACCATTTTCAAGTTTCTTGAAATAAATACAAAGGTCAGATTCACATATGAAGTAACCATGCTCATGCATAAAACTATCAAACCTCATGTACTATTTCCTTGGAGCTTGCTTAAGCCCATATTGGCTCTTTTTCAACCTGTACATTAATTTCTCCTTACCATTAACTTCATACCCAATTGACTGCTGCATATAAATCTCTTCATCCAAATCACCATGAAGTTAAGTTGTCTTCACACCTAGTTACTCTAAATGCAAATCTTCTAATGCAACTAAGCTCAATACAGTATGAATAAAAGTCATCTTAACAACATGAGAAAATATTTCACCAAATTCAATACCTACTTTCTGTGAAAATTCCTTTACTACAAACCTTGCCTTGTACCTTTTCTGTTCACCCTCTTCTTCCTTGATCTTGTAAACCCACGTGTTCTACAATGTTCTCTTACATGTTGACAACTTAACCAAATCCCAAGTCTAGTTCTATTCCAAAGAGTTCATCTCCTCATCCATGCCATGCTCCCATTGGACGTGGGTCTTATCCTGCATTGCTTCTTCAAAAGTTTCTAGTTCACCATTGTCAGTTAATAGTAAATAAAATAGAGAAGCTGTAAATATTTCTGGAGGTTTACTAACCCTTTTTGACCTTCTCACAGGAGTTTGGGATATCAGAGGCTCAATTTGGACCTCCTGGACATTTGTATCCAAATCTGACAGTGACCGATGTCGGTCACCTCTAACCAATGTCAATTATGCTGACCGATTCCAGTTTGGATCTTCTATAACCGATACAGGTTCATTTGACCAATGTCGGTAATGGGCCAACCGACATCGATTACTATGTAACCCTGTCGGTAATACTTTTAAATACGATAGTTCATTTTCATTCATAAACTTCTCAATTGGTTCATCCTTGGGTACCGAAATTTTATCCCTGTACATTCTCTTTTCATTCCATTCAACATCACGACTCCTAATAATTTTAGAATTCTATAAAGCCCAAAAATAGAAACCAAAATCACCAGATTCATAACCAATGAAAGTGCACCTCTTGGATTTTGCATCCAACTTTTTCCTATTTTTCTTATCAATATGCACAAAAGCTTCTGAACCAAAAAATTTAAGAAAAGAAAGATCTACCTCTTTTCCGTTCTAAGCTTCATCTGGTATTCCTCCATCTAGTGAACTTGAAGACCCATGGTTAATCAAATAAACCACTGTATCAATTGCTTCTACCCAAAACTACAAGGGCAATCCAGAATGTATCCTCATACTTCTAGCACGTTCCATGATTGTCTTGTTCATTCTTTCTGCAACACCATTATCCTGTGGTGTTCTTGGAACCATTCTTTCTCTACGTATCCCATTCACTGAACAATAATCATTGAAATCCTTGCTATAATATTCACCACCATTTTCAGATCTAAGGCACTTTAACTTAGAATTTGATTCATTCTCAACAAGGGATTTCCATCTTTTAAAAGTCTAAAAAACATTAGATTTACATTTAATACAATAAACCCATACCTTTCTTGTAGCATCATCAATGAAAGTAACATAATACTGGGATCCACCATGAGAAGCTACTTGAGCTAGTCCCCACACATCTGATTGTACAAGCTCCAATTTCTGCTTCTTCTTATTTGCCCCAACTTTGAGAAATCTCGCTCTCTTTTACTTTCCAAAGATACAATGCTCACAAAAATCAAGATGTAAATCTTTCAAATCTGATAACTTACCCTTAGCCTTTAAGATTTGCATTCCTTTTTGAATCATATGGCCTAACCGATTATGCCACATGCATGCATATGAATTTGAAGTAGATAATGCAGAAAAGGAATCAGTAATACATGTAAATAAGTATAATGTTCCTACCTTCTTACCTCTTTCCACAACAAGAGCACCCTTGGTGACTTTCCAAGAGTCTCATGTAAAAGTAACCATGCAACTAGATTCACCTAGTTGCCCTGCAGAAAAAAGATTCCTCCTGAGGCTTGGCACATGCCTCACATCTTTCAATACCCATGTATTTCCATTCTACAATATTATATGAACTTCCCCTTTACCAATAATCCTACAAGGTTCATCATCACCCAAATAAACATGCCCAAAATTTCCCTAGACATAATTTCTGAAATAACCCTTATTAGGGGTTGCATTGAAAGAAGCTTCTGAATCTAAAACCCATGATTCAATTCTATTATCTAAAGTAAGAATAAGAGCATCTTGCATTACCTCTGATGTAGTAAGATTTACTTCTTTACATTTTTTTGGTTGTTGGTTTTCTTTATCCTTTAACTAATAATATTTCTTTGCATGTCCTTTCTTTCCTCGTTTCCAACAAGTAATTCCCTTATTTATGGATTTAGATTTGTTATCCCTTGACTTTGATTTCCAATTACTCTTACTCTTGGATCTCTCCTTCTGCCTGCCCCTGATTTCTACATTCAAAGAATTTCTAGATGATTATTCATCTGTAGTCTTCCTGTGAATTTATTCATTCAATATTATACTAACCACATCATCAAACTTCAAAATATTATTAGTAGATGTTGTATTACTAACAGCCATTACCAAGTTATCCCAACTATCAAGCAAAGAACATAAGAATAAAAGTTCTTTTACTTCATCATCAAATGATATTTCAACTGATTTTAACTGATTTACAATAGATCGGAAATCATTTAAATGACTAGATGCAAATCTACGTTCATGCATCTTAGAACTAAATAGTTTCTTCATCAAATAAACTTTATTTGAAGCACTAGGTTTTTCATATAAATTAGCAAGATATTTCATTAACTCTACCGTAGAATTCGCTTCTGTAATATTGGAAGCCATAGATACTGTCAGGCTCAATCTTATAGATCCCAAATCCTTTCTGTCAAGAATCGTCCATTCTTCATCAGTCATATTCATATGTCTAGACTTCTCATCCAACGGTAAATATAAATCTCTTCAATACAGATAATCCTCAATTTGCATCTTCCATAATTGATAATTTTGGCCATCAAATTTCTCTACCTTGTATTTATTTTCTTTTGTCATTGTTGTAGCTCCCACTCAATTAGAAAACCCTTTGTGTGTAAATCTGTCAACACACAAAACCCTCAAACAAAGCTCTGATACCATTTGTTGGGGTTAGCACACTGGTTGTACAGATAATATATCAGATCTAAGCATACATGCAAATAAAAATGGATATTCTACCAGAAGAAATATACAAAACAAGATATATAAATCAATACAAGATTTAATGTGTTTCATCCAGTGTGGGATACGTCCACCAAGAAACAAGCCAATCTATTATCCAAAGCTTTGACAAGATATACAATGAAGATTTACAATCTTCCACACCTCTCAGATGTACAATACTTTATTTCTCTCAAAATTTTGCTTCATCACCAAAAATTCTCTCTCTCACTAAATTTTTGCATGTTCTTCTTAATTTTTGGTAATCCTTACTTATAAACCCTAAATTTCATGCTTATATAGTCATTTATAAATTTTGGGCACTTAACCATGTAATTGCAATCAATAGATATACTTTAATACTAAAAATAAATCTAATTCCAGAGAGTTAATTAAAAATCCTTGCACAAGTAACTGATGTCAGTTCTTCCTAACCGATGTCGGTTCTAACTTGCTTGACCAATGTCGGTCCTAGGTGACCGATGCTGGTCCCTCCTAACTGATGATGGTTACTGTGTTTTCCAACAAGTTTTACATTGCATGCTAATCCGAAGTAATTGAGATCCACAACTCAACATTTTGGAGATACAGAGATGATTCAGGATATCACGAGAGCTAGTGGGGAGGCCTCATATTACAAGGTTGTATACTACATAATAGTCCTAGCAGGGAAACAAATCACACCTTTTGATCAACTAGATGTTAGCAGGACAGGCTCCAGATCATGGAGGTCAGGGCAATCAGTTAGATCAATTCAACATCCAACTGGACAACAGGGTGATACATTAGGAGTTGGCCCCTCACAGCCACCATCATTGTTTCATCCTCCATGTCATAGAACAGGAATCCCCGGAGAGGGGGAGATTCATGGATGACTCTCCTTTTGTACAGACATATGTATGTATATATGCCTCTTATGAAGGCTGATTTTGATCGATGTATGTATTGATGTATCATGTTTTGATTATACCTCTTGTGATGATGATTCATGTTTATAGTTGAATGAGAGTATTTGTATCATGATGATGTATGATTCTCATTTCCTATGTATGTTCATGCTAGATTAGCGATGTTGTACCACATGTTTTCATATTGATGATATATCCTTAGATGATATCACATTTTTTTGGTTATGAGACATTATGATTTTATGCTAGCATTTAGGATGATACTAGATGATATTAGTGTGGGGGGATAGATTTTTTATTATGTGTAACCCCTCTTTCCCCCATTGATGATACGATATGTGGTGATTAGCTTAGTATACATGCATAATGTAAAACTTAGCATTTTTGTAAATATGATGTATTAGATGATGTTATATGTGATGAATGATAGATGATAGATGTGATAACAAAGAAATGTGCAATAAACAAACACATAAAAAAATGTTAACAAAACTAACAAGACCACACAACAATATGCAAATAGAAATGAACTCATGAAAATTCTAACAACATATTAAATTGGTGTTCAATATAAGTCAAATTAATCCTAATAGATGCATACAATAGATCATGAAAACATAATAATATATTACAAGCATGAATGCTAAAAATGAACTCAATACAACACACAATTAAATAAAACCAGATTTAATCTAAGGTAAGAAAATGAACCATTCTTTGAATCATACAACACTAAAAGATACCTACAATCAAAACCATACAAACCGACAACTAAAATTAATTAAATCACTACCTTGTTTTTGCGGGACAACATTGATATATTTTCTAATGTTTTTGGGTTATCCTGAAACATAAGTTTTCAAGGATACTGTTCACATTGTTTTTGGGGTTTTGCTAAGACAATGTTATGAATTTTGTGTAGCTTCATTCCAAGGGGAATTTTCTGAATGTTTAGAATTTTGTGTATCATTTTTTGAATGCTTTTGTATTTTCTAAGGTCATGCTCTGAAAGCAATGTACAAAGACAAAGAAGCGTGGACACAAGTACAAATAAGCTAGATCACGACTTTGCAACATAGATTTGGTAGGGTTCTTAGACCTAGCAAAGGAAACTAATCCTAGATAGTGGTGAGAGTTACCCGTCTGGATGAAAGAGTAACTTTTGACCGATGAATCCTCCTTGAGTGTCGGAAAACCATTTTTCACCCAAAGACCTACCCACTATACCACAATTGTGTGGTTTTCACACTTGGATGACCATGATTTTTATTTACTATTTTATCAATTTTCTCATGTTTTTCTTCTTGTTTCTTTTTTTTTCTACTTTTTATCTCTTATCTGATATTTACACCATGCTTAAGCATAGAAGCACTTGATATGCATGGATTTTATAGGTTCTGAAATTTCTTCACCATATGAGTATGCCAATTTGTAATCTCCTGATCCATATTTAGCAACCACCACATAAGGCCCTAACTAGTTAGCCTCAAATGTACCTTTATTTTCTTTGTCCTTAACAGTGTTCTTATGATTTTCTTTCAAAACAAGATCTCATACATCTAACTCATGATGAATGATCCATTTATCATATCCGCTTGATACTCTTTTCTAGTAAAACTTTAGGTAATTAAGTGCTCACATACGCTTTTCATCCAAAAAATATAGCTCTGCTAGCCGAGAAACTGTGTAGTCTTCGTTCTCATCAAGATACTCCTTGAGAGATATTCTCAGGGAGAGAAGCTCCACTTCCAAGGGTATGATGGCTTCAATCCATAGACTAGTGAATATGGGGTCACACCAGTAGGAGTGTGGATGGAATTTTGATAGGCTCAAAGGTCAGGATGTATCCGTAAGTTCCAATTACAGCTAGTTTTACTTACCATTTTCTCCATGATCTGCACAATATTTTTTTCGGTAGCCTCAGCTTTCCCATTACCTTGGGGATAATAGGGGGTAGACCACTTGAGATGAATATGGAAGCGTTGGAATAATATGTTAATAGTTTTATTCTTGAAGGATTTACCATTATCAGTGATAATGGCAGAAGGGATACCATAATGACAAATGAGGTGATTCATGATGAATTTTAAAATTTACGCACTAGTGACATAAGTGAGAGGTATAACCTCTACCCATTTAGTAAAGTATTCATTGGCGGTAATAATGTGGGTATGGCCATCTGAAGAAGGATGGAGCTTCCCTATGATATCTAAGCCCCATTTAAAAAAATACCAAGGTGTCACAATGGGTTGTAAAGCATGTGCTCGCACATGTATCCAGTTTCCATATTTTTGGCACAATTCACACTTCTTGACAAAGTTACAACAGTCTACTTTCATGGCAGGCAAATAATATCCCACTCTCAAGAGTTTCTTAGCCAAGACCATGCCGCTAGTATGTGCTTCACAAATACCTCTGCGCACTTCCTTAATAGCGTGGACTAACTCAATAACATCCAAACAATGAAGCACATTCCCGTTGTAGCCATGACAATAAAGGGTGCCTCCTAGGAGGGTATAACAGGCTATGCGGTGAATAAGGGATTTATTTTCAGAATGGGTAATGACTGGGGGAAATGTGTCATCTTGTAGGTATCTAAATAAATGGTCATACCAAGGGCAGGATGGACTAACAATTTCACATGCCAAACATGATTTCAGCATGTCATATGCGGGTAGCATTTTACTTTCTTGATGTGGAATGCATAAGAGAGATCCAATTGTAGCCATAGCATTTGTTCATCTATTTTGGTTTTTCATCAAAGACAATCTGTGTAAAATATTCCTTCAAGGTTTCAACCAACTTCTTTTATGGAACAAGATTCTCATCTTTAACCTTAAACTCATCATTAATTTTCTTAATAATGAGTTGGGAGTCCCCAATGACGTGTAGTTGTATGATATTCCAAGTGATAGCTAACTTGAGGCTAGAAATGGTGACTCATATTCTAAAATGTTATTAGTGCATGGGAATCCCAAACAGAATGCTCTCAGAATAACCTCACATGTGCGAGTGATGAGCACCACTCTTGCTCCAGATCTATGGAAGGTGAATGATCCATGAAAATGGACCTGCCACTCCATAGATTATTCAACATACATTATGGATTCATCTTGAAGATCCAGACACAGAGGTTCCATCCCTGGTAAAGGAGCTTCTACCAAGTGATCACCCAATACTTGTCCTTTCAATGAATTTTGGTTTACAAACTCAATATCAAATTCACTTAGGAGAATGATCCAATTAGCCATTCATCTTGTAAGGGTGGGTTTAGATAAGAGGTATTTGAGAGGGTCAACTTTGGATATTCGCCTAGTCTTATTGTTAAGAATATAGTGGCCCAGTTTCTGAAAGGTAAAGACTACTACCAGGAAATCCTTTTCAATCTGTGGGTAATTTAGTTCATAGGAAATCAAGGTGTGACTAAGGTAATAAATTTCCCTTTCTCTATTTTTTAGGTCATACTGGGAAAATAGTGCACCAATAGAAAACTGGGTAGCTGAAATGTATAATAGGGGAGGTTCACCTAGGGTAGGTGGCATGAGTATGGGAAGGTTTACAAGGTATTTTTTAAGCAGTGCAAATGCTTTTTGATAGTCTGGTCCCCAATTGAATGTAACATCCTTCTTGAGGAGATATGTAAAGGGATGGCACTTATCGATAAGCTGTGAAATAAAACGGCAAATTCCTTGTATCTTTCCTTGTAAACTTATTCATTGTTTAATAATTGTAGTCAGAGGAATTTCTGTGATAGTTGTAACCTTTGCAGGATCTACCTCTATTCCTCTCTGTGAAATGATGAAACCTAGGAGCTTCCCTGACAAAACACCAAAGACACACTTCTTAGGATTCAAACGTACTTTGTAATCTAGGAGACATTAAAAAATATGTCTTAACACTTTAAGGTTCTCTCCTCTGCTTTTAGATTTTTCTAAAATATCATCAACGTAATCCTCCATGATGTCATTCATCATGTCATGGAAGATGAATATCATTGCACATTGATAGGTGGCCCCGACATTCTTGATTCTGAAAGTCGTGACCTTGTAATAAAATCTCCCCAAGGGGTGATAAAATTTGTTTTATGCTAATCTTCCTCTACAATTCGGATCTGGTTATAACCTGAAAAACTATCCATTAAGGATAACATTTCATAACCAGGAGTAGAATCGACAATCATATCAATATTAGGCAAGGGGAAGTCATCTTTGGGACATGCTTTATTGATTTCACAGAAGTCAGTGTAGATTCTTATGCAAACTAACTTCTTCTAAACTAGGACTATGTTGGATATCCAATCCGAATAGTCAATGGGTTTAATAAAATCAATGGCTAATAAATTTTCAAGTTCTTATTTGATAAGGAGTGATATTTTAGGGTGCATCTTTCTCAACTTTTGCTTGATGGGTTTAGTGTCTGGGTGCACAAAAAGGTTGTGCATGACCAAGTATGGGTCCAAACTAGGCATGTTTGTGTATGAAAATGTAAATAGATCTACATATTCTCTTAATAGCTCTACAAAAACTTTATGTTCTTGAGCTGAGAGTGAAGCTCCCAACTTTATCATTCTAGGTTCCTCTTCCGAGCCAATGTTGACACTGATTGTTTCTTCAACCAACATTTTCAAAGCATCCTCCATCCATGTAGGATCAAGGGGAAGAGTAAGATAAACTTCCTTAGGTGGCTCATCATCATCTTTGAATGGATATACTCTTTCTTCCATAGATTTTTTATTTTGCTTATCTACTAGTGCTTCAAAAAGTTTGTCGCTATGAGACTTGCATTTATTATTTCCGCAAGAATTCTTTGAAGAATTCTTACTCTTGCTTACGACCCTCTTATTCAAACGTCCATACATCTCTTCTTCTTCTCCAAAGTATGCACATACATCTAGTTAAATTACAAATCCTTTCTTGTGATCCCCAATCGGAATAGAATCCTTGAGTCCCATGAATTCTGCAAATGCTTCATCATTCTCAAAGAAATCAATTGACACGTGAAATTTTTGATCCCAATCTATAAGTTCAGGATATACAAGGGTTACTTTGTAATTTTTTTTAGGATTAGATTAAGATAAGGTAAGGACATCCGAATCAGGGAATAAGTTAGTAGAGGCAAGCTCCTAGTAGAGGCTACATGACGAATCTGTGTCGTTATCTGAATGAGATAAGGCATTCCCACGTTCAGAAGAGGTGGCATCAATCTCGAAGGGTGAATTTTCATGAAGTATTATTCCAAGACCATGTTTGTTAGATCTGAAATAAGGGATAGGAATAGGTTCTAATCATCCTTTCGCATCGATACCACATCCAAACCCATTGTAACCAATGATGTACATCATGCGGCGGCCCTTGATATACTGCGGTGCTTGATGGAATGAAGCCATAGTACCCTCAAGTACTTGGCTAGTGGGATATTCTAACATCTTTTCCTCAGATAGAAGATCACTAGGGACGAATTTTGTCAGTGGTTTACGGCACTTATCCTGAGTGCTATTGAACTAAAAGTAGGTTTTATTGTGTGTCCTGGGAAACACTAATAGATCTAATATTAATAAGGCCCGTTGAAGGGTGAATTGTTCACCTGGGCCATAATTTGTAGATGTTTCCTCCCATGATGTAAAAGGGTTGATATATGAAGGAAATTTTTGATTACAAGGAGTGATTGAATCTGGATCCACCCATTCCTTGATAGCTTCAATTTTTAAATGAACAACAATATCCGCAGAATGGCATTCATAAGTTACATGAGAAAAATTGTGTAATTCCCTACAATGTGCGAATGGTTCTAGATCACCCTTAATGGTGACTATATGTCATTCATGGAACATATTGATACACTAATGGAAGGTTGAAGGAATGGCCTGCATGGCATGGATCCATGGGGGTGCTAAGAGCGTGTTGTGTATAAGATCCAAGTTAAGGACATGGAATGTTTTATCATGAAAATTTGGCCCTAATTCCATCAAGACTACTATAATACCTGCTAACTCACGCTCCTCATTATAATAAGTTGTGATTGTAATAGTTTTGGCCCCTAGATCCATTTTTGAATGGCATAGCTACTTAACCAGCTTTAAAATACAAATATTTAGACCAGATCCACCATCTACAAGTACTCTCTTGATCTTACGCCAGGTAACAACCACTTCTAATTATAGGGGCAAGTTGTGTTCTAGGTCATTGCAAGGGATTGCAACGCGATCAAAAGTGATATGATTGTTGGAATCAAGGTGTTCAACCATGGCTTGAAGGTGCACGAGATCTACATTTGTGGAGACTCCTGAACTCTACAGTGTTTTATAAAATATGTTTTTATGGGCAGTAGATTTTTTTAGGATATCTAAGATTGATATCCTAGCAGGTGTCTTCTCCAAATATTCTATTAAATTTTACTGAACTTCCTGAGGGGAAGGTAGGGGATCTGGTATGATCAAATGAGTGCATCACGTCCCTATTGCACAACATTTTTCTAGGATCCTAATAGTACTAACTTGTTCATCAAATGAATGGATACATCCTATGAGGGATTCAAAGGTACTATAATTAGTTAGATAAACATAGGCAGTCGTCCTATAGTCATTGGAAGTTTTTCTGTGATCTAGCTTCCTATTCTTCTTATCCGCATGATTAGGAAAGGGCTCTTTAAAGATACCCATTTTCTCATTTGGACCTTGTCTCGAGTCAGGGAGAGAATCTATAGTGATTTTTCCCTCTTCGATGAGGTCTTGTATGTAATGTCATAGTCTCAAGCACCTATTTATTTTGTGTCCCTTAACACGATAGAAATCACAATACTCATGCTCTTTGAACCAACAGGGTTTTGGATCATCCTCTAGATATGTTCACGACGTCTAACTATTTAAGTATAGTTGATAGTGATTCAGTTAGTGGCATGAAGATACGTTTGGTGGGTGAATTTTGGTGAGGTCCTTGTGAGAGCATTAAAATTGGACTAATTTGTATGGTTTGGACTCTTTTGGAGTCCATAATGCCATCACCAATGACATTCTTTTTCTTTTTGAATAATTTTGTTTTATCCTAGGGTTTTGCTTCATGTTTGTCTTTGATGACCGGTTTAAGTCTACCTTTTGCAATGAGAGAATTTTCAATTTAACTACCCTTCTCTATAACTTATTTGAAGTTGGAGCTACAGTAAATATGTAAATGGAAGGATATCTTCACATTTAGGTTAGGAACGAATATGCTTAATAGCTATTTTTCTGGCAAGGCACGCGGGAAACAGCTTGCCAACCCATGCCATCATTGTAAGAATCTCACAAAGGTCTCATTGGGCTTCTGATTTATGTTGCAAAGGTCGTTCATCATGATATCATTCTCCATGTTGAAGGAATAATGCCACACAAATTTTTCCAATAAAGCGGGCCATGTTGTGTTGGATCCCTTGGGTATACTAAAGAACCATTCTAATGCCAGTGCTTCTAGGTTGCGAGGGAAGAGTTGTATTAAGAAATTATCACTGTATGTAACCTCTTGACAATCCATATAAAATTCCTTGATGTGATCACGAGGATCACCTTTTCTTTTATATTTATCAAACTTAGGAATGGAAAAATTATTTTGGAAGGGTTTCCACAACATGTCCTTATCAAAGGGATAAGGGCATAATTCATCATAAAGGCACTTCTTACTATGTCCTATGTTTCCTTCATGTAGCGTAGTAAGAGTTTCATTCATTGATTTTAATTCCCGTTGAATGAGTTTTTATTTGGTAGGTGATACTGGTCTATTTACCTTAGCAACTTTAAAAGTTGTGTCATCATATGGATCAAAGTGGAACTCACTAGATTTAGTTTTAAGATTTTCTTTATGCACATTTCTACTTCAAGAGCCTAATTTTGCTAATTTTTGACTTAGTTTAAGTATTTTCTTTTGAAGAATCTCTTCTTCAACTAAAGGATCATATTCTTTATCAAACTTAGGAGGTGGTGAGGCTTTGCACTTATGATTAATCTTTACTTCAGGAAAAGCCTTGTAATAAGGCCGTCGCGGGTCACCAATTTGATTGGGTGAGTCTCCTTCAATAGTGTTGTGATGTTTCCTGGAAGTAGAAGTGTGCCCTACGTCAAAGGGGTTATCCATGTTTAAGAGGTATTTCTGTTCTTCCATTTTATGAATAATGATCTTAGTCTCCACTTCACATTTTTTTGGAAGCTTAGCCCCTAATTCTAAGACTCTTACGAGTACTTGATCTCTGCTATAATAAAGGAGCTCGTCAAATTGACCCAGGTCTAATTGATGTTGTTCTTCAGAATAATCAGATTCTTCTCTGCTATGATCAATCAATGGATTTGTGTCTTTAACCTTCGAAAAGAGAGGTGATAATTTGTTTCCACTAAATGGGAATGATTCAAAAGATTTTCTCCTAAGTCGCACCTACTTGGATTAGATGCCATTTTCGTGATTTTAGGCATAACTAGTCAAAGTGATACTAGGTTTTGTTTGAATGCCTTCAAATTTGTATGAAATCTACGTGTATATTGTGTAAGTCCTTTGATGAAATGTCAAAATATCCCAGTGTGTTCTACATGTAATGCTATGTAGTCATTTTATCATTCAAAAAACACTCATATTCAAATCAAACAATCACTCAAACTGTCATTTAGAAAGACTATACCCTAAACTATGGTTCCAATGAAAAGTTCAAAGTGGATAATTCCAAGACCTTATTAATATATAGGTCAAGTTATAATACCAATAAGAGCTAAATACCAAAGTGATATTGATGCGATCTTTCCACGAGATATACTTAAAACTAGTTGAAGTGTCAATGAAACCTAATTTTTCTGAAAAAATGGAAGTTACGAATGTGTATAGCTTAACAACAATATCCTGATAAATTAACAGAGCAAGTAAGGTGTTATCATCAATATGATATTATCATGGTATATACAAGGAAATTTCGACACTCTCAAAATACCCAGATGATGTTGGAACTGAAACTAAGTATGAGTATAGCAAGAAGTTCTTAGTTGTGCATGCAACATAACTGTATAATAAAGGGAATTATACCAAGTTCTCAAAAAATTGAAAACACGATGTAAGTACCAAAATTATAGGGCTAGAATGCGAGAAAAAATAAAAACTTAAGGAGAAATAATGATGAAATAAAATCGTAATGATGAATATGATCTTAAAATCAATATTGAAGGACTATCAATGACATGAAAATGTATCTGCGCACTTTAGGTGTTTAACAACCCAACCTCAAACATGGATGGGCATAAACAGAAAAAAAGTGGTGAATATTGTCTTTGATAAGAATTATGTGATATGCTTCCTTCTCACCCCAAATGGGCAATGAGAATGCAAGGGTATAGATCAAAAGATGAAAATAAACTAAGCGCCACTTGGGCAGAGTTTCACCTCATTCGAAGGTGAGAGCGAAACTAAGCTAAGTGAGAATTAATTTAATTCCATGGTGAAAGACACTTAGATATAACTCAAGTGGAATATTTTCCTTGTTAAAAAAAAATCTTTAGACTCCAAGTAAGTCACCACTTCGTGATGGCTTGACCCAGAAAGGACTAGCAAAGTGGGCTCCAAGAAAAAATAGTTTTCCTAATAAGATCATTCAACTAGGTGTCACAAGTTGTCTAAATGCAAGCACGATTTACTTTAGAGTATCTCAGATTTACTTAAACCCCCTTCAAATATGATGAGAAACTAGTGTTTTCATGCGTATTCTCACTAGGGTCACGATACAGAAAAATTTGACTTTAAATGACAATGTAAAATCTAGTCAAGTTGGTAAGCGGAGCACTTCATGTTTCATCCATGAGGTTACTCAATGGTGGATTACTTTAGGGTGCCTACAGCCACCCCCATTGTTTTAGCTTAAGGCGTTATGCCAAATGGGTTATGTTCTAGTTGAGCAGATAGGGATGTACCCTTGTCCAAAACCTGTAATACAGTGTGATGTGGAGTGGTGTGGTTTAAGTAGCACATCATTTGGAAACTTGCATAGAAAACATGTATTAGAAGGTTTCATTTTTGGTGAATCCTTTCTTTTAAAAGCGTTAGGCCCTACACATATGAAGTTAGTAATTTTCCACAATAGATAATGATATCAAGAAAGATATTTTACGTGCTATTTTTTATTCCTAATATCACCAAAAAGGCACAAAGGAAGAGCATACTCAACACAAAAACTCCACTAAAACAAACTTTATGGAAAATACTTTTAAGCATGTTTGCAAAAGATAGAATTCCTTTTAACCAATTTTTAAAGGTTAATGCAATTTAGGAAGTGTAAAATAAGTGTTTTTTAAAGTGACAAAAAGTTTTTATAAGTGTTTTTGATCTCTAAGATCACCTAGAAGGTGTGAGGATAGAGCATACACACTTCACAAACCTATTCCTACCTAAGAAGAAGAAACACTTAAACTACGTTAGTTAAATAACCCAAAGAAACCTGCAGTGACTTGTTAGAGCCTACAAACAACCAAAAAAAGTCAAAAAATTGATATTATAGCTCGAAGACAAAAGTTTAATTTTTAACTCAAACACCTGTGTGTCCAGAATGACGCATGTGGACCCCAGCCAATGGATACGTGCCCAAAACAATGGGGATGTGTGGCAGTAAATTTTGACATTAGGGCCTAACACCTTCATGGGCCTAATAAATAGGTACATTAGGGTTTCAACATAAGTGCTTCCAGTTTGACGGACATGCTTGCAAGCCAAAATAAAAATCAACACAACATGACAAAAAGACACAAGCATGTACAGAGGCATGGGTACGCATGACAGTGAACAGAGACACCTGTAGATTGACAGGTGCATGACCCTTTGTAAATGAACTGTCAATGAAAAGTATGACAAGATGGGTGCATGGCCAGTTCGATGGGTGCGTTATGGTTTCGATGGAGATGCTCACCTCTAGGACAAAGACGTGTACCCCCTGGAAAACCTGTAAAACTCACATAAATGAAAATTTTCAACAATCAAAAAGGTTAATTTTTAGTCAAAGGAACCTATTTCCAGTTTAAGCCCACAAAATATACATGAAAAAGGATGATTTAGCTTACTTAAAAAATGAAATCAAGTAAATAACAAGTTTTTTGTCCTAGAAAGCATGAAAGTGAACTTAAAAATATTGGAAAAGGCTCCTAGAGGACAATGGAGTACATCCCACCGGGTGTGCCAAATGTGTGCAATGAAAATTTTGTTAAAGCTATGAACATGGGGTAAGAATCTCTAAAGAAACCCCAAAATATTTGAAACAAACAACTTAATGACCATCAGATTAGAGATAAACAAGAGCTACCTAGTTGCGTGCATACATAAAGCTTGAAACAAACAATCAACCTCTAAACATGACTATATTAGTTCCCCACTCCATGAATACTATCTATAAATGAACGTATTAAAGCTCTAGCAATCAATTATGTGTTTATTGGTGTCTCAAAAGCTTAAGAATGGAAGCTCACCATTAATGGCTCCTCCCATTTACCTAAAGCTTTTAAATATTTTGCAAATAACAAGTAAATAGATCAAATATGAAATGAAATGACTCTAAAATGACTAAACCATAATCTAAATCAGAAATGAGATGAGAGAGAGATTTCTTATGAAAAGGTGGGAGGGGTACCCTTCTATTTATAGTTTTTGGTTTGGAGAAATGGGTTCTTTGGATGCATGTAGGACTAAAAAGGTGTCAAAAAGGTGATTTTTAGAAAAACACATTGGGCAGTGTGAACTGGATTTGGAAGGCCAAGTGGCTATTTGGAAGGTGAGATATTTGTTTAGAAAGTCAAATTCTCATTAGAAATTCAACAAGAGGGTTAATTAACCTAAACAATGTTAATTAAACGGAAACAAGCTTATAGAAGCTAGTTAGAGAGGGATTAACATATTTAAAGGGTTTAGAAGAGGTTAGAAAGGGTGATTTACTAGCATAGTGTAGTAAATTGAAATGAGACTAGGATAGTTAGTATGGTATTAGTAATAAAATAATGTAGACCAAATTATAGGTGTTTACATGTGAAAGTAGGGTGATGCGAATAGAGATACGTGTGTGGAGATATGCATGTAAGATGATGGAGATAGAAGTTGTAAGAGAGATAAGAGATGGTGCAAGAGACCAGTAAAGAAATATTGAGGTGTATGGAAGAATATAGTTAGGGATCTCTGTGTAGAGTAAATTTGTAGGGTTAAAGTGTCATTCCTTAATGTACTCGGTCTGATATGACCCTCTTTAATGTAATATGGCTACTGTAAATGTTGGTTAATCAATATATGATGGGTTGTTCTATAAATATTTGTTTATGGGTTCAAACCCTAGTGTTCTTCATATTGCTCATGGTTCAGATCCGATTCCTTCATATTGTTATAATGTATACATCATTTTTATGATTCATCTATGCTTGGATTAAATGTTTTTACTTCTTTTCTAGAATGAATACATGTATTTTCTATTTCTGCAACCATTCCTCCATTAATGGCAGACATTCTTATGAAGCTTATATAAAGGAGAGGCTTGGGGTCTTCACGCGGAGCGGCTTGGGGTCTTCACGCGCCTCGGGTGAGTGCACAACTAACGCTAGGTGATAGGTTGATGAGCTTGGTGTTTAAAGGGAGTAGGTAAAAGGAGGCTACATTTTTTGTTCCGTTGCCGGAACCTCTTTTGAAGCTATTATGGGAATGGTGTGTGATGATAGAACACTTGACCTTGGATAATGTGTAGACTTGGCTTAAAATCATGGAGGATGAGTTTACGTAAAGAATTAGTACTTGGTCTAATTTTGATGCACATAAATGGGTAGAGGAGCACCTGTATCATGAGCTCTATGAGACATTCTTTGTTTGTTTCCTACTATAGTTGTATGAATGGTTGTCAGCATATGCATCAAGGAAGAGTTGGTATTATAAACCTCATGTTTGGACCCAAGAAGATTATCAGAGGCTGCATGATGCTGATCTGACCTAGACTTGTGTTGTTGACTGGTGGTGGAGTGGAATTTTAACTAGCTATACATTGGAATACAAAGTTTCTACGTATTCCTTTCTGGAGATTGTTGAGCTTGAGTTATTGAGGGAGCCAAGAGGATCATTCTTACATGCTATACCACTATCCATTGAGATCTTAATCATCACTTTGAGTATGGAGGAATTTCCTATGGTTGGATAACTTCCCACTAGGCATGGGGCATGGAATCTAGAATGGTAAGAGATGGTGGACCTTGCGGTGGAAACGGAGAGAGAGGAGAGGTGGCTCAAGTCTAATGATGCGTGAGAAAGGGAGTTGGTGAGACAACGTGAAGTTGCATGAGTGATAGAATTATGGAGGTAGACGTTATGGGAAGGATTTGAGGTTCACATGGAGAACGTGGAACCTAAGTAGTCTATGCTACCCCATCTTGGCAAGCATAGGAAAGAAATCCCTTCGATTTCTGGTGAGATCTAGTCATATGGAGAAAGGAGGAGAGTTTTAGGCGTGCATCTTAGCCCACCTGGTGACCAAACCATGACACTTAGTTTTCCAATTCCTGAGATAAGTGTTGTTAACCTAGTTGGTGTTGGTATTGGTGGTCGAGCATCACCTGGTAGATATAATTTTTCATTTAGTTCATCTATTTCAGCACATGCATTTATTTTGTTTTGAGGCATCCTATCTGGAACATCATTTAGACAAGGTGTGGGTACACAAAGTTTGGGTATCACGTCTGGAATTGGTTCACCATCACAGACTGTTGGCACGTAGTTTAGCGTGACCATGGGTATGCAGAGCGCAACTGTATTAGGCCCCTTACCTATGATGAGATGAGGATCTGGTGGATCTGAAGGAATAGGAGCTAGTGGATCTAGTGGATCTGGTGGTGGAGGAAACAAAGGAGGGGATCGAGGTTCTAGATCTAGTGGTCAAGGGCCACAACACCATCAGCAGGTTTTTTATGAGATGTCTATTCATTTGCATGATTACAAGGGTGTTGAGGATGCTACAGAGCATCTACACAAATGTGAGTTACTATGGCGCGCTAAGGGTATCACTACCCCACAGTGGAAGGAAATATAGTTTGTAACTATGTTGCAAGGGCACGAACATAGCTGGTACCGAAAGTATGATCCCCATAAAATGACATTAGATTATACTATGTTGCGTGATGCCTTTTCGATGGAATTTTATATTCCCAAGTTTGATAAAAAGAGCATAAAATTACCAAAGGAAATTCAACAAGGTATGGCAGAAAGTGTGCAAGAGTATGATGTGCACTTTACGATTCTTCTGTTAAAGTTTTCTTATGATATCCATCCCTCACAACATGTTCAATGGTTCGTTGGAGGATTGATAATTCCTTTCAGATGAGTGCTTTCCCACAAGACTTTCATGGATCCGCGCGATGCCTTGGAGGCTGCTCTGTGTGCTGAAGCCGTTGAAAGTTCTGACACTGGAGTAAGCCCATTTTCAAAAGCACAGATCATTGCCATGGAAAAATAAATTGAAACATTATCTATGATCTCAACTCATAAAACTCGTAGTGGACTTTGGTGCATATATTGTGAGATAGAAGCACACACCAAGGATAGTTTCCCTCAAAATTTGGTGCGTACTATGTCAAAAGATTGTGAAATATGTCATGAAGATCATGATCCAAGTAGATTCCTATTGTTGCAATGCGTGATCCACAAGAATGTGACCTCTTATTGTAAAATTTGTACATCCACTACTCATGACATGAAGGAATTCTAACTAATAGACCAAATTCATGATGTTATTGATACTGGGGTGCGCCAAACTAGCATTGGGAATAGTTATAAGAATGAAGGTCATCAATATGAGGAGTGCACAGATGGAGGAGTTCAAGGATGAGGCTTTCACAGAGGATTTAGAGTCTGTAGCAGTCATGGGGGAGAAATAAGTGAATTTCCCCCATGAGACTTGTTACAATTTTGGATCTATTGAACACTATAAGCACGAGTGTCTAGATTTGCTATAGTTCTCCTCGTGCAGAAAGAAGCATAAGTATGAAGAGTTCCCTGATATGTATGAACACATGAGCTAGAACTAAAATAAGGAAATGGGTATGGGAATGGTTATTGTGAAGTGGGCTGATCCACTACGGATTCCTAGGGTGGCACATAACCCTGAGTTATAACTTGTCTTAGTAACTACGTGGGCGGACGCCACGCATGCTAGGGAGGAACCAAAGAAAATGCCCCTCATTACATTAGAGGAGGTATTATGTGGAAAGTATCTTGATCCAAACCATCAGAAGGAGTTTTACCAAGAGACCATGTAGGTGATTAGGAGCCTGTAAGAGAAATTCAATGTCTAAAGGAGCAATCACAGAATTCGCAGCAGAAGAAGAGCATTGAGGTCCCCCAGAAGGACATGGATGAGGTTAGGGAAATATGTTGAATTCTGCGCTAGGAAAACATTATTCCTCTATTGGGGGAATGGCTAAGAGAAAAGGTACCATGTGTTAGAGGTGAGTGCAAGAGCCACGTCTTACATGTTAATCTTCCTCGTCACAATATTGATTATGAAAAGGAAATCACACTAAACACGGTGGTTGATGGATGGATTTTAAGAAACATACTAATTGACATAGGTGCATAGGTTAATGTCCTTACCCTATATGCATGGAATCAGATGGGGAGGCCTCCACTGCAGCCGTCATCAAATGTGTTGTACATGGAAAATAGGAAAAATTCTATTCCCATCAGGGTTTTGAAGGATGCATCCATAACCATTAAAGGGGAAAATTTTACTAGGGATTTTGAGGTTATAGAACTTGCTGAGGCAAACAATTTCCCAGCATTACTTGGGCATCCCTGGTGTTACATGAATAACGTTGATTTGCACTTCAACATGAGGTAGATTAGCTTTGATAACAAAAAGGAGCACGCCATTATTACACTAATAGATGGGGGGTCTACACCCTATGTGGAACCCTTAGGAAAAGATGATCTAGACAATATATATATGCACTATCAGGGACCCCAAATTTATTCATCCATCAAGAGGAGTCATTCAGTGGGAAGATTCCCAGTCCATGAGTGATACGACTATCATTGTATGTGACAATTGGGTGCATGGGACTTATGTGCTAGTTGGAAGACAAGTGAAGGATAATGAGACTAGAATTCTCAGAGTACGCTTAGTTAGGAACCTAGGAGGAAGGAAGTTTCCAAATTACACTGGGGAAGGAAACCCTTATGTCTTTCTATGTGCGATGGAATTCCAGTGGACATGTCAAGTAGAAAGGAGGAATATGCTTACTTATACCTTACATGGGATAGCAGTGCATTGGTGGGTGACCCATCAAGACAACCTTCTAGAGTGGCGTGAAGTGATAATCATGCTCTCCATTAGGTTTCTCCGCATTAATGCACCCAAAAAAAATGTGACTATCATGGGAAGGATTCCACCCCATTCCATGTCCAGGAGTGTGAGATAACTTAGATGGTAGGCCCAGAAGCCTTGCCTTCTTCATTATGGGTGCATAATTTCTATTCCACCTTGCAGGGTTGTGCACGCGCATGGTATATCCATTCTGAGATACGTCGTCAGATGGGAAATTGGAAAGAGTTGATGACGGATATTATTCAAACTTTTGAGTATCTAACCTAATCCATCAATGAACGAGGTGTTGCAGGTAGTAAAATGCCTTACCTTGGGGGATAGTGCCATGGCCAAGGATCAAATCTTAGATTTTTTAGGGGAACCTAACTTGGTGGCGTGCTTCGTATAGGAAGAGACAGAAGAATTAAAACTTGAGCGTGACTACCTAAAAAAAGAAAAGAGTAAGTGGTGTACCTGATAGATGACGAGGAAGTGGAAAATTTAGATGTTGCTCATACAGAAGGTACACACGAAGTATTATACAAAGTAGATGAGAAATCACGTGCCTACAATGAGCCCTTGAAAAAAATCAAAGTTAACATTGGTACAAAAGTAGATCCGAAAGAAGCTATCATTGGAGATTATTGGATGGACCAGGAGGTTTCAAAAATAGTTGAGTTATTGTGCGAATTCCAAGACTTGTTCCCATGTGGTTACCATTAATTGAAGGGAGTTCATCACTCATTAGGGGAAATGTGGATTAAGTTAAAAGAAGGTTCACACCCCATCAAGAAGAGGCCATACAGGGTGAACCCAAATTTACGCGTAAAGCTTAAGGAGGAAATTGATAAGATGATAGAATTTTGAATCATTGAGGCATTTGAGGAATCTGAATGGGTGAGCCTAATGGTGATTAGTATCAAGAAGGATGGGAGGATAAGGATATGTGTAGACTATAGATATTTGAATGTTGCATGCATCATAGATCCCTTCCCAACCCCATTTACTGAAGAAATATTGGAATGTGTAGCAAGGCAGGAAATCTATTCTTGTACAAATGGGTTCTCAGGTTATCACTAG
Organism: Taxus chinensis; assembly: GCA_019776745.2. NCBI lineage: Eukaryota > Viridiplantae > Streptophyta > Pinopsida > Cupressales > Taxaceae > Taxus > Taxus chinensis. Next base: position 14,150,676 of record CM034153.1, read on the forward strand.
GTAAGGATTGTGAAAGAAGACTAGGAAAAGACTATGTTCACCACTGAATGGGGAAGTTTTTCTTATATGGCTATGCCCTTTGGGCTTAAGAACACACCTATTGTATTTTCGTGCATCGTGGTGTAAGCATTGCAAGAGTTCATCCATAAATTTATGCAAGTTTACGTGGATGATTGGACGGTGTATGGGTTAGTAAGGGATCACTGTGACAATTTGAGATTCATGTTTGAGAGGTGTGTACAATTAAGTATATCTCTAAACATTAAGAAATGTGTCTTTTCTTCTCCTTTTGGCACACTACTAGGTCACATTATATGTAAGGCCTATTGGTAGACCCTGCCAAAGTTGTTATCCTGGGTTTGGAGGATCCTACCAACCAAAGCACAGTGTGTAGATTCTTAGGGCATACAGGTTACTACAAAAATTTCATCAAGGGCTATGCCAAGATCTCTACACCATTGGAAGAGTTGTTGAGACATAAGAGTAAATTCTGTTGGGGTGAAGCACAACAAGTGGCTTTTGACACAATGAAGGAGAAAATTACTATTGTGCCCATTTTGCAATTTCCCTCTTGGGATAAACCCTGTAATGTGCATCTGGGTGTGTCAGGTATGGCCATGGGAGTAGTGTTGCCACAACCTAGAGAGGGGATTTTTTATCACCCTTTATGTTTGCAAGTAGAAAATTAACTGCAGCTGAGCATAATTACATGATGATGGAGTGTGAAGCATTATCTACAATTTATGCACTACAAAATTTTAGGAAATACTTATTGGCTACTCCATTTATCTTTTACATGGATCATATGATGCTCATGTACTTGGTGAACAAGCCTTTCTTGTAGGGGTGCATATGCTAGTGGATCTTGTTGTTTTAGGAGTTTGAATTTTTGGTCGTTGTAAAACCAGGAAAGAACAACTTGGGACCTTACCATCTATCACATATTAACTCAGGTGAGGACTTGTAAAGCATTGAGGATGCCAGACCAGATACACAGTTGTTTAGATTGTAGCATGCGCCCTCTGATTTGGAGGATATTGTTGTTTTCTTACGAATGGGTGTGGCACCTGAAGGAATGAATTCCTTGGAGAAAAATTAGTTGGCTATATCTGTTGCGCCCTATATGTTGATTAGTAGAGACCTATACAAGCTAGGACGAGATGAGGTTTTGTGTCAGTGTGTATTGGAACATGAACATATTACAATCATGTATGAAGATCATGGTGACATTGCAGGAGGTCACTATGTAGGGAATGCGACCGCGTGCAAGATCTTATTGGAAGGTATTTGGTGGGAGACATTTTATAAGGATTGTATAGAGTATTGCAAGGCCTCTCACCATTTCCAGCACCTTGGCAAGCCGAGGAAAAGAGATGAAATTTTGTTAATACCTATTGCTAGTGTAGAACCATTTGAAAAATAGGCAATTGACTTTGTGGGACCTATTTCCCCAGCTGCACGTAGGACAAGTTTGCGCTATATTATCACTTATACAAACTATCTTACAAGGTGGGCGGAAGTGAAACCTACAAAGGATTACACTGCAACTATAGTAGCTAGGTTCCTATGGGATAATATAATCAGCAGATATGGATGCCCGTTGAGTTTAACAAGTGATAGGGGTACCCATTTTTTGACTGAGACAATTAGAATCTTATTAACATAGTTTATGGTGGCACATCACAAAACTACACCCTATCACCCTCAGGATAATGGAACTACTAAGGCCTTTAACAAGATTTTAAGCCACAATTTGAATAAGATTTTTGATGTCAGAAGAAGGTACTGGGATGATAAAGTTGTTTTGCACGGAATGGTTTCGGCTCTGCAGAATAGACTTGCTTCTATCCTATCATTCCTTTGAGAAACAGATAAGGGTTAGGGCTAGGAGAAATACCTGTTGAATGTTGAGATGGTGTGCGCATACTGTAGAGAAAGATCATATCGACTGTGAAGAACTCCTTTTTGTCTTGGAAGGACTACCTGCAAGTAAGAATACAAGACCACCAGATTTTAATTAGACAATAAATGAGGGAGCTGCCTTAGGCCCAGGAAATATAAAAATTCCTTTCGAAGGTGGTCAGTTCCCCTTTTAATACGATTTAACACAAATGATAATAAAGAGATCTATTGCAAAATCTCGATTTAGGTATCTCGTTACAAAGCAATAGGAGCTAAACTATCAATAATAAATCATCACGTTGTTGGTTCGGTTACTGGTCGTTGATACATCCAGGTTGAGTTAGAGGGATAAACCAGACTGGATCTGAGGTTGTTAGGTGGCAAATAGGTGGGAATAAGGTTTTGGGGTATAAGTCACAGTGACCGACACCGGTCACTGGATAACCGACCACAGTTAGAGAACCGCCGCCGGTAGGGGATAAACGATACCGGTAGGGTCAGCAATCTAAGTGCTTCTGAATAGAGGTTGGTTACAAGGTGATTGTGGGGTTATTAAGATTGGGGGATGGCTGAGGGGAATGATGAGAGGATAGGGAAGACTCAGAGTGTGATAAAATGGCCTTCTGGGCAATATCAGGATGTATGGATGAAGGTTAAGTGTAGTATGTTGCTGGTAGTAGATCTAGGAATAAACTTAGGATTACTATTAATCAACAGGCTCAAGAAAATGGTGCTTAGAAACATATAAAACACTACTTACTCGTCCCTGATGCAGGTGCAGGTTTCAGGACTGTGATGATGAAGACAGGACCCAAGTTGGATGATCTGACAATCCAAGATGAGTTATCTCCTCTTCTGATGCTCGGATGAGTGTTCCTGGGCTCTAGTTATTCAGTTGCAGTCTTGGGCTTGATGTCCTTCTCTGCAAACTCTTCCTGTTTCTTCACTTGTCTCTGCTCGGCCAAGCAAATCTGGATCCTTTCGATGATTTTCTCTTTTTTCTCGATCCAATGAAAATCCAATCCCTTGTTTTTGGTTGGAAGTGGTCATTTACAGGGAACCGGTGGCGGTTACGCAACCGATGGCGGTCGAGTAGGAACCGGTGTCGGTTAGGTCAAAGCGGGCTATTTTTGGTAAAATAGCTAGCTTTCCCTCATTTTCTTCCGAGGGATTGGTTGCGGGCTTGGTCAAATCATTATGAAGTTGGTTTTAGGTGCGGATGAGGAGTAATTAGTCATAGGTGTGGAATTGGACCAAGCTATAGGTCTTAATTAGGTTAGTTTAGGGTTAAGACTAGGTCATGATGAGGTGGCGACATGAGGTGGCAGGTATGGCGATGTGGATTTATTAATTATAAGGTAATTAATAAATAATTATGTAAGGTTTAGGTGATGAGGTTAGGTTGCGAAATGGGATGCGGGGTACAGGGTGTCGTAAGACACAAATTTGGTGTCTACAAAAGTATCTGCAGTACCATGGGAATATCATAAAACTTATAAAAGATTGAACAAAGCCACTCCTTTTCAATTGGTATTTGGCATAGAGGCGGTTATGCCTATGGAATTCATGTTACCATCCCTACGTATTACGTGCGTAGGAGGATTGGATAATGAGAAAGATTTAGAGGAGCGCATTGATAAACTTATAGATTTGGATGAGAGGTGAGCCATTTCCAGATGGAGTTAGATGATGGAGAAAGCCAAGCAAAAGGCATGGTATGATCATCACATTAAAAACAAGAATTTTAAGGTTGGGTTGATGGTTTTTCTATACGATTCAAAATTTCTATGCCATCTTGGAAAACTTGAAGTACATTTATTGGGACAATATGTTATATCCCATATACTTGTTTCAGGTGCTGGAAAGTTACAAGCGCTGGATGGAACAATGTTTCCTGGTTATTTCAATGGGAGTAGGCTGAATCCCTACTATAAATAAGTCTTCAATGTGTTTGTAAATAAGGCAGTATTTTCATTTATCTTAGGATTTCCCTTAATGCATTTTCCTTTATATGTGTTTCCTTTCATCATTTTTATGCTTTGTCTTTTAGTTTTTTTTGTTGTGGGTGCGCTTGTGTGCTGGTATCCAGTTACTGTCTAAATGGGTTTTATGTGCAGAGGACCGCACATCTATTTAGTGTGGGGTGAAGAGTGTAAAGAAGAGTTTCAATGAATAATGTGGTAAGAAGCAAGTGTTGGGAGTTATGTTGATTGGTAACCTGAATGAGGAAATCAAACACATGTGGGTTCAGAGGAGCGCGCATAGAAGAAGTTATTATGGGTGTAGATTTATGTCAAAAGCTTTGTAACAACCACTAACATTGATAAAAACACAAAGTAACATGAGGTAGGTGGTGACAAGAACTAGGCTTAAAATGCAGAGGAAGATTGATTTTGGTGCTATGGGTGCAAGTAAGGTTCTATGGTGGATGCAGTTTTACGTGCTAGAAGGTTGTGGGAGTTTAATGCAAGTTTGCACACGAAGGAAAAGTTTTGAACAAAACACATGGGAGGATAGCGTCAGAAAAATCTGAATTTAATGCCATTATATGGTGGTAGGTGGCATGGGAGTTAATGCAGGAAAAATCAAAAAGATATATTTAGAAGGTCGGGGTAATTTATTATTTTTACCTTGCATTTGTTTTTTAAAGAGCTCTTGCGAACTTGGGCACCCTTGCGAGAAAATTTATGAAGAGTTGCATGTGAAGTAAAGAATTAGATAGATTTATGAACCAGAGTGGAACGGATTACATAGGCATGCACGAAGGATATTATTTGGTTGATTCCCATGAATATTTACGTTGTCTTATGGAAGGATATTTTTCTAGGTTAGGGTTTGCAGAGCTAGGGCATGAGTTTTGAAGAAATTTCGCAGGAGGAGTGTAGCCGAGAGATTAAGTAGCATTAAAGCCAGACAAAAGGAAGAATTTACAAGGGCTTGACGATAAAAATGGCACCAAGGAAAGAATATAACACTTCAACAAAGAAGAAGGGAAAGGGTAAGGGAAAACCATTTGTATAAACCAGTTTTAACGAGTGGTACTCAGAGATGTAGTACCTAGATCATGTACTGTTGGGGATGGATTGGGTGTCTCACGTATGAAATATGGATATAAGTGATTATAACCACTGGATGAGCACCGCTGAGAAAGAGATGGCATGGGAGCTAGTTATCCCTATAAGAGAAAGGACACAGGATGAAAAACCTATGTATGATGACTCTATGAAGATAACATTGGAGAAGGCTGGAATTTTTCAACTCTATGAGTTACCATATTTCAAATAAATTGAAATTTTATACCATTGGTTGAAAATTTAGACATCGTGAACATGGTGCAGTACCCGAAAATGATAGTACCATATCCAAAGGATGCTTCAAAACCTAGTTGGTTCAAAGAGCACGAGTACTGTGATTTCCATCGTGTTAAGGGACACAAAACAGATAGGTGCTTGAGACTATGACATTACATACAAGACCTCATCGAAGAGAGAAAGATCATTGTAGATTATTCCCCTGATTCGAGACAAGGTCTTAATGAGAAAATGGGTATCTTTAAATAGCCCTTTCCTAATCATGAGGATATGAAGAATAAGAAGCTAGTGTTATCCATAATAAGCCCATGCTTATTTCTGGCTAACTCCTCCTCCATTCCCTTTGCTGGTACTTAAAATGAAATTTTTTCATGCTTCAGGAACTCAAAAGTTTTTGAGTATGATTCCATTAGATAGAGAATTTTCTTACCTTTCCAGAAAGGTAAAATTTTCCTCCTAACTCCTTGTAGTTTTCGAGTTATGGCTCGACGGAGTTTTTTTGGGAAATTTTCCCTAGACAGGCCTGCAACCAATGAGAAGGTGCCACGTGGTAGGGTGGAGTGGAGGATGTTGGGGGAAGTTAAATTTTTTTAGTGTTTTGGTCAAAAGTGCAAAAAGACAAAAAATTTCCCGTGGGCCCACGGAGGAGGATGAAGAAAAGTTGCGAAGGCCCCGCAGATGAATGAGGAACTGACACTTGTCTAGTCGGTGGCAAGCGGTGGGGCGCAGGGAGAATTGGGAAATGTTTCCCTTTTGGCTAAAAGCCCAAAATCAAAATTTAGCCCGCAGGCCTGCGCGGAGGATGGAGAAAAATTTACAAAGACCCGCCGGGTGATGAGGAGTAGCGGGGCGCGAGGGTTTTTGAGGAATTTTTCCCAAAATGAAATCAAAGGAAAAAAGGGGCAAGTTGAGTTATGATCCCATTGGCGAATCAGAGAACACCACGTGTCCACATCACTAGTGGAGCACGGGGAAATATCAGGAAATTTTCCCAATGAAATTTTAAATGGAAAAAGACAGGCCTTCGGCCCGCTATTCCATCAACGAACTAGAACGTGACACATGTCTCGGGAAGGCGGAGGCGCGGAGATTTTTTGGAAAATTTTACAAAAGTGCAAAAAGAAAATGTTGACCCCGTGGACCCGTTTTCAAAATCTGTTTTTTCTGCTAAGTACGCCCTAATTCATGCCTTGAAATTTATGCCCTGTTTTTTCCCTAAATCTTCAAATGAGCATATCTTTCGATCCAGAGATCAAATTTGAAAAAAATTAGATATTTTGGAAAGGTCTCGAGCCCCTATATACATTGGAGGAATAAAAACATCATTTTTTAAATAGGTTTCGATGGAGAAAATGTTAAAAACATCTTTTAGGCCTTTAATGCAAACCAAATTGCTGCAAATGAGTCATTTTTGCTCAAATCCACCATGGTTGCTTTCTCCCACACACCAAGGATGAAGAATCAGTTCATTTTGATGGAAGAAAACCCTTAAAAAGCCTTCTCACGCCATAAATGCAAGATCAGATTACTTTGAGAGCTGCGTTTCACCAAATTTATCATTTTTTCTCTCTAACACAAAACAGAAACAAAGGAGGTCAATTTGATGGATTGCAGGCCGATTTGAAGGGATTAATGGCGGGTAGTTGAGAAAAATGATCAAATTTTTCTTCCTCCTCTGTTTTTCCTCTCTTTTCTTTAGCTATAAATGTAAAAGATGTGATCTATTGTAATGTTGGACATTTTTCTTTTGCAAACTCTCTTTTCTTCCTTAACAGGAAGATTTGAAGGAGTTTCAGACCTCTCATATAGGCTGCAATATAAATTTTTTACCTCCTTGCGATTGTAATGCATTGTATTAAAATTTGGAATGATAATGTATGTTCTGTGATTGATTTTCCAATCCTCTCATGTGTTTATCATTGTCTTCTGATCTTTCATTATATTCTGGTAATCTGTGCATGTTCTATGCTACATTCTTATGATCTATGTTTATTTTCAAAATAGAAGTTCATCACTTCTTTGGTGTATCACTGTTTTACCTTAGTTTTGCTTCCCCTTTCTTACATTTTCAACTTTGTCTCCTTGGATTTTAGAGTAGGAATTAGTATTTAACCTCTACAAATTCATGCATACACCTAAACAGAGGAGTAAGAACCAGTTTCAATCTGGAGAGTTTTCTCACTTCTACAAGGTCCCACACCTTGGAGAAAACTCAATGTTGTGCAATCACACTAAATGACCCAATTCTCGACTGCAGATCTAAAGGTCATTTTGGGGTGCTGTAGATTTGCACTAACAGTTTTGGCACACCTGGTGGGACCTTAGAGGTATTCATATTCATTACATTAAAGTTGATTTGCAATTGTTGTAAGTTTCTTGCTTTAAAGAGCCCTGATTTGCACATCAGGTGACTCCAAAAGGATAGAATCAACTAGTTTCAGCAGTCCAAGCTTGAAGATTCATGAGAAGAATCCAAAAAAGGTAAGGTCTAGAGAAGAGGGATTGTTTGAGTATTTGTAATTATCCCCATAAAGAAGAGAAAGGGGAAGAAGGATTCAAAGGTCTCCATCTCCACCAAACAGAACTCTATCAACTCCTCTAATTGGTAGACCTTTCATCTAATTAACAAGGGTTCTCAGGCCAGTCATAATGGCACAACCCAATCCTTATGTCAACTCTACTGGAAGTAAACCACTTGCTCTTAATCCACAAAACCCAGTTCCAATTGCGACATTGAAGAACATTCCATACTTTACTGGAGAAAATTATACCACTATAAGACATTGCTAATGTTTGTGCAATCCACAAGATTGTTGAGATGGATATTGTTGTCAAATTGTTGGCATATTCATTCAAAGGGAAATCCTTGCAATGGTTCAGGAGCCTTGAGGCAGGCTCTATCCACAATTGGAACTAGTTGTGCACAACCCTCCATAATCAATTTGGAGAGAAAGGGGACAACTCATCTCTATTGAAGCAACTGATAACTATCCGAAGAGCTCCCAATGAGCAGCTAACAGACTTCAATTTCAGATTTCAAAGGACATGGGACATAATCCCATTGGCAATGAGGCCAACAACTCAAGTTGCTTTCTTATACTTTATCAAAGCTTTAAATTCTGACATTTCTATGTTGATCCAATCCATGGGAGGTATAACTCTACCTGCAGCTTACAACATCACCATTAGGGTTGAGAATTGTTTGATCCAAGATGGTAAAATTACACCTAGGCCTCCAATGCCCTTATATCTAGAGTTGGGAAGCCCAAGTACTAGTCAAGCACCTACTTTAGCTCCTATATCCATGCCTAGAAACTAGAGCTCAAATGAAACTTCTACTTCATCCTCTAATGCCTCAAATGATATCTAACAAGTTATGAAACAATTGCAAAATTTGCGGAATGAGCTAGTTACACTCAAGAGACAGCAAGCTCAAACCTTTAGGCCTTCTTATCAGCCTCAAAATCATCCTAATAGACAACCATATCAGCCTAATAGGCCACCCAACCCAGCTACAAATCAAAATCAAGTAAGGCCTCCTGTCAATAGACCATTTCACCCCTATAACCCCCATGTTACATCTACCTATAAAGCCTTAGTACCAGTGTAAAATAATATAGCTTAAGAGTATGACTGGTGTTTCCCATGCAATGAACCTCACATCTAATCTATGTGCTTCAACGGTGCTTTTAACCAAGCTTTAATGGAGACAAAAACTGGTGTAGAGAGTGAAGCAAGTTGAGAAACAAACCAATAACAAGGAACTTCTCAACAAGATACAACTCCAAATGAGACTACACTTGTCAATTAGCATGCTGAAGATTTTTGTGGTGTGAATCAACCACCTTCTTAGAGTGTAGCAGCTAACACATGGTCAAAGAAGAAGAACATCGGTGAAGGGCAGTCATCAGGTCCAAGTGATTTACAACCTTCCAGCACTCCATAAGGTGTTGGAAAGCCAAATACAGTTCCAAATGTGCGAGGACTGCCCGAGCCACCTTCTAGACCAGCTCAAATGTCAGCTGTTGTAGCCCATGTACAAGAAAATAATGTGCAAACTAGAGGGTAGCAAAGAGATGGTTCATCCCCATTTAACATCATTGAACAAATGAAGAAGAGAAATGTGAGCATATCTGTGGGAGTCACTATCCATCCCAGGACAAAGGGATCTATTACAAGCTGCCATGAAAAATTGGTCAACCTCAAATTAGCTAGCTCATATGTAGGAGAAGGTACTCAAAAATGCTACTCAGCCTGAGGGAAATAATGGAGGAAAGCAACGTAAAAATTTGAAGCCCCCTTCATTCTATGTTTCATTGATCATTGGGGATAAACTAGTACATAATTGTATGATTGATTCTAGGGCAAGTAGTTCGGTGATGCCTAAGAAAATAGCTGATCATCTGGGCCTTCAATATGAATTCATATCCAAGGGGGTGGTGCAATTAGATGGGAAAACAATAGCAACAGTTGGGGTAATTAAATATTTGAACCTTACTTTGCATGCATGCCCCAATGTCACTGTTTTGCAAGATTTGTAAGTGATAGATTTTCCACCACTCTTTACCTTATGTTTGTCAAGGGATTTCACAGCTAGGATTGGAGGCTACCTATCTGCTGATTGGTCACACATGCTATTTAGGAAAAGGTATGGAGCCAAGGCCACAATCAGGTCCGAACCTATTGCAAACTTTCACATTGAGCCTCATACTCCAAGCCCAATCAATGCCAATTGTTCAGTGTTTGATCAAGAAGATTATCCAAGCACATATGAAGCTGACACCAAAGTTGGAAACATTCCAGATTTGAATCTTGATGAATGGGCAAGCAAGGTACATGCTTTTGATCCCTACAAGGAAATGGAGAAATCTGAACTAGGATTCTATTACATGCATGAAGAAAATCAGCCTCTTCCCAGCATCACCAAACCAGACCATATAGATAAAAATGAGGTATGGTAGTTCTTATTTGATGGATCAAGAAGTAGACAAGGTGTAGGAGGAGGAGCTATGCTCGTTTCACCTCAAGGCATTAATTATTATTCAGCTTTTAGATTTCAGTTTTCATGTTCTAACAACACTGCTGAGTATGAAGCTTTGATACATGGATTGCATAGGTCAAGAAAGAGAGGCATAAAAAATTTACAAGTCTTTGGTGATAGTGAGCTGATTGTTAATCAAGTTAAAGGAAAACATGTTGCCAAGAATGACTTGCTCAAAATTTATAGGAATAGGGTGTATAATCTCATTGAGGATTTTGAGGGCTTTGACATCAACTCTATCCCTAGGAAAGAGAACTAAGCAGCTGATACACATGGAGAAGTTGGAGAAACTTTTGATGTTGTGGAAAGTATCAAAAGAGACAAAATGTAGCCAAACATCCATGTGATTGTGAGGCCATCAGTGCCAGACAATAATACAAGTTGGTAAGTGTTTGAGAGTGACCAAAAAATCATCAATTTCTTGCAAGAGCAAGTTGAGTTCTCAGCCAAAAATAAAAAAAAGTTGGGACAACAATACAGTGATCAAGTGGTACAGCTGAGAACTAAAAAACTACCAAATGGACTTGTGACTTTAGAGTCTATCTTCAATCCTAATGATCAATTTAGGAAGGAGAAAGAAAACATCCAAGTCAAGGGAGAGGATTCAGAGCCCATCTCAGTTAGAGAAGGCAAGTCACTTCAAATTGGTAAAGTGGTAACCGAACAAGAAAGATATGAATTCATGAAACTTTGCCAAGAGTTCCCGAATGTATTTTCTTGGAGCTATGAGGACTTGAAAGGTTTCAATCCCAAGCTAGCTTAACACATAATTGAATTAGATCCAAGTGCTAAGCCCATCAGGCAAAAACAGAGACCGGTTAATCCACAAATTGAGCCTCTCATGAAGAAGGAATTGAATAAGTTAATAGAGGCAAGTATCATATTCCCCATGAAGCATTCAAGTTGGGTTGAAACTTGGTTCCAGTTGTGTGCATGTATACTTTGCTTAATGCTAAATCAAATGATGAAATAACTACCACCTAAAATAGTTCTACAATTTAGCTAAAACAAAGCATAAACACCATCAAGATAGAGAACTAAGCAAGATCTAAACTAACATTATAACTTTGAAAACATGAGATCAAAACTATGCATGCTATTTTAACATCTCTACTCTCCTAGATTACCAAAAAAATGCATGGACCTATTTAGCTCTAATGGCAATCAACAATTGCTTTGTTTGATCCTTAAAGAATGCAAGAATATGAAGCTTTAGCTCTTAACAATGGTGACCTCTCAAGAAAACAAAAGGCAAGCTCTTAGTCTCTTTGCTATATGCTTTGCATTTGCTCTCTTAAGAAGTTTTAGGTGTAGGTATAAAGGTAGGAGGAGGGCTCTTTATATAGCCCAAAGGATAAAGGACTCAACACATTCTCATGAATGTGGGATAAAGGTAATGTAACACCCTGAACTGTTGTTATTTTCTCCTATGCATTCAAGTGTTGATATGTGATTTGTCCCATATGAGGATATGTTCCTTTGGTTTTGGGAAGTCATGCTTGATTTGGATTATATCTTTTCTGCTCTTAAGATCTTTGACTGAACCGAAATATGCTTGGATTCTTTTGTTTCTTTCATCCTTCGCATTTGAGTGCAATCTGATTTCTGGAAGATTGTGGATTTATCCACCTTTATGACTCAACCTTGGATCAGTTGCATTGATCCAAGGAATGTTTTAATTTTATTCAAGATGAACAAATTGTATTGACATTTCGAGAGTTACTAAGTCTGACTGAGCATTGAATTATCAATTCCAGAGGTTAACTCTGGCTGATCATGGTAATCAGAATCTGGTTCCAGTTATCATAGCATCGGGAAGGACTTAGACCTTAAGCCAGGTAATATGTGTATGTTTTATATCTAAAGCTTAATTTACTTGATGCCAAACGGAATATGATCCAGGAATGTTTTATCTTGTTTGAACTCTATTAGTGATTAGTCCTATCTAGGGGACCTAGACTAGAATCAATAAGATTATTAGTTTTAACCTAAACTATAACCTACTGTTGCAAGGTTAGTTATTCTAACCTATTCCTAAAACTATGAGCTTAATACTCCTAAGGGTTAACTAAACCTATCACTATGGAGGGTGACTAATGTTATATCCTATGGCATTAAGACTAAGTCTACCTATGATCTAACCTAAGTCACTAACCTATCCTAAACTAATGCTATGAAGGGGGACCTAAGGAGGGTCGCAAGTCTTGGGTGGTGGTTTCCATGGCATTTAAGAAAGGATAAGGATGGGGACAGAAAATGATACCAAAGTTAGCGGAGGATAAGTTTGTTAGAAAAATCTCACGTGGTAATATCTCTAAGAATGGGAATGTTTGTTTATTTTGTTTTAGCATTCACCAAATTTGGCAGTCGGTGGCAATGGAAAATAGGTGGGAGAATAAAAATAAATGAAATTAATGTGCATAGGGCCTCGAGCGTGGATTGCTTGGGAAGGCATGCAAGTGGAATTTTGCTTGGTTGTTTTGTTTTTCATGCATTCCATTTTTCGCTCTGCATGAGCACTGGTTCTTCGAACCAGCCGTCTACTCTTCGTTGCATGGAAATTTTGAGAGTTTCAAATTTACTTCTCTGTCAAGGGAAGTATATAAGGCATGGAGGTACCAATATTTTGTTGTTTAATCTTTCGTGGAAGAAGAAGAGAAGGGGTGAGCGCATCCAGAGGTCTTCTTTGACTTTTTAAGCGACGCTATCAGGCATGATAGGACCTAACTGTTAAAATATTGCTTTCCTTTAAATTTTTTCATTAGAACAACTTTGTTCTGATGATATATACATATTTTGACTTGGCTGGTAACAATGATTTGGGTTTGATGTTGATTTGGGGTTCTAGGTTGTATTTGGATCCTGAATGAAACCTGCTTCATTATTCTTGTTTCCATGCTATGAATCCAATATGGAGTTTTGCTTTCTATTTGGAAGTGTTGTAAGTTTTCTTTATCTGTCAGAGGTATTTGATTAGAAACTTGCTCCCTTAAAGAATGCGTGCTTAATGGTTACATGTTTGAAAAACACCACTGTAATTATTTACTATTCTAATATAATTGTATTAATTGATTGTTTGCTTCACCGTATGAACTCCAACTATTACTGGTCCATGTTCAGGAAAGTAAGTAATTGATTTTGTGGTTGGAATGTTAATTTATTCAGTGAAACATGATTGTTTTAGTTGCGTGAGTTAGAAATGTTGTTTGAAGTCTAAGCCTGTACTTTTTACTTCAAAGGGGTTTGAATGTACTTATGAATACAGTTTCTGTGAGTAAGGAAGTATTCGGTTAAACTGTTGCTTTTGTGATTTTACATGGATATTAGGAACACGGTTATGTTCAAGAGAAAATGTATTTGGATAAGCTCTGTATCTCCTGGAAAATTCGCGGATTAATCTTGGATCTGCCTTAATGGAAATTATGTTTAAAGTGTGGTTGAGATATGATGTGTTTTTACCCTGAGGTGACTGTGAAATACTTCTTAGGGCCACATTACACAATGTCGGGAATTCTACTTTGAAAGAAAAAACAACGACTTCAACGTCGATAAGCTATTTACATTCAACTAATGCTTTTCCTTTTGTAGTTGAAATTTGGGTTGAAATGATCCATATGCAACTGAATGATCTATTTATTTTGTACAGTTTAAAGTGCTGATAACTACTATGGTATGAGTAGAATGGATTTTGGGGCATTCTGAATCTGTATTAGAATTCAATTATTAATTCTTTACATGCATTTTTAGTTGGTGTCCTGAAATTATATATCAACCTAATAGTGCGATGATTGGATGATTCAGTTCGATCCATTGGCAAACTCTAAAGGTGATCTAATTTGACCTATGTTATTAGTTAAACTTAGATGTTGGATTACTCATCTTTTCCTTCCTTGATGAAACTTGAGATGAATATTACTTTCTGGAAGTTAATTAGTTCCGAACTTGATTACAATAGAGTTAAATCTTCTCTGTTTTCTTTCTCTAAGTTGGGATGGGAAAATTGTTAAAGGGTTTCATATTAAGAAAGTGTTTATAGTCTCCTTTGGAATAATAGTGTTCTCTTCTTTAGAATTCCTATAAGGAACTCTACTGTATGGTTATGAGATGATAGGACTGTTAAAAAAATAAGAGGGAAGAAATTGTAAGTGGTGAGATCTAACTTAGAAGACTCCTTTCATTTATTAGCAATATTATTGTCCTGAATTTAAAAACTCAGTTTGTTATCTCTTGTATAAAGGTAGCCCTGTATTAGAATTTTGCATACTTATCAAAGATTGAAAATTGGTATAATAGAGTTAATGGTGATTTTTCTGTGTGTGAACTTGCACGAGACAATAATCTCTTCTTGCTCAAATTACTTTTATACGAACGTGTTGGATACATATCTTAGAAAGGTTACATTCTTTTAATAGGACGTGATTAAAACATGATTGACACTATTCTTTGTTTTTTCAGATGGTTAGGTACTTAAGTTACAGAATTCCTTTTTTTTCTTGTCTTGTATATAACAAATCACCTGAAGAGATACTAAGTTGAAATTATGCCTGTGATTTGAGTTACGATATAAGGTCATTGGAAAAAGGAAACCTAGAGTGTATAAATGAATTGGGATTTGAAGATATCGATGTCATTTAAACAATTAGTGGAATGCAATTGTTTAAGGATTAGTGCTTATCATGCTCAGTTCATTGAACTGACCTGTGCTAGCGAATTTTTGCAAATGGGCATCTATAAGTGTAAAGGTATGCAGGTTTAATATGGTTTTTATGAAGAATTCTGACCTGTTTTTTCCATTGTACTATAGAAGAAAGTTACTCTTTTGTTGAAGACTATTGAATTAAAATATGTGAAGTGCATAGGTTGTTTGGGAATAAATGAAAGGGGGAACATATTACTTATGTGGTTTGTGTCTTATTGTTCAATTGATCTTCTTTTGTCTTATGAATGAGAGTGCATTCTTATTATTCTATTCAATGGGATCTAGATGGATTCCCTAAGTAATCCTTAGCTATTATATGGCTGGACTACTACATTTTTTTGGTATGTAATTCTTTATATCTTATGATTGTGGTTAAATTGTAAACAAGACCACTGCATTTAGTAGGGAACGTGAGGTTTGAGCTAATGCCTTAAATGTACTAAACTGGGAGAGAACTTGACCTCTCGTAATTCACTAATTCGAAAGAAATATATATGGATATAAATCGCCATGGACTTATGGTACTAAGTCTGATATGTTCCAGTTTATAAGGTAGTTGTAAATCCTTGTTGATTAGTTATTTTCCTAATGGGGGAAAAACTTAAGGGTTTTTCCTATTTTGTGGTACGGTTTATTCGGTACCAACTGGCAACTTTGAACCAATTTTTAATCTAATGAAAACCCTCGTGAAACTGACCTCAAATACAAAAGGTACCAGGAACTGTGGGACTCATGGTTATGGAAAGGCTACCGAATTAGGAGGAGGGCATGTAATCCGAATATAACTCAACATAAGTAAATTCTTGGAGGTATGTAATCTTTTCCCAAGGTTGTTCCGAGTAGATTTGACACATGTAACTGGGCAAGTTGTACCTTTCGAGAGATTAGGAATCTTCTCGAAGATCCAACCTGCCGATGACATTGCAACAACCCTTAGCATGATCGTTACGATTAACAAACACAAAACAGATAGGTGCTTGAGATATGACATTACATAAAGACCTCATCGAAGAGGAGAAAGATCATGTAGATATTCCCTGATCGAGACAAGGTCGTAATGAGAAAATGGGTTCTTTAACTAGCCTTTCCAATCATGAGGATATGAAGAATAAGAAGCTAGTGTATCCATAATAAGCATGCTTATTTCTGGCTTAACTCATTCCATTCCCTTTGATGGTAATTAAAATGAAATCTTTGCATTGCTCAGGAACTCAAAAGTTTTGAGTATGATTCCATTCGTAGAGAATTTTTACCTTTCAGAGAAAGGTAAATTTCCACTAACTCCTTGTAGTTTCGAGTAATGGTCGACGGAGTTTTTTTGGGAAATTTACCTGACAGGCCTGCGCAACCAATGAAGAAGGTGCCACGTGGTGGGTGGAGTGGAGGATGTTGGGGAAGTAAATTTTTTAGTTGTTTTGGTCAAAAGTGCAAAAGACAAAAAATTTCCAGTGGGCCCACGGAGGAGGATGAAGAAAAGTTGGAAGGCCCCGCCAGATTGAGTTTGTTGGAGGAATGCCACTGTGTAGTCGGTGGCAATGCGTGGGGCGCAGGGAGAAATTGGGAAAAGGTTTCCCTTTGGTTAAAAAGCATCAGAAATCAAACATTAGCCCGCAGGACCTGCGCGGAGGATGGAGAATTTCAAAGACCGCGGGTGATGAGGAGTAGCGGGGCGCGAGGGTTTTTGGGGACTTTTTTCCCAAAATGAAATCAAAAGGAAAAAAAAAGGGGAAAGAAGTGAGTATGATTCCAATTGGCGAATCAGAGAACAACACGGTCCACATCACTAGTGGGAGCACGGGAAATAGCAGGAAAATTCCAATGAAATTTTAAATGGAAAAAGACGGCCTTCGGCCCGCTCTATTCATCAAAGAAATAGAAAGTGACACATTTGGGGGTTTCTAGGGAAGGCGGAGGCGCGGAGATTTTTTGGAAAAAAAAATTTAACAAAAGTGCAAAAAGGAAAATGGTGACCCCGTGGACCGGTTTCAAAATTGTCTTTTCTGATAAGTAAGCCCTAATCATGCCTTGAAATTTATGCCCTGTTTTTCCCTAATTTCAAATGAGCTATCTTTCGATCCAGAGATCAATTTGAAAAAAATTAGTATTTTGGAAAGGGTCTCGAGCCCCTATATAATGGGAGGAAGAAAAACATCATGTTTTTAAGAGGTTTCGATGGAGAAAATGTTAATTTAAATAAGAATACAAATGTTTTTGTTTAAATAAAAAACATCTTTTAGGCCTTTTAATGCAACCCAAAATTGCTGCAAATGAGTCATTTTTGTCAAATCACATGGTTGCTTTCTCCCACACACCAAGGATGAAGAATCAGTTCCATTTGATGGAAGAAAGAAACCCTTAAAAAAGCCTTCTCACGCCATAAATGCAAGATCAGATTACTTTGAGCAGCTGCGTTTCACCAAATTTCTCATTTTTTCTCTTAAACACAAAACAGAAACAAAGGAGGTCAATTTGAGGATTGCAGGCCGAATTTGAAGGGGATTAAATGGGCGGGTTAGTTGAGAAAAAAATGATTCAAATTTTTTCTTCCTCCTCTGTTTTCCTCTCTTTTCTTTAGCTATAAATGTAAAGAGGTGATCTATTGTAATGTTGGACCATTTTTCTTTTGCAAAATCTCTATCTGCCTTAAAAGGAAGATTGAAGGAGTTCAGACCTCTCATATAGGGCTCTGACAATATAATTTTTACCTCTTGCGATTGTCAATGCAGGGTATTAAAATTGGAATGCTAATGTATGTTCTGTGCTGATTTTTTCCAATCCTTCATGTGTTTATCATTGTCCTTTGATCTTCTTATATTGGGTAATCTGTGCAGGTCTATGGAACTTCTATGATCTATGTTTATTTTCAAAATAGAAGTTCATCACGTCTCTGTTGTATCACATGTTTTACCTTAGTTTTGTTCCCCTTTCTTACATTTGAAATTTTGTCTCCTTGGATTTAGAGTTGGCATTAGTATTTAACCTCATACAAATTCATTGCAACACCTAAACGAGGAAGTAAGAACCAGTTTCCAATCTGGGGAGAGTTTCTCAAATTCTACAAAGGTCCCACACTTGAGACAACTCATGGTGTGAAATCACACTAAATGACCCAATCCGACTGCAGATGCTAAAGGTCATTTTGGGGTGCTGTAGATTTGCACTAACGTGTTGGCACACCTGGTGGACCTTAGAGGGTAGTCATATTTCCTTACATTAAAGTTGATTGCAATGTTGTAAGTTTATTGCTTTAAAGAGCCCTGATTTCACATCAGGTGAACTCCAAAAGGATAGAAGAATCAACTAGTTTCAGCAGTCCAAGACTGAAGATTCATGAAGAGATCCAAAAAAAGGTTAGGTCTAGAGAAGAAGAGGGATTGTATTTTGAGTATTTTGTAAGCGGAATCCCATAAAGAAAGAGAAAGGGGAAGAAGGATTCAAAGGTTCTATCTCCACCAAACAGAAATCTATCAACTCATCTAATGTAGACTTTATCTAATAAAAGGGTTCTAAGGCCATCATAATTGGCAACAACCCAATCCTATGTTTCAAACTCTAATGGAAGTAAACCACTTGCTCTTAATCCACCAAAACCCAGTTCCAATTGCGAACATTGAAGACATTACATAATTTAACTGGAGAAAATTATACCAATAAAGACATTGCTAAATGTTTGTGCATCCACAGATTGTTGAGATGGATATTTTGTCACATTGTTGGCATTTCATTCCAACACGGGAAATCCTTGCAATGGTTCAGGAGCTTGGGAGGCTCTATCCACAATTGGGAACTAGTTGTGCCAACCCTCCATAATACAATTGGAGAGAAGGGACAACTATCTTATTGAAGAAACTGAAACTATCCGAAGAGCCCAAATGAGCAGCAGCTAACAGAATTACTTTCAGATTGTCAAAGGCATGGACATAATCCCATTGGCAAGAGGCAAACTCAAAGTTGCTTTCTTCTACATTATCAAAGCTTTAAATTTATGACATTTCTATGTTGATCAATCCATGGGAGTATACCTCTACCTGCAGCTTAAAACCCACCATTAGGGTTGAGGAATTGTTTGATCCAAGATGGTATAAAATTACACCTAGGCTCCAATGCCCTATATCAGGAGTTGGAAGCCCAAAGTATAGTCAAGCACCTACTTTAGCTCTATATCGCCAGCCTAGAAATAGAGCTCAAATGAAACTTCTATTCATCCTCTAATGTGCCTCAAATGGATATCTAACAAGTTATGAAAACATGCAAAATTGCGGAATTGAGCTAGTTACACTCAAGAGAAGCAAGCTCAAACCTTTAGGCCTTCTTATCAGCCTCAAAAATCATCCTAATGACAAACAATAATCGCCCGAATAGGCCACCCAACAGCTACAAATCAAAATCAAGTAAGTAAGGCCTCCGGTAAATAGGACCATGTAACCCTATAACCCCATGTTACATCACCTTATAAAGCCTTAGTACCAGTGGAAAATACTATAGCTGAAGAGTAGTGACTGGGTTTCCCAGGCAATGAACCTCACACTAATCTATGTGCTTCAACGGTTGCTTTTAACCAAGTTTAATGGAGACAAAAACTGGTGTAGAGAGTTGAGAGGAGTTGAAGCAAGTTGAGAAACAAACCAATAACAAGAAATTCTCAAAAGATACAATCCAAATGAGAACTAAATTGTCAAATTAGCATGCTGAAGATTTTTGTGGTGTGAATCCACCACTTCTGAGTGTGTAGCGCTAAACAAAATGGTCAAGAAGAAGACATCGGTGAAGGGGCCAGTCATCAGGTCCAAGTGAGTGATTTAACACAACCTTCAGCCTCCCATTTAAGGTGTGGAAAGCCAAATACAGTGCCAAATGTGCGAGGGACTGCCAGAGCCACACTTCTAGCCAGCTCAAATGTAGCTTTGTGCCCATGTACAAGAAATAATGTGCAAACTAGAGGGTAGCAAGAGGAGATGGTTCATCCCATTTAACATATTGAACAACTGAGAAGAGAAATGTGAGGATATCTGCGGGAGCACTATTCATCCCAGGAAGGGATTATACAAGCTGCCATGGGAAAATTGGTCAACCCAAATGAGCTAGGTCATATTGTAGGAGCAGGGTAATCAAAAATGCTATCAGCTGAGGGAAATAATAATGGAGGAAAGCAACGTAAAATTTGAATGATTTAAGCCCCTTCTTCTATGTGCATTGATCATTGGGGATAAACTATACATACTCGTATGATTATTTCTAGGGCAGTAGGTCGGTGATGCCTAAGAAAAAGCTGATCATTGGGCCTTCAATATGAATTCATATCCAAGGGGGTGGTGCAAATTAGATGGAAAACAATAGCAACAGTTGGGGTAATTAAATATTTGAACCTTACTTTGCATGCATGCCCCAATGTCACTGTTTTGCAAGATTTTGTAAGTGATAGATTTTCCACCACTCTCTTACCTTATGTTTGTCAAGGGATTTCACAGCTAGGATTGGAGGCTACCTATCTGCTGATTGGTCACACATGCTATTAGGAAAAGGTATGGAGCCAAGGCCACAATCAGGTCCGAACCTATTGCAAACTTTCACATGAGCCTCATACTCCAAGGCCCCATCAATGCCAATTGTTCAGTGTTTGATCAAGAAGATTATCCAAGCACATATGAAGCTGACACCAAGTTGGAAACATTCCAGATTTGAATCTTGATGAATGGGCAAGCAAGGTACATGCTTTTGATCCCTACAAGGAAATGGAGAAATCTGAACTAGGATTCTATTACATGCATGAAGAAAATCAGCCTCTTCCCAGCATCACCAAACCAGACCATATAGATAAAAATGAGGTATGGGTAGTTCTTATTTGATGGATCAAGAAGTAGACAAGGTGTAGGAGGAGGAGCTATGCTCGTTTCACCTCAAGGCATTAATTATTATTCAGCTTTTAGATTTCAGTTTTCATGTTCTAACAACACTGCTGAGTATGAAGCTTTGATACATGGATTCAATAGGTCAAGAAAGAGAGGCATAAAAAATTTACAAGTCTTTGGTGATAGTGAGCTGATTGTTAATCAAGTTAAAGGAAAACATGTTGCCAAGAATGACTTGCTCAAAATTTATAGGAATAGGGTGTATAATCTCATGCGGATTTTGAGGGCTTTTTGACATCAACTCTATCCCTAGGAAAGAGAACTAAGCAGCTGATACCATGGAGAAGTTGGAGAAACTTTGATGTTGTGGAAAGTATCAAAGAGACAAAATGTAGCCAAACATCCATGTGATGTGAGGCCATCAGTGCCAGACAATAATACAAGTTGTAAGTGTTTGCGAGTGACCAAAAAATCATCAATTTCTTGCAAGAGCAGGTTGAGTTCTCAGCCAAAAATAAAAAAAGTTGGGACAACAATACAGTGATCAAGTGGGTACCGCTGAGAACTAACAACCTACCAATGGACTTGTGGACTTAGAGTCTATCTGCAATCCTAATGATCAATTTAGGAAGGAGAAAGAAAACATCCAAGTCAAGGGAGAGGATTCAGAGCCATCTCAGTTAGAGAAGGCAAGTCACTTCAAATTGGTAAAGTGGTAACCGAACAAAGAAAGATATGAATTCATGAAACTTTGCCAAGAGTTCCCGAATGTATTTTCTTGGAGCTATGAGGACTTGAAAGGTTTCAATCCCAAGCTAGCTTAACACATAATTGAATTAGATCAAGTGCTAAGCCCATCAGGCAAAAACAGAGACCGGTTAATCCACAAATTGAGCCTCTCATGAAGAAGGAATTGAATAAGTTAATAGAGGCAAGTATCATATTCCCCATGAAGCATTCAAGTTGGGTTGGATGAAACTTGGTTCCAGTTGTGTGCATGTATACTTTGCTTAATGCTAAATCAAATGATGAAATAACTACCACCTAAAATAGTTTACAATTTAGCTAAAACAAAGCATAAACACCATCAAGATAGAGAACTAAGCAAGATCTAAACTAACATTATAACTTTGAAAACATGAGATCAAAACTATGCATGCTATTTTAACATCTCTACTCTCCTAGATTACCAAAAAAATGCATGGACCTATTTAGCTCTAATGGCAATCAACAATTGCTTTGTTGATCCTTAAAGAATGCAAGAATATGAAGCTTTAGCTCTTAACAATGGTGACCTCTCAAGAAAACAAAAGGCAAGCTCTTAGTCTCTTTGCTATATGCTTGCATTTGCTCTCTTAAGAAGTTTAGGTGTAGGTATAAAGGTAGGAGGAGGGCTCTTTATATAGCCCAAAGGATAAAGGACTCAACACATTCTCATGAATGTGGGATAAAGGTAATGTAACACCCTGAACTGTTGTTATTTTCTCCTATGCATTCAAGTGTTGATATGTGATTTGTCCCATATGAGGATATGTTCCTTTGGTTTTGGGAAGTCATGCTTGATTTGGATTATATCTTTTCTGCTCTTAAGATCTTTGACTGAACCGAAATATGCTTGGATTCTTTTGTTTCTTTCATCCTTCGCATTTGAGTGCAATCTGATTTCTCGGAATTGAAGATTGTGGATTTATCACCTTTATGACTCAACCCTTGGATCAGTTGCATTGATCCAAGGAATGTTTTAATTTTATTCAAGATGAACAAATGTATTGACAATTTCGAGAGTTACTAAGTCTGACTGAGCATTGAATTATCAATTCCAGAGGTTAACTCTGGCTGATCATGGTATATCAGAATCTGGTTCCAGTTATCATAGCATCGGGAAGGACGTTAGACCTTAAGCCAGGTAATATGGTATGTTTTATATCTAAGCTTAATTTACTTGATGCCAAACGGAATATGATCCAGGAATGTTTTATCTTGTTTGAACTCTATTAGTGATTAGTCCTATCTAGGGGACCTAGACTAGAATCAATAAGATTATTAGTTTTAAACCTAACTATAACCTACTGTTGAAGGTTAGTTATTCTAACCTATTCCTAAAACTATGAGCTTAATACTCCTAAGGGTTAACTAAACCTATCACTATGGAGGGTGACTAATGTTATATCCTATGGCATTAAGACTAAGTCTACCTATGATCTAACCTAAGTCACTAACCTATCCTAAACTAATGCTATGAAGGGGGACCTAAGGAGGGTCGCAAGTCTTGGGTGGTGGTTTCCATGGCATTTAAGAAAGGATAAGGATGGGGACAGAAAATGATACCAAAGTTAGCGGAGGATAAGTTTGTTAGAAAAATCTCACGTGGTAATATCTCTAAGAATGGGAATGTTTGTTTATTTTGTTTTAGCATTCACCAAATTTGGCAGTCGGTGGCAATGGAAAATAGGTGGGAGAATAAAATAAATGAAATTAATGTGCATAGGGCCTCGAGCGTGGATTGCTTGGGAAGGCATGCAAATGGAATTTTACTTGGTTGTTTTGTTTTCATGCATTCCATTTTTCGCTCTGGCATGAGCACTGGTTCTTCGAACCAGCCGTCTACTCTTCGTTGCATGGAAATTTTGAGAGTTTCAAATTACTTCTCTGTCAAGGGAAGTATATAAGGCATGGAGGTACCAATATTTTGTTGTTTAATCTTTCGTGGAAGAAGAAGAGAAGGGGGTGAGCGCATCCAGAGGTCTTCTTTGACTTTTTAAAAGCGACGCTATCAGGCATGATAGGACCTAACTGTTAAAATATTGCTTTCCTTTAAATTTTTTCATTAGAACAAACTTGTTCTGATGATATATACATATTTTGACTTGGCTGGTAACAATGATTTGGGTTTGATGTTGATTTGGGGTTCTAGGTTGTATTTGGATCCTGAATGAAAACCTGCTTCATTATTCTTGTTTCCATGCTATGAATCCAATATGGAGTTTTGCTTCTATTTGGAAGTGTTGTAAGTTTTCTTTATCTGTCAGAGGTATTTGATTAGAAACTTGCTCCCTTAAAGAATGCGTGCTTAATGGTTACCTGTTTGAAAAAACACCACTGTAATTATTTACTATTCTAATATAATTGTATTAATTGATTGTTTGCTTCACCGTATGAACTCCAACTATTACTGGTCCATGTTCAGGAAAGTAAGTAATTGATTTTGTGGTTGGAATGTTAATTTATTCAGTGAAACATGATTGTTTTAGTTGCGTGAGTTAGAAATGTTGTTTGAAGTCTAAGCCTGGTACTTTTTACTCAAAGGGGTTTGAATGTACTTATGAATACAGTTTCTGTGAGTAAGGAAGTATTCGGTTAAACTGTTGCTTTTGTGATTTTACATGGATATTAGGAACACGGTTATGTTCAAGAGAAAATGTATTTGGATAAGCTCTGTATCTCCTGGAAAATTCGCGGATTAATCTTGGATCTGCCTTAATGGAAATTATGTTTAAAGTGTGGTTGAGATATGATTGTGTTTTACCCTGAGGTGACTGTGAAATATACTTCTTAGGGCCACATTACACAATGTCGGGAATTCTACTTTGAAAGAAAAACAACGACTTCAACGTCGATAAGCTTATTTACATTCAACTAATGCTTTTCCTTTTGTAGTTGAAATTTGGGTTGAAATGATCCATATGCAACTGAATGATCTATTTATTTTGTACAGTTAAAGTGCTGATAACTACTATGGTATGAGTAGAATGGATTTTGGGGCATTTCTGAATCTGTATTTAGAATTCAATTATTAATTCTTTACATGCATTTTTAGTTTGGTGTCCTGAAATTATATATCAACCTAATAGTGCGATGATTGGAATGATTCAGTTCGATCCATTGGCAAACTCTAAAGGTGAATCTATTTGACCTATGTTATTAGTTAAACTTAGATGTTGGATTACTCATCTTTTCCTTCCTTGATGAAACTTGAGATGAATATTACTTTCTGGAAGTTAATTAGTTCCGAACTTGATTACAATAGAGTTTAAATCTTCTCTGTTTTCTTTCTCTAAGTTGGGATGGGAAAATTGTTAAAGGGTTTCATATTAAGAAAGTGTTTATAGTCTCCTTTGGAATAATAGTGTTCTCTTCTTTAGAATTCCTATAAGGAACTCTACTGTATGGTTATGAGATGATAGGACTGTTAAAAAAATAAGAGGGAAGAAATTGTAAGTGGTGAGATCTTAACTTAGAAGACTCCTTTCATTTATTAGCAATATTATTGTCCTGAATTTAAACTCAGTTTGTTATCTCTTGTATAAAGGTAGCCCTGTAGTTAGAATTTTGCATACTTATCAAAGATTGAAAATTGGTATAATAGAGTTAATGGTATTTTTCTGGGTGAACTTGCACGAGACAATAATCTCTTCTTGCTCAAATTACTTTTATACGAACGTGTTGGATACATATCTTAGAAAGGTTACATTCTTTTAATAGGAGTGATTAAAACATGATTGACACTATTCTTTGTTTTTTCAGATGGTTAGGTACTTAAGTTACAGAATTCCTTTTTTTCTTTTCTTGTATATAACAAATCACCTGAAAGATACTAAGTTGAAATTATGCCTGTGATTTGAGTTACGATATAAGGTCATTGGAAAAAGGAAAACCTAGAGTGTATAAATGAATTGGGATTTGAAGATATCGATGTCATTTAAACAATTAGTGGAATGCAATTGTTTAAGGATTAGTGCTTATCATGCTCAGTTCATTGAACTGACCTGTGCTAGCAATTTTTGCAAATGGGCATCTTAAGTGGTAAAGGTAGGCAGGTTTAATATGGTTTTTATGAAGAATTCTGACCTGTTTTTTCCAATTGTACTATAGAAGAAAGTTACTCTTTTGTTGAAGACTATTGAATTAAAATATGCTGAAGTGCATAGGTTGTTTGGGAATAAATGAAATGGGGACATATTACTTATGTGGTTTGTGTTCTTATTTGTTCAATTGATCTTCTTTTGTCTTTATGAATGAGAGTGCATTCTTATTATTCTATTCAATGGGATCTAGATGGATTCCCTAAGTAATCCTTAGCTAATTATATGGCTGGATACTACATTTTTTTGGTTAGTAATTCTTTATATCTTATGATTGTGGTTAAATTGTAAACAAGACCACTGCATTTATAGGGAACGTTGAGGTTGAGCTATGCCTTAAAATGTACTAAAACTGGGAGAGAACTTTGACCTCTCGTAATTCACTAATTCGAAAGAAATATATATGGATATAAATCGCCATGACTTAATGGTACTAAGTCTGATATGTTCCAGTTTATAAGGTAGTTGTAAATCCTTGTTGGATTAGTTATTTTCCTAATGGGGGAAAAACTTAAGGGTTTTCCTATTTTGTGGGTACAAGGTTATTAGGTACCAACTGGCAACTTTGAAACAATTTTAAATCTAATTAAAACCCTTCTGTGAAACTGAACCTAAATACAAAAGGTAACTCAAGGACTGTGGGACTCAGGGTTAGGGAAGGCTACCCAATTAGGAGGGCATGTAATCCGAATATAACTCAACATAAGTAAATTCTTGGAGGTATGTACATCTTTCCAAGGTTGTTCCGTAGGATGTTGACACATGTCAACTGCAAGGTTGTACCTTCGAGAAGATTAGGATCTTCTCGAGGATACAACAATGCAGATGACATATGGCAACACCCTTATGCATTGATCGTTAAGATTTACACCCAAAACTTGATCAAGATTTCCCTTTGGGATTGGTTAGGACCATAGACAAGTTATGAGGCAGCCCTTTGAGACTCAGGGTACCTTGACACATGGGGTTAACATCGGTTGACCCAGTATGCCAGCTTACCCCTAGTCTTCAAGGGCATCCTTATAACGTGAATTATGATATTAACCTGATCTTGAGTGAAAACTTGGGGCAAGGGGACTGACAAAGGTCAGTATAAGATGTTCTATATAACATTAGAGTGGGGTGAAGGACGTATTCCAGATTGACGAGTATGTTGTCAAGGAATAAGTAATATGAACAGTATGTTTCAAACCTTTGGCCAAAGTATCGCAAGTTGCTGATTGCGTTGTCCTATGACACCTAGTTTAAGGATCGTGATGCCGATGAATAATAGTAAAAATTATTCAGATAGGTTCCTTGGATAGAGCACTCAGAACCTGGAGTAGGGAAGAGAACCACAAGAATGAAGTGTTCAGTTGAGAACTCCAATCTCAAAGTTACGCATGAATAGATCGGTAGTTCACCGAGTCATGGAATGAATAGATCGGTGGTGTACCGAGTCATTACAGCTGCATATGGTTATCTATTATAAGAATGATTGTTATTATATGTGTGTTCTAAATTATGTATTTAGAACAAGAGTACATTAATCAAAAAAAAAATTCTTGTTCTAAGGTATTAAAATTAGGATGTTACAGGTAAAACATGATTAGGAATGGATAAGGTTGCTTTATTAAAGGTAACCTTACTTTAGAAGGGTTTAATTTATGCTTAGCAAGTCATGGGAGTTGGGGGGTGCTTTAATTAATCAAATGTGATTAACTAATAGGTAGATGTGAGCTTATATAAGCCAACTAGAGGAATATTAGTACGATTTAGGCTATTAGAAGGGGATTAAATCAATTAAATATTGATTTATTGGTTAAATGAAGGGGATAGCTAATTAATTAATAATAATTAATTAGTCTAGATAGAAGGGGTGATTTATTAATGGAAGGTCGTTAATTAGGGTATTTGTTGGATAGGTGACTTAATTAATTAGCTTAGTGTAATTAATTAATGATGATATGAGGGAAAATGAGCGCTTTTGACAATATATCATCGATTTGTGAGAAAGAGGATAATTAACACAATTTAAGTATTTAAATTTCTTGGGCGTAATTATGGGTGTCTACATTTGCCCCTCTTTGGGGTGGCGTAAGTGATTCCACTTCAAAGATAGAAGATGGAAGATATTTTGAAGGGATAGAAGAAAAATTAGTAGGAGGGAGAGATGCCCCCTCGAGTGTCGATGGGGTGATGGAAGAAGCCGATCGACGATCGAAAAAGGTGAGATATAGACAGAAGAATGGGGAAGAGGTGGGATGCCCCAATGAGAGAGAAAATTAGGGGTGAAAAGGGAAGTGGTGTAGAAGAAATAAGGAAGAGGGGAGAGAAGATCTTAGCCTCTAGCTACTGTTTATGTGGAACAAATTTGATGTCATCATATTGCCAAAGGAACTACATCATTAGTCCTTATGAAAAATATAAGCATACGACAAAGGTAGAATGACATGAAAATCCATAGTACGAACAATTGTCCATTGCTGAAAGTACCAAATCCATGCAACATACAATAATGCAATGCAATACAAGAAGGAAACAAGCTCATATAATAGGGAAAACAAGTATGAACGCACATATCCAACCCAACAACGGTCAAGACAGTTGTACAAATGTTTTTTAATCAGTGCTGAAGAGATCCACAAGTTCGTGATTGAAAATAAGGGTTAAAAATAATGCCCCAAGAAAGGATGCATGCAAGGGGAAATGAAAATGGAAACGGGTCCATGAAAAGTGTTTGTGCACAATGAAACAACACCAAGCAACAAAAGTGCCCCAGAGTACAGACGAAGCAAGCAACTAGCTTTGTGAATGGTTGTGAATCCGGTGATCCGTGAGTCATATTAATCGAGG
Source organism: Taxus chinensis (assembly GCA_019776745.2). Taxonomy (NCBI): domain Eukaryota; kingdom Viridiplantae; phylum Streptophyta; class Pinopsida; order Cupressales; family Taxaceae; genus Taxus; species Taxus chinensis. Next base: position 14,179,175 of record CM034153.1, read on the forward strand.
AAGATGTGAGACAAACCAATAGGATATGGAGAAAATACCATGCGCAAGACACAAAGTTTGCAAGCCAGTAATAAGCAAGTTACCATTTTGTAGGGGTTTTTACTTTTTTAGGATTTTTGAAAAAAATTTGCCCTATTTTTAGAGTTTTTGATATATATATATATATATATATATTATATATATATATAGATAATTATAATATATATATAATATATATATACTAATAAGATATTGTTTATTTTTTTTTGCTTTCCAACCGTGGTGAATAGTAGAATAAATTAGAAGAAGAAAGCGAGGCCTAGGGGCGACAAAAAGCTGCCCTAGGAGGAAGAAAGGAGAAATAAAGGCAATACTGTCCTGTTACTTGTTAAGTGGAAAAATTAAGAAAAAATAAATATTTACGAGAGTGTGAAGAAGAATAAAAATCATCAGGGAGTAATAAAAGTGCCCTAGGAAGAAGAAAGGGGTATCGGACAACAAAAATTCCCCAATACAGTGAAAAATAAGAGAAAAATAATCATTTAATAAAAATAATTATTCCACAGCGAACAAAGGAGAAAACAACAATCGAAATGAGTCTCCCGACCTTCTGAATGGTGAAAAACAGGTTGATATACCCCCCCAGGGGGAGCAAAAACATCATAAGAAAATCATTTTAACTGACCAGTTTAAAAAAATTTACTATGAGGCTCTGACAGTCAGGAGAACTATGGTGATTGTACGAGACCATTTGAGGCACGCGGATGCCGTCCGGGGGTACCAACGGCATGCGGACGATGACCCTTTTATGAGTATCAAAAACTTGCTCTTTAATTATGTCATTAATGCCCTAAAATAGGTCTTTAGGAGTAGAAAAACGTGTAGGTGCGCTTGTGCGCAGGCGCAGGCATGGGATAGGGTGGGCAGTCACCATTTTGGGGGCGCAGGCATCATTTTGAGGGCGCGAGGTGCTAAGGTTGATGTGCCACACAGCACGGACACAATCACACGCACATAGATGACACATTGTGTGCACGCGCACACGCCGGGGAATGGGGTTGCACACGTAAAAGTGTGGTGCAGGCATGGATAGGCAATTGCACATATGCAGAAGCACACATGTCCTGCGGTAAGCACCAATTTGGTGGCGTACATGCCAAAAGGGGGCACATATGCCAAAAGAGGGGTGCACTCACCAGAAAACCACGCATGCAAGCGCAGGCGCCAGAAACATGGCGCACACACCCAAAAGGGTGCGCAGGTGCCCTAGACAGGCAAAAAAAGACAGGAAAGTGTCCAAAAACGTGACACTTAGAAGAATTTTTAGGATTTTTGAGTTAACCCTCAAAAAAGATATATTTTTAGAGGAAATGTTAGAAACTAATGAGTGGTGTTACTTTGTAAGCAGTATTATAGACGCCGGAGCATCACTCTCGGATTACCAAGTTAGAGGGCAGTATGTGCCGGCACGACCACCGAGCGATGGCGATACTAATGGAGGTAGTTGGGTTGGGCCCCGTGGCTTGGATGCCATCGATTCTATTAGATCACGGCCCTAATGCGTAGCCGAGTGTTGGAAACAAAATCAAGGCGCAAAAAAAACGGAGGGAGGAGGAGAGTCGCGTTTGCAGCTGCTTCCACAGGAGGACAAGGACCATAGTGTATCAAATGTTTCTTCTCATGTGTTATGTTGATGTATACGGCCGGGCGGATATGATGCTATTGGTGGTGGGGGGGATATCTTTTTGATTTATGCGCAACCCCTCTTGCCTCTTGCCGCTACGAATGTGATGCTTCGCTTACATCCCTGATGAGTACCCGTAGCCTTTTTGTTTATCTATGATGTAAGATGCTGTTAGATGTGCTTTGTCGTGCTGGTCATGTGATGTGGACTGCTACACAAACTAGGCACCTGCACGAAGAAAAACAAGCCACAATGGCCTAACAAAAAAACAAAGGAAATTAAGGCAATACCACCATGATTCACCCATGTCTTATTAACAAGTAACCAACAAAACCACAGGCTACGAACGAAGCACATTCCTGAATTAACACATTACCATCTGATTCCTCCGTTCACTCGCATTGTGGCGACACTCGCAATATGCCCAAGACAGCATGCATCTAATCTCCGCACGAAAAGATGGAACTATTGCAAACAGCTCCACCCTACGCACCAAACAACCCGCAGAGCAAAGCACGCACCCCTCTAACGCCACACCGCACAGCACGGAACGGGCGAGCAAAAGACAATGCCCGCAAGGTTTGTAAGTATGTTTCTGACCGATATTTCTATTGTTTCGGTTTATGAAAAATTTTCTTTGTTTCTTGGTTTCGTGAAAACATTTCGAAACATGTTCTATTGTTTCTTGCTGATTGTCTAAAACGAATTTTCTATGGTTGTGTGTTTTCTCAACAAATTTCTCTTGTTTTTGCGTTTTTCTCGAAGCAATTTTATTGTTGTTGTGTTTTATTAACCGATAGGTTCCATTGGACTTAGAGCACTCGAAAACCTGAGAGTAGGGAAGAGAACCACAAGAATGAAAGTGTTTCAGTGAGAACCCAAAATGCTCAAAGTTACGCATGATAGACGGTAGTCAACGAGTTCATGGACATGAATAGATCGGTGGTGTACCGAGTCATTACAGCTGCATATGGTGATCTATTATAAGAATGATTTTTATATCTGGTGTTCTAAATTATGTATTTGAACAGAGGGACATTAATCAAAAAAAAATATATTCATGTTCTAAGTGGGTATATAAAGTTAGGATGTCTACAGGTAAAACTGATTTAGGAGAAGGATAAGGTGGCTTTATTAAAGGTTAACTTACTTTAGAAGGGGTTTAGATTTATGCTTAGCCAGACATGGGAGTTTGGGGGGTGCTTCTTTAACAATCAAAATGTGATTAACTAATAGGAGATGTGAGCTTATATAAAGCCAAACTAGAGGAATATTAGTACGATTAGGCTATTAGCAGGGGATTAAATCAATAAATATATTTTAGGGTAAATGAAGGGGATAGCGTAAGTAATTACTAATATATTAGTCTAGATAGAAGGTGATTTATAATGGCAGGTCGTTAATTGGGTATTTGTGGATAGCTGACTTAAATTAATTAGCTTAGTGTAATTAATTAATGATGATATGAGGAAAAGGAGCGCTTTTGACATATATCATCGATTTGTGAGAAAGAGGATAATTAACACAATTAAGTGTATTTCAAATTTCTTGGCGTAAGAATTACGCTTGGGTTGGTCGTACATTTGCCCCTCTTTGAGGGAATGGAGGTGGTGGCGTGTAGAGTGGCGTAAGTGATCACTCAAAGATAGAAGATTGGAGGATATTTTGAAGGGATAGAAGAAAAATTAGTAGGAGGGAGAGATGCCCCCTCGAGTGGTCGATGGGGTGATGGAAGAAGCCGATCTGTGGGGACGATCGAAAAAGGTGAGATATAGACAGAAGAATGGGGAAGAGGTGAGGAGGGGCCCCAATGAGAGAAAAATTAGGGGTGAAAAGGGAAGGGTTGTGTGTAGAAGAAATAAGGAAGAGGGGAGAGAAGATCTTAGCCTCTAGCTACTTGTTTTTTTAGTGAACAAATTTGATTGTAATCAATATTCCACAAAGGAACTACATCATTAGTCCTTATGAAAAATATTACGCTACGGACAAAGTTTGTATTAGAATGACATGAAAATCCAGAGTAACGAACAATTGTTCCATTGCTGAAAGTACCAAATCCCATGCCCCCCCAAACATACAATAATGCAATGCAATACAAGAAGGAAGGAAACAAGCTCATATAATAGGGAAAAACAAAGTATGAACGCACATATCCAACCCCAAACAAAGGTCAAGACAGTTGTACAAATGTTTTTTAATCAGCTGATGAAGAGATCACAGTTCGTGATTGAAAAATAAGGGTTAAATAATTGCCCAGAAAGGATGCATGCAAGGGAAATGAAAATGGAAACGGGTCCATGAAAAGTGTTTGTGCACAATGAACAACACCAAGCAAACAAAAGGCCCCAGGAGTACAGACGAAAAAAGCAAGCAACTAGCTTTGTTGAATGGTTGTGATCGGTGATCCGGGTGAGTCATATTCATCGAGGAAGATGGTGAGGACAAACCAATAGGATATGGAGAACAATACATGCGCAAGACACAAGTTTCAGCCGTAATAAGCAAGTTACCATTTTTGTAGGTTTTTTACTTTTTAGGATTTTGGAAAAAATTTGCCTATTTTTAGATTTTTGATATATATATATATATATATATATATATATATATAATATATATATATATATATATTATATATATATATAATTACTTGTTGTTTATTTTTTTTTGCTTTCCAAACCGTGGTAATAGTAGAATAAATTAAGAAGAAGAAAGCGAAGGGGCCTAGGGCGAAAAAAAGTGCCCCTAGGAGGACGAAAGGAGAACAGAAATAAAGACAAACATGCCTTGTAAGTGAAAAAATTAGAAAAAAAATAAAATATTTACGAGAAGTGAGTGGAAGAGAATAAAAATCATCAGGGAGTAGGAGTAATAAAAGTGCGCCTAGGAAGAAGAAAGGGTATTCGGACAACAAAATCCCCAATACAGTGAAAACATAAGAGAAATAATCATTAATAAAAATAATTATCCACAGCGAACAAGGAGAAAACAAAAATCGAAATGAGTCTCACGACCTCTGAATGGGTGAAAAACAGGTTGATATACCCCCCCAGGGGGGCAAAAACATCATAGAAAGAAATCATTTTAACTGACGGTTAAAAAAATTTACTATGAGGCTCTGACAGTCAGGAGAACGATGGTGATTGTTACGAGACATTTGAGGCCCTGCGGATGCCGTCCGGGGTGGTACCAACGGCATGACGGACGAATGACCCTTTATGAGTATCAAAAAACTTTGCTCTTTTAATTATGTCATTAATGCCCTAAAATAGGTCTTTAGGAGTAGAAAAACGTGTAGGTGCGCTTGTGCGCAGGCGCAGGCATGGGATAGGGTGGGCAGTCACCATTTTGGGGGCGCAGGCATCATTTTGAGGGCGCAGGTGCTAAGTTGATGTGCACACATGCACGGACACAAATCACACGCACATAGATGAACACATGTGTGTGCACGCGCACACGCCGGGAATGGGGTGCACACGTAAAAAGTGTGGTGCAGGCATGGATAGGCAATTGCACATATGCAGAAGCACACATGTCCATGCGTAAGCACCAATTTGGTGGCGTACATGCCAAAAGGGGGCACATATGCCCAAAAGAGGGTGCACGCACCAGAAAACACACGCATGCAAGCGCAGGCGCCAGAAACATGGCGCACACACCCAAAAGGGTGCGCAGGTGCCCTAGACAGGCAAAAAAAGACAGGAAAGTGTCCAAAAACGTGACACTTAGAAGAATTTTTAGGATTTTTGAGTTAACCCTCAAAAAAGATATATTTTTAGAGGAAATGTTAGAAACTAATGAGTGGTGTTACTTTGTAAAGACGACTACCAGTATTATAGAGGCGGGAGCGTCACTCTCGGATTACCAAGTTAGAGGGCAGTATGTGCCGGCACGACCACCGAGCGATGGCGATACTAATGGAGGTAGTTGGGTTGGGCCCCGTGGCTTGGATGCCATCGATTCTATTAGATCACGGCCTCCTAAATGCGCTAGCCGAGTGATGGAATAGCGAGAGTCAGTGTTTCAGACTGCCCACAGGGGAGATGACAATGACCATAGATGTTATCAAATGTTTTTCTCATGTGTTATGTTGATGTATATGGACGGGATGATATGATGATATTGGTGTGGGGGGGATATATTTTTGATTATGCGCAACCCCTCTTGCCCCTATTGATGATACGATATGTGATGATTAGCTTAACATACATGCATGATGTAAAACTTAGCATTTTTGTTTATATATGATGTATAGATGATGTTAGATGTGATGATAGTGATGGTAATGTGATGTGAATGATAACAAAAATAGAGAACATGCAAGAAACACAGCCAAATGCTAACAAAAAACACTAGGAATTAATGCAATACACCATGATTCACCATGTCTTATTAAAAAGTAACAAACAAAACCAAATGCTCAAGAAAGAACATAATGAATTAACACATTACATCATGATTTCCTAAGGTTCACTAGCATGTCGAGACACATCGCAATATGCACAAGAAAGAATGAATCTAATCTAAGCAAGAAAAGATGAACTATGAAAAAGTACACCCAAGCAACAAACAAATCAGAAGCAAGCACGCAAAACATTATACAAGCAACAAGCAAAGCAAGGAAACAAGACAATGCAAGTAAATGTTTTTGTAAGATATGTTTTCATGCACCGATTTTCTATTGTTTAGGTTTTTATGAAACAATTTTCTATTGTTTTTGTGTTTTGTGAAACAATTTCGAAACAATGTTCTATTGTTTTTGTGTTGTTCTCAAAATAATTTTCTATTGTTTTTGTGTTTTTCTCAAAACAAATTTCTATTGTTTTTGTGTTTTTCTCGAAGCAATTTTATATTGTTTTTGTGTTTTTTAACGGTTTTCCAAAGCTATGTGCAAGTAACCAAGAAAGCATGGATGCCCCCAGCGTTAGGTGGGGAATATACAAGGGTAGAAGCCACACACTTATGAACAAAAAGGTGAAGTTGTTGAGTTGCCCCTAGCATAAGATGGGAAATAACGAAAGACCACGTCCCTCACAGACAAATAGAAGAAGGCAAAGCTGGATCAAGGCTGGACACGATGGTGTGCACAAGGAAACTTGAAGGCAGAACCAATTCTAGGCCAAAGACAACTACCCTTCTAATACAGAATGCTTGTGAACAACAAATCCTCCTGAGGTGCTGGAAACTAGTTTTCACCCAAGGACTTGTCCAAAGTGCCACAATTATGTGGTTTTCACTAGTGGACGACCTGTTTTCTCTTTTTCTTTTTCTAATTTTTTTAATGTTTTTGTATATTTTGATTTTTATGTCATGTTCAAGTATAGAACTTCTTAAGATGCATGGCATTCATGGGCTCCCGGAGCTCATCACCATTGGGGTGAGTCAGTTTTTATGCCCTGGTGCCATACTTGGCAATTATGACATAGGGTCCTAACCAATGTGGTTTGAACTTCCCTTTCTTTTCTCACTCCACTCTGGTGTTGAACTGGTTCTCCTTCATAACCAAATTGCCGACTTCAAATTGACAAGAGATGATTCTCTTGTTGTAATTTCTAGAGACTCTATGTTGATACAACTTCAGGTGATTGAGGGCGCGAATGCGCCTCTCATCCAGTAGCTCTAACTCAGCTAGTCTTGCCACTCGATAATCTTCATCCTTAGCCAGATAGTCTCAAAGAGAGATCCTCAAGGATGGAAGTTCAATATCTAAGGGGATGATAGATTTTTTCCCGAACACTAAGGAATATGGTGCCACACCTGTAGGGGGTGCGAATGGATGTTCGATAAGCCCAAAGGGCTAGATGGATTTCTAGGTGCCAGTTTCAACCTGTTTTGTTGACCATCTTCTCCATTATCCTTACCAAAGTCTTGTTTGTTGCCTCAGCTTGTCCATTACTCTGAGGGTAATATAGTGTGGACCATTTCAATCTAATTTGGAACCGTTGGCAAAGACCTTTCACATTTTTTTTCTTAAATGACTTCCCATTATCTGTAACAATGGTTGTCGGAATATCATATCAACAAATAATGTGATCCATGATGAATTTAGAAATATGTACTCCTGTGACATAGGTTAAAGGGACAGCCTCCACCCACTTTGTAAAATATTATGTGGATGTGATGATGTGTGTATGACCATCAGATGAAGTAGGAGTAAGTTTTCCTATTAGATCAAGTCCCCACTTGGAGAATGGCCATGGGGTGGTGATAGGTTACAATGGTTGTGACGGAGCATGGATGAAATTTCCATACTTTTGAAAAAGTGCACATTTTCTAACATAATTGCAACAATCCATTTCCATAGTAGGCCAATAGTAACCTACTCTCAATAGTTTCTTAGTCAAGACCATTCCTTTTGTATGTGCTCCACATACCCCTTCGTGCACTTCTTTGATTGCCTGGATTGACTCCATCACATCTAGACAATATAATAGATTCCCATCATAGCCACGACAATAAAGTGTTCCTCCTAAAAGGGTGTAACGGGATATTTGGTGAATCAAGCTCTGCTTTTCAGAATGGGAGATATTAGGAGGGAATGTGTTGTCCTTAAGATAGGTGAAGATGGGTTCGTACCATGGGGAATGGGGAGTAACAACCTCACAAGCCAGGCAAGATTTTGGCATGTCATACGTTGGCTGGCGTAGATTTTCTACAAAGAATGGCATATCATTGTTCCCTGGCAGAATACAAAACATTGATCCCACCATTTCCATGGCATCCATTGATCTATTCTACACTCTTGGGATCTTCTCAAAGGTGATGTGCATAAAATAATCCTTTAGAGTTTCCACTAACTTTTTGTAAGGTATGAGCTTGTCATCCTTAACTTTATACTCATCATTAACCTGTTTGATGATTAGCTGTAAATCACCTATGACCTTAACATGATGAACATTCCACTTGATGGCTAGCTTCATCCCTGCAATAAGTGCTTCATATTCTGCAATGTTGTTCATGCAAGGGAAGGCCAGGCAGAAAGCCTACGGTATAGGATCACCTGAAGGAGTAATAAGGACCACTCCTACACCTGAACCATGAAACGTAAAAGATCCATCAAAATTTATCTGCCATACGATATATTTTTCAATATAGAGCAAAGATGCATCTGGTAGATCCAGACTCAAAGGTTATGTGCTTTGCAAAGGTGCTTCTGCTAGCTAGTCTGCAAGTACTTGTCCTTTAACTGATTTTTGATGGACAAATTCTATATCAAACTCACTGAGTAGAATGATCCAATTAGCCATTCTACCTATGAGGGCGAGTTTGGACAACAAATACTTGAGTGGGTTGACCTTTGATATGAGCTTGGTCTTAGTATTTAGCTGGTAATGGCGAAGTTTCTGGAAGGTAAAAACAATGGCCAAGTCAGCCTTTTCAATATGAGGATAATTAAATTCATAGGTGATGAGGGTGTGACTCAGATAGTACACCACTTTCTCTTTATGGCTAAGGTTGTATTGGGCAAGCGGTGCACCAATAGCGTATTGTGTAGCGGAAATATAGAGTAAAAGTGGTTCTCCCGGAGTGGGAGGCATGATGACAGGTGGATTAGTCCGGTACTGTTTAAGGAAAGAAAAGGCTTGCTATTGCTTGGGTCCCTAGATGAAAGTGACATCCTTCTTAAGCAAATGGGTGAATGAGTGACATTTATCTGCAAGCTGGGAGATAAAGCGGTAAATGGCTTGAATTTTTCCCTGTAAGCTACGCAGTTGCTTGATATTCTCAGGTGGAGGCATTTCAGTGATGGCAGACACTTTAGCAGGGTCTACCTCAATGCCTCGTCTTAACACAATTAATCCCAATAGTTTCCCAGATAGCACACCAAAGACACACTTCTTTGGATTCATCCTGACTTTATATTCACGCAGGCGTTCAAAGATATGCCACAAAATGATAGGATGATCCTCTCTTGTTTTGGACTTTCCCAGGATGTCGTCTACGTAGTCTTCCATGATGTCATGAATCATATCATGAAATATTACTATCATGGGCTGCTGATAAGTTGCTCCCGCATTCTTAAGTCCAAATGGCATCACCTAATAGCAAAAGGTGCCCCAAGGAGTTGTGAAAACTATTTTGTGTTGGTCCTCCTCAGCGATCTTAATTTGATTATAACTCGAAAATACATCCATGAGCGATAGCATTTTGTACCTTGTAGTTGAGTCAACAATCATGTCAATGTTGGGCAATGGAAAATCATCTTTAGGGAAAGCTTTATTGATGTCCCTAAAATCCGTGTAGATTCAGATACCGATAGGTTTCTTCTGGACAGGAACAATGTTCAATATCCATTCAAAATAATTAATTGGTCTGATGAATCCTACTGCAGGCAACCTTTACAACTCTTCTTTAACCAACAAGGCCACTATCAGGTGCATCTTTCAAAGCTTCTATTTGATAGGCTTAGCATTTGCGTGCACAACCAGGTTGTGCATGACCAAAGTTGGATCTAAGTTGGGCATGTCTTTGTAAGACCATGCGAACACATCAATAAACTCTCGCAATAGCATAGTGAACGTCTTTTGTTATCTATCCGAGAGTGATGCTCCCAATTTTACTATCTTCGGATCTTCTTCAGTACCAATATTGACATCAATGGTTTCTTCAACTAACAATTTTGATAAATCCTCCATATGTGTAGGATCGGGAGGTAGGTTGAGAGCTTCATGCAAGGATTTCTCTACAATATTTTCATCCTTGGCGTGGTCACTTTGTTTTTCCTTTGATTTTCTTATTTGTCTATCAGCCAGTGCCTCAAAGAGGTTTTCATTGTGTGACATGGACTTCGATTTTTTTTAAGGATTTTCTTTAGAACTTTTTCCCTCGCTTTGCTTTAAATTTTTTTGACCATGAAGTTCAGCCTCCTTGCTGAAGTAGGCACAGGTGTCTAAGTCGATAAAGAAACTTTTCTTGTGATCTCCAATGGGGATTGTATCCCTTATGCCCATGAAATCTGCAATAGCCTCATCGTTCTCGAATAAATCTAGTGGCACGTGACGTTGTTGGTCCCATTCAACAAGGGAAGGGTAGACAAGGTCAAGGATTGGTTCTGTGGGGGTTAATGTTAGGACAACGTTGTTCATGAAAAGGTTCGTGGAGGCCAGATCCTCATATTGGCTACAATGGGAATCCGTATCGTTTTCTAGATTATCGAAACTATCCTCATGCTCAGAACAAGTCACAACTTGATCGTTGGGGTATCTTTCTATTTTGAAATGTGGAAGAGGGACTAGTTCTCTTTATCCTTGTTCATTCCTTCCACATCCTAGGCCTTTGTAGCCCATGGAATACATCATTCTACTAGATTTTTCATACTCTAGGGTTCGATAACAGGATGGCTGAGTGTCCTCAGGGACCTAAGTTATAGGTGGATCAAGAAATTTCTCCTCAGCTAACAAACCTCTAGGTAGAAACGACCCAATAGTGTGTTCCTCTCTAGGTCTCCTGAAGTGGTAGTTGGGTCGACCTCTAGTCTTGGGTGACAAAGAGAGATCTGACACCAAGAGCTCTACAATGAGCAAAGGGCTCTAAATCTCGTGGTATTGTAATCGTATGTCCCTCATGCTTTAACTTGATGCATTGATGAAACGTTGATGGCATGGCCTACATGGCATGAATCCATGGTCGGCCTAGAACCATATTATATGGAAGTTCCAAGTCTAGGACGTGAAACTTTTTCTGGTGACAAGTGGGGCCCACCTCCATGGGCAGTGTGATGGTGCTGTTGACTCTCTTTTCACGTTGTCGTATGCGGTGATAGTGATAATATGGGACTCAAGATCTTCCTCTGTATGTCCCAATTGTTTGACCAACTTAAGCGTGCAGATGTTCAACCTAGAACTGTTATCCACAAGCACCCATTTGATTTTCTTACGGGTGACAACTACCTCAATGTATAAGCGATGACTATGTTTAGGATTCTTGGTAGGGACCTCCCTATGGTTGAAAGTGAGATGCTCACTTGGTTTAATGTTTGCCACCGCGGCTTGAAGGTTCCCAGGATCGACTTCTAAAGGCATTCATGACCCTTGAAGAGTTTGATACAGAATGTCCTTATGCACATTGGATATCTTGAGAAGAACTATGATCGAAATCTTAGTAGACAACTTCTCAAGTTGTTCTAAAAGGTTATATTTACCGGTTTGCAAGGTCAACAAAGAGGGTTCCAGAATCATGAGGCAGGCATGCCTTGTTACTGCATCGCAGTCCTTTCGCTTGATCCGGACGGTATTGACACGATCATAAAGAGAGCGAATACATCCAATAAGTGAATCATAATGATTGTTTTCTCTTTTGGTATACAAGTAATTCGCGGCTTTATAGGTTTGGGATGACTCTCCTCGATCTGTCTTTGTCTTTTCTGACTTATCATGCTTGGGGAAGGGTTCTTTATAAATCCCCATTTTCCTGTTAGGTGTTTGTGTTTTGCTAGGGTTATCCACCTCTATCTCCCCATTGTCAATGAGGTCCTAAATATAGTGGCAAAGCTGCAGACATTTTTTTTTCTTATGACCTTTAACGCGATGCATTTCACAGTATTCGTGCTCCTTACAATGAAGGTTTCAGAGCGTTTTCGTCAAATGGTTGCTTGGTAGGATAGGTCATCATGTGGGCCGCATCCAACTATTTTAGTATGACTAATAACGGTTCATTGAGAGAAGTGAATGTTCTTCACTTTGGTGGTGGTTGAATTGGGCCCTTGGTTAGTTTAAAAGGTTGACCAGTTTGGACCATTTGAACACGTTTGGAATCAGTGATTCTGTCTCCCACCACGTTTTTGTTTTTGTTAAAGATCTTCGGCTTTTCCGTGGGTTTGACACTTTGGTTGTCTTTAGATTGGGTTTTGAGGGTGCCTTTGGCAATGAGAATCTTTTCTATCTGAATCCCTTTCTCTATAACCTCCTCAAAAGTACGGACACAATGCATTTGGAGATGGAAGGCTATATCCAGGTTGAGATTGGGAATGAAAATACTGACCAGCTACTTTTTAGGGAAAGCACAAGGGAAGTGACTAGCTATCCCCCTCCACCATTGGAGGAAGTTGGCAAAGGTCTTATTTACACGTTGCTTGGCTCCACACAAGTCTGCCATGGTGACATCACTCTTTATGTTATATGAGAAGTGATGCACGAATCTTTCTACCAATTCTGGCCAGGTGAAAATTGATCCTCATGGTAAGCGCGTAAACCATTCCAATGCTTGACCTTCGAGACTCTTGGGAAAAATTCTGATGAGGTAATTATCACTATAAGACACCTCTTGACATGCCATGTAGAAATATTTAACATGATCCCTTGGGTCTCCCTTTCCTTTGTATTTGTTGAACTTTGGCATATCAAATTTCTTTAGAAATGGTTAAAGGGTCATTATCTTGTAAAAAGGATAGGGGCATAATTCTTCTTATTAATATTTATTGATGCTCCCTATATTGCTCTCTTATAAGCTTGCAAGTGTCACTTTCATCGATTGCACTTCTTGTATGAGAAATTGTTCTTTAGTGGAGGAAGCGGGGATGTAAACGCGATGATACCCTATGTCTTCTTCTCCTTGTATTTCCTGATGGAGTTTGTTGATCTTAACCTTAGGCCTCAACTTTTGAATTTTCTTGTTTGCATCTTTCTATACATGGGAAGTAAGCAAAGCTAGTTGTCAGCTTAGGTTACTGATTTGTTTTTGGATTGTGGCTTGGTTTATAGCCTCTTCTTCTAAAGGTTCCTCCTCTTCGTATTGTGGAGGTTCTTCCCCTGTCTCATGTTCTATCTTGTTTCTTCATGGTACTTTGATGAGGGGTATTCTATGCCCTACCACTTTATCATTTTCTATGTAAGAAGTGGAAGCATGCCTGCCTATCAAAATATCTTCCATATTGATAAGGGGGCATTCTTCCTTAGTAGTGTCATTTGTAGGTAATATTGGTTCATTCTTGGTGGGCAATTTGGCCCCTACTTCCACAACCCATGCCAACACTCTATCTTTGTTCCTAAGGAGAAACTCGTCTAGTAGAGTGGGGTCAAAATCAAAGTCTGCGTGTGGTGATTCTAATTCATTTCCACTATGATCGACCACCTCTTCGGTTTCCTTTTCTGTAGAAAATAGTGGTCCTAGGTCATGTCCAATGAAGGGGTTTGACCCTTTTCTGTTAGAGGTTTCCCAAGCTTGCGCTTGTTTTTCCTCATATGTCTATTTCTTTAACCCTAGACATGTTTTAGGAGCCATGTTTTCATGATAGTTTCACTAGGGTAAGTTGTAAATGTGCGTAAAACTTAATGATCACCCCCAAGTGAAATGTAAGATGTACTTGTTAAGAGTATGAATAAGTCAACAATGTGAGAATACCAATGTGATAGAGTGATAAATCACCTGTGATACAAGCATTTTGTATTGAAACCTGCTTAAATGAAGTACCTCCTATATTACGTTTCAAAAATTAGTTTGTGTCACAAGATGATCAACAAGATGTCTCCACTTATGCCAAGTTTAAGGGAATGAACAAGACGTAAGTAAATACAAGAAGTCAATGCGATCTCGCAATCAAGATATACGACGAGCAAGCTCAAACCTGATTAAGACCTATATCTCAAAAAGTGCCAATTACAATTAAAGAATGACACAAAAATATCACCAAGATATGTTAACCCACTTTGCGAGAAAGTGAAGTATTGATATCGAGGTGTTATTGATATAACACGCACAAATGGTAACACCTAGCACTCTTTGAAATCGAGGTAATAATAGAACCGAACTAAAAATCTCAAAGTATACCTAGGAATAGTTTAAAATGTGTGCAACGTAACCATACAATATAGGTATTTATGTCGAGTTTACAAGAAACAAGATGTAAATATCAAAATTTTAGTGATACGATATAAACAAGCTAACTCTTCTAAGGAAGTCTGCAGTGATGAACCATGCCTAACTACAATGACAACCTTGACACGGGTATCAAGATCACAATGGCTACCAATGATGTGAAAAAACCTCCACACACTTTAGATGTTTAATTAACCCAACCGCAAACATGGATGGGCGTAAATAGACATAAAAGTGAGAGAAATAGTCAATTGGTAACACAAAGGTAGTCACCCTTCTTTTGATCAACAAAGTGTCAAAAGAATGTGAAGGAAGTAAATAAAAAAAAGGATGAAAAATGTTGGCTTCACTTCAGCAGAGTTTCACCTCACCCTAAGGCAAGTAAAAACTAGGCGAAAGTAATGCGTCACACATTTCTCAATGAAAATATGGTTCACAACTCAGCACTATTTTAGAATGGTCAAAGTGGGTTGCTGGCAAAAGTATATCTTCCTAGATGGTTCTCTCATCCTAGGTGCTACAACATTTATCCATGAGTGGGATGATTTACCTAAAAATTCTCAATGACTAGTTTGGGAGTATCTTGACTTTGCCCCATTCAAGCACAGTGGGCAATAAATGCGTCCAAATGTGTACTTAAAAGGGTCGCATAGGGACAACTTGTAACTCTATCTCACAAAGGATTTATTAGTCAGATAGGTAGTGTGGAACACTTCCCATTTCATCCACAAGGTTCCCTCTTGTGTGGACTACTTTGGGGTTCTTGGAAGCACCCCTATTGTTATAGCTTAAGGCGTTATGCCAAAGGGGTTATGTTCCAGTTAAGCGGAGAGGGACGTACCCTTTTCTGAAACCTGTAATACAATGTTTTGAATATGTCGTTCTTTTTATCTTGTTTAATTAGGTGTGGTTTGTTTGAACACCTTTTGATAACCTGTATAATAAATGTATTAGTAGTTTTTTATTTCATTTTGATTCCTCCTTCCTTTGACAATCGTTTTTAGGTCCTGCATTCAAGCGTTAGTAGTTCTCCAATAAAATCACATTATTTAAAAGAGAATTAAGAGTTTATTTTGATTCTCAAGATCATCCAAGGATGTAAGATAAGAGCATACACAATAAATAATCCTACTAAAAAGTAAAGAAAATATTTTCAATCAATGAACCATACAAAATTCTTGATAAATGTTCATTCCCATAAACACAAAGTAAAAAATGAAGTTTCCAAATTACCAAATGTTATAAAATGAATGCTAAAGTTGTTTTTGATTCTCAAGATCACTCTAAGGTGTAAGAGAAGAGCATACACAAAATTTAGCCCAACTATATAGAAATAGAAAACTTCAAATCAAAGGACCATTGAAAAATGCTTTGTAAAAAGTTCATTCCCTTAAGCAAAATGAATAATCAAATTTCCAAGTTTAATCCCAATGTTAAAAATATAGAGATCAAAGTTTTTTTTATTCTCAATATCACCAAAAGGTTCAAGATAATAGAATACACACGCTTTGGTCTAAATCGAGTAAGCATGGAAATACAACATTCATCAAAACATTAGACATGTTAGAAAATGACCAGTTTTAAACTAATAGAAAAACCTACAATTTCTATAAGTATAAATCCCAAATTTATGTTTTCATTGCATAGTTAACTTCAATACCTTTCCAATTCAAAAAAATGGAGTCATTTCAAGTTCGGGAGCAAAAGTTATGGCCTTCGGAAGATGGGTTAAGCATATGCTCTTATGCTCACGTGTATGCACTCAAAAATGTAAAACAAAAACGTCCCTTAATCTGTAAAATGGTCAAAAAATTTCAACCAAGATTCAATTTTGACAACAACCCATCACATTAATTTATGAATAGAAGACTCAATGCTATCAAAAATTAACATACATGCTTAAGAATTTAAGATTTTCAAGAAATTACCAAAACTAGCATGTAGAATGATGAAAAAGTAAGCTCTAAAAATGAAAACATGATGAAATATTGAAATTTTCTCACCAAGATTTAATTTTGACAGCAACCCACCACATTAATATGTAAATAGAAGACTCAGCACTATCAAACACTAACCTACATACTCAAAAATTTAAAATTTTCAAGAAATTGACAAAACTAGCATGTAGAATGTTGAAAAAGTAAGCTCTGAAAATGAAAACATGGAGAAATCTTGAAATTTTTCCATCAATTCCAATTTGGACATAAATTCACCTCCTTTATACCTACAAGGAAGACTCAACACATGCAAACTCAACAAAACAAGTTAAGCAAAATAAGTTAGATCAACATGTGTAAAAGAGGGTTAGTAACCAAAAATGAAACTTAACTACAAAAACTTGAAATTAAGTGCAAAGGAAAATGGAGTATGTCCCATTGGGCGTGTCAAATGTGTGCATGTATACTTTTCTTAATGCTAAATCAAATGAAGCGAGAACTACCACCTAAAATAGTTTTACAATTTAGCTAAAACAAAGCATAAACACCATCAAGATAGAGAACTAAACAAGATTTAAACTAACATTATAACTTTGAAAACATGAGATCAAAAACTATGCATGCTATTTTAACATCTCTACTCTCCTAGATTACCAACAAAATGCATGGACCTATTTAGCTCCAATGGCAATCAACAATTGCTTTGTTTGATCCTTAAAGAATGCAAGAATATGAAACTTCAGCTCTTAACAATGGTGACCTCTCAAGAAAACAAAAGGCAAGCTCTTAGTCTCTTTGCTATATGCTTTGCGTTTGCTCTCTTAAGAAGTTTTAGGTGTAGGTATAAAGGTAGGAGGAGGGCTGTTTATATAGCCCAAAGGATAAATGATTCAACACATTCTCATGAATGTGGGATAAAGGTAAAACATGATTAGGAATGGATAATGTTGCTTTATTAAAGGTAACCTTATTTTAGAAGGGTTTAATTTATAATTAGCAAGTCATGGGAGTTGGGGGGTGCTTTAATTAATAAAATGTGATTAACTAATAGGTAGATGTGAGCTTATATAAGCTAATTAGAGGAATATTAGTACGATTTAGGCTATTAGAAGGGGATTAAATCAATTAAATATTGATTTATTGGTTAAATGAAGGGGATAGCTAATTAATTAATAATAATTAATTAATCCAGATAGAAGGGGTGATTTATTAATGAAAGGTCGTTAATTAGGGTATTTGTTAGACAGGTGACTTAATTAATTAGCTTAGTGTAATTAATCAATGATGATATGAGGGAAATGAGCACTTTTGACGATATGTCGTCGATTTACGAGAAAGAGTATAATTAATGCAATTTAAGTATTTGAATTGCTTGGGCATAATTATGGGTGTCTACACCAGTTATAAAGAAGAGTGGAGAAATCAGGGTGTGTGTAGATTTTACAGATTTGAACATATCATCCCTCAAGGATCACTACCCGCTTCCTTCTATGGAGCAGATTTTGCAAGTTGTTTATGGATCTGAGAGGTTTTCATTGCTAGATGGTTATTCAGGGTATAATCAGATCATGGTAAAGGAAGATGGTCAGTTCAAAACAACCTTCACTACCAAATGGGGAACCTATGCATATAGAAAAATGCCATTTGGGTTGTCTAACACCGGAGCTACTTTCCAAAGGGAAATGGACATGAAATTCAAGGGATTGATTAATAAAATAGTGCTGGTATACCTAGATGATATTATTGTATTTTCTAAAAGTGCAGCAGACCATCTCTTTCATTTGAGACAAGTGTTCCAAAGATGTAGAATATTCGGGGTATCCTTGAATCCCAAAAAATGCATATTCCTAGCTCATGAAGGCAAGCTTCTAGGCCACATTGTTTTTAAAGAAGGGTTAGCAATTGATCTAGAGAGGGTTGAAGCAATAAGAGCACTGCCATTGCCAAGTCATAAGAAGGATCTTCAAAGTTTCTTGGGAAGAATCAATTTTGTTTGAAGGTTTGTTCCAAACTTTGCAGCCCTTGTCAAGCCAATAACTATGATGTTGAAGAAAAGTATGGCTTTCAAATGGACAACTGAAGGTAAGGCAAGTTTTGAGGCAATTAAAGAAGTTATTTCATGGGCTCCAAATCTCATTAACCCAGATTTCTCCAAGGACTTCATCCTTTATGCATTTGGCGGTGGTGATACAATTTTAGTACAGTAGAATGAAGAAAATGCAGAGCAACCAATTACCTTATTTAGCCAAAGCTTGGAGGACTATGAAGTGAGGTATTCCTTCATCGAGAAGCATGTTCTTGTAGTGATTAGGAGCTTGAAGAAATTTAAGCATCTAGTTTCAAACAACAAGGTTCAACTACTGGTTTCTTATGCAGGAGTTAAGGACTTCCTCCTCAACAAAGATCTAAATGAAAAACGTGCAGGGTGGATTACTCGTGTCATGGAGTATGACATTGAGATCAAAGTCACCAAGCTGGTCTGAGGAAAGGGATTGTGTCAGAAATTGGCCTTGAGTCAACCAATTGAAGCAAACAAACAGAAGAATGGTGTTTTGATGTTGCAAGGCAGCTAAGAACAAAGAGATGTTCAAGAAGAGAATGGTGTTGTGCTCACTCCTTGCTGGACCCAAGACATAATGCACTTCTTATAAACATTCCTATGCTCTCCAGAGATGAACAAAGCCAAAAGAAGACACTTCAGATTGCAGGCTATCCCGTATGCACTTGTTGATGGTGTCTTGTTAAAAAAGGATATCAATGGAGTGTTGCTGAGGTGCATTGGGACAAATTAGATTGAGAAAATGTTAGAAGAGTTCCATAATGGATCAGCTGGGGGTATTTTTTCTCCAAGAGTGACAGACCTCAAGATCATGAAGGTTGGTTATTATTGGCCCAAAGTATTTAGTGATTGTTATGCATGGATCAAGAGATGCAGGAATTGTGCATTCTTCACAGGCAAAGAGAGGTTAGCAACACTTCCATTACACCCAATCTCAGTTGACCAGCCATTCATGCAATGGGGTTTGGACTTCATTGGAGTCATTAATCCAAACTCAAACTAAGGGTACAAATGGATTCTAACAACAACAGACTACTTCACCAAATGGAATGAGGTGGTGGCACTCAAAGAGGAAAATAAATCTAGAATTCTAGACTTCTATGAGGGGATAGCAACCAGATTTGGTATACCTGCCACTATAATATCAGATAATGCATTGGAATTCATAGGATCAAAGGTAACTGAATGGGTTGTTAGAAATGGGATCTATTTGAGCAATTCATCAAATTATTACCCTCAAGGTAATGGCCAAGCTAAGTCCACAAACAAAAATCTATTAAGGATCATAAAGAGGTCTCTTGATGAAAATCAGAGGACTTGGCACACTAAACTCAAATCAGCTCTATGGGCTGATAGGATAACTCCCAAGAGATCCATAGGTAACTTTCCATTTAGACTTGTTTATGGGAGAGAGGCAGTCTTGCCTATGTCACTTGAGTTGCCAACATTAGAAATCATGAAGCAATTGGAATTTTTAGAGTTTGAGCTCATGGAGGTTAGATATGCAAAATTGATGGAACTCCAAGGAACTAGAGAGCATGCAGCCCAAACAATGGAAAAAGACCAAGCATTGATCAAGAGAAGATTTGATAAGAAAGTTAAGGCTAGAACTTTCCAAGTTGGAGATTTAGTGTTGAAATGGGATGAAAACCGAGCAAAGCTAGGAAGACATTCAAAATTTGATTCCATTTGGAGTGGCCCCTACATGGTCACAAAATGCAAAAACAACAATGCCTTCCAATTGTCTACATTAAATGGTGAGGAACTATAGATTCCAGCTAATGGAATCCATCTAAAGCATTTCTACTAAGGGAAACTTCTCACCTTGTACATATTAGCTTAGATTTTCATTCCTCCAAGTGTTTTTGCACATTGTTTTGTTGTATCTTAGATTTACATTTCCCTAAGCACTTTGGCACAGGTTTTGTTGTCCCAAGGATACATCTTTTGCAGATCATGTTCCAGATCAGAGTGATTTTTCCACTCTCACAATCTTCATCCTAGAGATTTTCTAATCGATTGAGAGTAATAGGAAATTAAGTTCATGACTCCATACCCAATGGATTGCTTCAGGAAGCTGGTCACTTCATCCAACAGGCAGATGACCCCTCTGAGTCGCCAAAATTGTTATCCAAAATAAGCCCGTGCTTATTTTTGGCTAACTCCTCCTCCATTCCCTTTGCTGGTACTTAAAATGAAATTTTTGTAGGCTTCAAGGACTCAATTTTTTTTGGGTATGATTCCATTAGATAGATAATTTTCTTACCTTTCCATAAAGGTAAAATTTTCCTCCTAACTCCTTATATTTTTCGAGTTATGGCTTGATAAAATTTTTTTGGGAAATTTTCCCTAGACAGGCCCTCAACCAATGAGAAGGTGCCACGTGGCAGGGCGGAGTGGTAGATGTTGGGAGAAGTTCAAGTTTTTTGGCACTTTGGTCAAAAGTACAAAAAGAAAAAAAATTTCTATTGGGCCCGCGGAGGAGGATGAAGAAAATTTGCAAAGGCTCCGCAGATGAATGAGGAACTGACACGTGTCCAGTCGGTGGCAAGTGGCGGGGCACGGGTAGAATTGGGAAATGTTTCCCTTTTGGATAAAATCCAAAAATAAAAATTTAGCCCACAGGACCACACGGAGGATGGAGAAAAATTTACAAAGGCCCGCCAGGAAATGAGAAGCCGACATGTGGCAGAGGAGCAGCGAGGCGCGAGGGTTTTTGAGGAAATTTTCCCAAAATGTAATCAATGGAAAAAAGGGGCAGGTTGAGCTGCGATCCCATCAGTGAATTGGAGAATGCCATGGTCCACATCAGCAGTAGAGTGTGGGGAAAAATCAAGAAATTTTCGGAATGAAAATTTAAATGGAAAAGACAGGCCTTCGGCCCGTGATTCCATCGACGAACTAGAACGTGACACGTGTCCCGGGCCGGTGGAGGTGCGGAGATTTTTTGGAAAATTTTCCAAAAGTGAAAAAAGCAAATTTTGACCCTATGGACCCGCTTTCAAAATCTTATTTTTCCACCAAGTATTCCCTAATTCGTGCCTCGAAATTTGTGCCCAAATTTGTGCCATGTTTTTGCCCTAAATCTTCAAATGAGCATATCTGTTGATCCAAAGATCAAATTTGAAAAAAAATAGACTTTTTGGAAAGGTCTCGAGCCCCTCTATGCATTGGAGGAATAAAAACATCATTTTTTTTACATGTTTCTATGGAGAAAATGTTAAAAACATCTTTCAGGCCTTTAATGCGAACGAGATTGCTTCAAATGAGTCGTTTTTGCTCAAATCTGCCATGGTTGCTTTCTCCCACACACCAAGGATGAAGAATCAGTTCATTTTGATGGAAGAAAACCCTAAAAAAGTCTTCTCACACCATAAATGCGAGATCATATTGCTTTGAGAGGTGTGTTTCACCAAATTTATCATTTTTTATCTCCAACAAGCAAAATAGAGACAGAGGAGGTCGATTTGATGGATTGCAGGCCGATTTGAAGGGATTAATGGCAGGTGGTTGAGAAAAAATATCAGATTTTTCTTCCTCCTCTATTTTCCCTCTCTTTTCTTCAGCTATAAATGTAAAAGATGTGATCTATTATAATGTTGGACATTTTTCTTTTGCAAACTCTCTTTTCTTCCTTAGCAGGTAGATTTGAAGGAGTTTCAGACCTCTCATACAGGCTGCAGCATATCTTTTTTTGCCTCCTTGCCATTGTAATGAATTGTATTAAATTTGGGAATGATAATGTATGTTCTGTGATTGATTTTCCAATCCTCTCATGTGTTTATCATTGTCTTCTGATCTTTCATTATATTCTGGCAATCTGTGCATGTTCTGTGCTACATTCTTATGATCTATGTTTATTTGCAAAACAAAAGTTCATCACTCCTTTGGTGTATCACCATTTTAGCTTAGTTTTGTTTCCCCTTTCTTGCATTTTCAACTCTGTCTCCTTGGATTTTAGAGTAGGAATTAGTATTGAACCTCTACAAATTCATGCATACACCTAATTAGAGGAGTAAGAACCAGCTTCAATATGGAGAGTTTTCTCACTTCGACAAGGTCCCACACCTTGGTAATCACACAAAATGACCCAATTCTGGACTGCAGATCTAAAATTCATTTTGGGGTGCTGTAGATTTACACTAACAAGTAGATCATAGACAAACTTCCAATGACTATAGGATGGCTACCTATGTTTATCCAACTAATTATAGTCCCTTTGACTCCCTCATAGGATATATCTGTTAATTTGATGAATAGGTCAATACTATTAGGATCTTATAAAAACGCTGTGTAGAAGGGACGTGACACGCTCGTTTGATCATACTATATCCCCTACCTATCTTTTAGGAAGGTCTATACAATTTAATAGAATAGTTGGAGAAGAAACCCACTAGGTTATAGATCTCAAATCTCCTCAAAATATCTATTGCCCATAAAAACATATTGTATGAAACATTACAGAGTTTGGGATTCTCCACAAATGTATATCCCGTGCACCTTCAAGCCATACTTGCACACCTTGATTCCAACTATTGTATCACTTTTGATCATGATTTTATCTAGCTTAATGACCTAGAACACAACTTACCCCTATACTTAAAAGTGGTTGTTACCTATTGTAAGATCAATAGAGTACTTGTGGATGTTGGATCTAGTCTAAATATTTGTACTTTAAAGTTGGTTAAGCAGCTAGGCCATTTTGAAATAGATCTAGGGGCTAAAACTATTACAATCACAACTTGTGATAATGAGGAGCGTGAGTCAGCAGGTACTATAGTAGTTCCAATGGAAGTAGGGCCAACTTTTCATGATAAAATGTTGAATGTCCTTTTCTTGGATCTTCCATACAACATGCTCTTAGGACACCCATGAATCCATGCCATGTAGGCCATTCCTTCAACCTTACATCAGTGTACCAATATGTGCCATGAAGGACAGATAGTCACCATTAAGGGTGATCTATAACCATTCACGCATTGTAGGGCATTGCATAATTTTTCTCGTGCAGCTTATGAATGCCCTTCTGTAGATAGTGTTGTTCCTTTACAAACAAAAGCTATCAAGGAACGGGTGGATCCAGATTCACTCACTCCTTGTAATCAAAACTTTCCTTCATTGATCAACCCTTTTACATCATGGGAGGCAACATCTACAAATTATGGCCCAGGTGAATAATTCACTCTTCAACAGGCCTTATTAAAATCATATCTATCAGTGTTGCCCAGGACATGCGGTAAAACCTAATTTTAGCTCAATAGCACTCAGGATAAGTGCCCTAAACAACTAGAGAAATTCATCCCTAGTAGTATCCTATCCAAGGAAAAGATGTTAGAAGATCCCACTAGCCCAGTACCTGAGGGTACCATGGCTTCATGCCATCAACCCCCCCATATATCAAGGGCCACCACATGATGTACATCATGGGTTACAATGGGTTTGGATGTGATATCAATGTGCAAGGACAATTAGAACCTATTCCTATCCCTGATTTCAGATCTAACAGACATAGTATTGGAATAATACCTCATGACGATCCACCCTTCAAGATTTATTCAACCTCTTCTGAATGCAGGGATGACTCATCTCATTCAGATAGTGACACAGATTCCTAATGTAGCCTCTATGAGGATCTTGCCTCTGCTAACTTATTCCCTAATTTGGCTGTCTTACCTTATTTTAATCTAATCCTAAAAACAATTACCAAGTAACCCTTCTATATCTAGAACTTGTAGATTGGGATCAACAATTTCACGTGTCAAACAATTTCTTTGAAAACAACGAAGCATTTAAATAATTCATGGGACTCGGAGATTCTATTCCGACTAGGGATCACAAGAAACGATTTTCAATTCAACTATATGCCTTTGCATACTTCAGAGAAGAAGCAGAGATGTGTGGATGCTTGAATAAGAGGGTCGTATACAAGAGTAAGAATGCTTCAGAGAAGCCTTATGGAAATAATAAATGCAAGTCTCATAGCAACAAATGTTTTGAAGCACTAGTAGATAAACAAAACAAAGAACCTGTGGATGAAATGGTATATCCATTCAAATATGATGATGAGCCACTTAAGGAGGTTGATATTACTCTTCCCCTTGATCCAATGCGAATGGAGGATGATTCTAAAATGTTGGTTGAAGAAACAATTAGTGTCAACTGAAGCAGCCTAGAATTATCAGATAACACCTAGTTGCACTGGCACATCACTCAACCTAGGCTGAGCACTCACCCGAAACATGCAAAGGTACCAAGTCCCTCTTTAGGGTTGGCCTGTAGGCAGAATCCAGTCCCCCTATTCCCTAACTAATAATCTCCCCCCTTACCCCCCCTTCCGGCCACACCAAACTCTCTCTACCACCGTTCCCCCCGCAACGCGGGTCCTCCGTTCGCTGCGGGCCCTCGGTCCCCAAAAGGCCCACGGGTTGAGGCGGGACACGACTCCTAGGGTATTCGGGGCATCCACCATGCAGTTCCGTACGGGCAGAAAGGTACCTACGGGACCGGCACGCATCGCGTGGATAGACACAAGCCGGCCGAGCGCGAGGGATTTGAGGGCGGAGGCTCGGGGTTGTGGACCACTGAACTGTCAGGTTTGTGTTTTGTTGTTTTTTTTTTTGTTTGGTTGTCAACCCAACCCTGTAGGCAGGCGCAGCAGAAGCAACTGGGAGGATGATCGGCGGTTGCGCGTTGGGTCACGACCCAACACTCTATCCGTCGGGGAGGCTCCGCATCATACCCCGCCATCTCTAGGGCACATCAACCCTTGGGGGCCGCGCCCCCTTTGGTAGCATGATGAAGTAGTATAACAAACATATATCTAGAAACTAATCCATCTATACATTGTTACACCATACTAGATCTATAAGCACGTAAGTATAAATCATCATGATAATGATAGTATACAATGACAAACATATCAGACATTATTGTTTGGCCAATTTTCTTCATATATTCATCATACCAATAGTACAAAAGCTTCATATAATACCAGACATGCACGCATGGATCTGTTACAATCATCCAGTCTCATGCGCTCATGTATCTCTAACCCTTTCAAAGCAGTATATGTCTCTGTCTATTTCTTACTAAGTAATTCATTACATATATATAGGGTGGGGGACTATCCATTCACCGCTTAACTCTACCAAAATAGCTCACATGCTAATAATAGCCACGCGCCTTTTACAACTATAGCCATACATGTAAGTATGCTATCTATAGATCACTGATAGTTAACTATAGTGGTGGATCTATTCTTCACTTATGTCCATGCAAGAGTGGTTGAACATGCTCCTTGAAATCTCCATGAAGGGTGGCGTGCAAGTCTCGGCATCACTTTGTGTGCTCCACACGCCAACCTCTAAAAATAGCCCTGATCTCCAAAATCGGCTAAGTCCTAATAGTCTGACTCTACACCTCTGCGCATGACGCCTTCCTATACCTTCAGGCCTTTGCTCCTGTGCTGTTCTCCCGCGTCGACTCTGTGTGTGAGTTATAATAAGTGTTTTCTCTTATAAAAATTACCCCACACTAATCTCATTGTTGCCCCAACAATGGTGATGTCCAAAATTTACACAAAGAATGGATAAATAAAAAATGGTTGAATAAGGTATACTCAATAAAAACATTTTAGGCCTTAGGCTCCTCCATTTCATTTCAAAGCAGTAACTCTAGATATTCCTCTTTTATATCTTTTTCCAAGTTCTCCCACTCTTTCAACGCCATTCCTACCTTCTCTGGCACGTCTACAAGGATAGACTCTAGCTCATCCATAGTTAGCTTTCCCTACTCATTCTGTATCACAAGCATTACGCTTGACATAGAGGTTTGCACCCCTTCCAATATATCCATCTTTTGAGCAATGAGCTTTCCAAGATCCTCTAACCTTTCCTTATGTGGTGCCTGTGCCATAGCTAGTCTCTTATGCTTCTGCTTCACCATGATTAATCATTCAGCACGGCCTAGGGTTACATCCTTCATAGCCTTTTGCACTTCATTCTCTTCCTCCAATGTTTTTACCACAATCAACGCATCTGGAGGTGTGCATATCATTAGTGCATAATCAAATTTATTCAGCTCGTCATAGATGGCTTGTAGTAGGCCTTAATAAGTAGCAATCTTCCTTGCTACTGCAGCCTATGCTTTCTCTACCTCTTCCGTGGGGTCCTTGGGTTGTCTTGGTGTACGCACCTTTTCATCCTTCAACACTAATGTTATCATTGTCTTTACATAGTGCATCGCAGAAGGAAATTATTTTGGTACTTAGGATTCGAAATGCGGGTGTACCTTTAGGACATCATCTCCAATTTACTCCGCCATACTAACAAAAGTGTCATATTTTCTCTTGATCAGGTCCTTTTCCTGCACTAGGCATGCTATCTCCACATCCTTGGCTTTCAGCTTCTCTGTCAGCGACTTAATGGTAGAAGATTTATCAACGTTTCTTCTTACTACTTCAGCAAATATGTTTACCAGAGCATTGCTTACCTACTCATCTGTCATCACTGTTGGCTTGATTGTCATGTACCTTATTTTAGGTGCCTTCTTCAATCATCTTGACGCACATGATTCTTCACCAACATCAAAGTCTAGCTCATCCATATGCGTGTGCATTGACCATGAAATTTGTTTCCACGTACGCAGTTTTTCCTTGTCCTCATCCATGAATGCCCATCCAAATAGATCCTTCTACTCGATGGTGCTCTGAAACCAAGGATAAATAATCAGCTTTGGGTCTTCTACATATCCCATTGTATGTGCCCTGGCATCTTCACCTGTTCAATGGGATCTTGGCCCTCTTGGAATGGTTACATCAAGGTTAGGAATACTAGATGTATCCCCACCCTTGTCTTGTGTGGCCTTTGATTGTTCCCCTTCTCCTCCTCCTCATGTTGAGGCTCCTCTTCTGTTGGAGATGAGGGCACCTTCTCCTTAGATTCTTCCACTTCCTCACCTAGCCTGAGTTTTCTTCTTTTCTTCTCCTCTGGCTCCTTTACTTGTTGGGTTTCTCATTGCACCCTAGTGCACTTGAATACCTTCTTAAATCTTTGGTCACCCTGCTCTTCCCTATTAACTCCTTCTCCATGTGAAGCCATCGTGCACTCTTTCTCCTTTTGGCTAGATGGTTGCTTCCTCCTCTGCACCAAGCCGTTGTTATCCTCCTGCTCTTCATCCTCTTCCTCATCAGCTTGCTTGGGTTCAGAGGCCTAGGTGTCGGGACCTTCTCCATGGTATGCTTCCCCTTCGGTGGCCTTGGAAGCCCGAACTCATTTTCCACATACTTGTTATTTTCCATTTTCAGCTTAAGTTGGAGGTATATCAGCATGGCCCCGATATCTGCAATGGCAAGTGTCTCTGGTTTAATGCTCAAAATTTCTGAGATATTACTCTCGTTATATGCATTCTTCCCTGGATATCCATATGTTTTACGTAAGGTGTGGTATTCACAGTCCACCTTGTCTACATTAAACACTAACCTTCGTGTGTTGGTGAACCGATGAACTGAAGCTTGGAAATATCACACGGAAAATGTGAAAGGTAGTTTGCACCAGGGGCTCCACGACCCATCTATCATTGGAAAGCATGCAATACAAAAGTGATGGTAGACTGCAAACTGTGCCTACTTCCCTAGAACCGAAGGCAACTCTTTCGGTATATGCCATTCCTCTCAAAACACTGCGCGGAGCCTGTCATGCCACATCTCCACTCGCTCCTTTACCTTGTCTGTCATTGACCCCTTATATAAATACTTGCTGAATCGTTCAACTAGAGACTTTTGATTCATGGGGTATTCCCATATATTCTCTTTTGGGCCATCTAGTACCCCAATCTCCATGAATACCAAACTTAGTAAAACATAGCCAAAACTTATCTTGTTTCCTGCATGTGCTTCCTCTACTATTTTCTCTGCAATGAAGCCAACAATGTTATAAGTGACTCCTTCGGACATGCGCTTTGCCACATGCAGCCACATAGAGTTAACTTGTGACCAACATTCTTGGTCATTCAACTTAGTAATCAGGTGCGCTGCTGCCTGTACTATTACACAATTTTTCATTTTATCAATGTCCATTATGCGCGGTCCTTTCTAGTAGCCCAACACTTTTTGTGTCTCCAAAATGGTGCTCTTGTCAGCTAGGTCAACCTTAATATCCTCACCTGTTGCCCTTAGTCTAGTTACTGTGGCAATAAGAATGGGTGTCAATCTTACCCTCCATCCTACAAAATAGAAAAAGTCCTCATGGACTTGGCTCATCAGTCATCTATACAATGGTGCATATTTCCCAAAGTTTGGGAGCTCATATAGCTGGTATAACACCCATCCCTTTCTTACCTTCCTAGCGCCAGCATACATTGCATTCATCCGCATTCATCTAGCCTTCGGAAAGTGGCAAGTCCTCTAATTTCGTCTGGTTGATCATTTGTTCTAACTCGTTTAGTCCTCTCTGATTTCATCTGTCTTTTGCAAATACAGTGGATCTTGTACAACCACGGAGTAAACTTTGTGTCCTTGATTAACAAACTCTGAAAAAGGTTATTTATGGAACTTGGTGTCCTTAAATTTAATCTCATTCAACCATCGCAAATGAATCTTGTCTTAAATTCTTTGAAGGCTTTCACATACACGAAGAATTTAATTGCCTATCTATATTTGAATGTTGCTTATCTGCTCCATCTTTCCTTATTCCCGTTCCTCATCCTTCTGTACTGATGGGATCCTTTGGAAAACCTTTCATACTATCCAAGTTCGACCATAAGATCATGTTCTATAACTTTTGGTAAATACGTTTGTTTCATAATAAGGGAACCCTCTCCCATTAAAAGATGAAGGGAGCTTCTTGTCCCTGACTTTGTTCTTCTAAAAAGCCCTATTTTGAAAACCAAACAGTCCTCTGTGCATCAACATGCTTCGTAGGGGAAGTTAGCTTCAGCGTGCAAGTGCACTTATTACACAAACAGAATCTAAATGACACAGCCAAGTGACAATGAAAGAAACACATTGAGGAATTCAGAACGGGAACCTAAATCTACTACAGTACTGCCTTATTTAACAACCACCAAGAAGACTTTAGTTATAGTATGGCTTCACTTAACTCCGTTAAATTAACTGGGGGCACCTCGTGCCATCAATTCCTTCTACTATAATCACCTGACTCCATTATATGAATTATAATAGTGGCCCAACCATGTACCTTTGTCCCAACCCGCAGTTCCTTATCATATGTCTATCATACCATCCTTTTATTGTCTTGTCTCCTATCTGACTCAGTTGTGCTATGGCTGGTCAGCGCTTATTCTAATTGAACCATCTTCGCATCATTCTTCCAAGCGTTTCTCATAGTTTTTAACCTCCACATGCACGAATGGCAAAGAAGGTACATAAATTCTATGAAATAACAGCTTCCACACCAAACGCCATGAAAAGTGGACTTGTTCATCTCTGTATGTGTGTTACTATAAGCCCAAAAATAGCAATACTTTCTCATCCCCATCTTTCCTTCTAACATCATAAATCTTGGTCATGTGTGGCTCAAAATCTTGTTAAAAGTTTCAGAGATTCCATTTTTCCTGAGGGTGATAGGTGTAGCTTTATTGTGGGCCACCATAAAACTCATCTAACATAATTCTTATTAGTCTAATCAAAAAATGTGTGCCCCTAATCATCTTTTAACTAAAGGACAACCTACCTTTAAGAACATTCTCCCTACGAACCTTGCTGTTGTAGCCCTGTATATCCTTTGTAGTTGCTTCTTTTTGCCCCATCAGTAAGATTATCTGTACATGGATCATCAGAGTGCGATCCCCCCTGTGTTAGCTGTGGAAATAGGGTTCGACAAAGTAAATCACCCCTTTTCTCAAGGGTTCTTCTGGGGCCCAAAAAAAAAAAAAGAAAAAGGACAAAAAAAAACTTTTAATTGGTCTCATGAGCTGCGTTTGCTGATAATTTCTCCAACTGTTTCGCCATAGCTGTTATCTGAGCCTCTAGGAATGGACTAACTCCAGTGTCAATACTCCCAACTGCTTCAGTGTGTGAAGCTACTTCCAATGCTTCACACGGGTTAGTATAAGTCTTATGCGATAGTTCTCTTCGAAATGGAGTAATCAATCCCCCAACAAACCATTGTGCATGCTGACTTGCATGAATGTCATACAAGAGTTTGGATAGAAGCATTTTAAAATTGGAATCATACTCATGTACACTTTCAGTAGTGCCTTGCTTTATGTTCTTGAGTGTGCTTATACTCTTCTGCTCAAACTCTAGGATATGGAACTCTTTCAAGAAAGCATATTTCAATGTTGCATAGTCAATACAAGTTTGATTGGGATCAAACTTCCTATACAAGCTGTGCATGTGTGCCTGTAATGTAGTAGCAAATTGACTTGCCTTACGCTCAGAAGCCGTGATACCTTTCGCATGCCACAATATTTCACACATATGAACATGCTCTGTAGCATCCTCGATACCTCTGTACTTTAGGAGATAAAGGGACATCTCCATATAAATATTATGGGTTTGTTGTGGGCCTTGAACACCTGACCCAGAACCTCCTTAGTTTCCTCTTCCTCCAAAACCACCTGAACCACTGGAACTAGAACTGCCCATACCACTTGATCCTCCTCCAGAATTTGGAATAGGTCCCGTGGATGCACTCCCCTATGTCCCGACAGCGGTACTATACTGGACCCCTACAGTCTGTGAAGTAGTCCCAGTTCCAGAGGTGAATCCCACACTCGGCACGCTCATAGTCTGTGCAGATGATGAGCCTGAAAACATACCCCCAAAGAATAACGAAGTTGTCTGTGTTGCCATTGATGTACTTGATGTCTAACTTATTTCTGCTCTTTCACTTCCTAAATGAAAACTTTTCTTACCTGTTGTACCTGATACTAAAAAGCCAAGCGTAAGGGCTAGGTCAACAGGTTGGCTTAGATGCCCGCCCATGGCCCAGGTCATATCTGTTGGCATGCTTCCATGTGAGGCCGAAGAGGGTTCTTTGTCATGCTTTCCTAGATGGGGGAATTCCTGATGCTCTTGCTCTTCTTCCTCCCCATGAGCATCAAATCCTTCACGAGCCATCTCTCTCCACAACACCATCCATTCTGTAATTTATTATTTCTTGCATAATTCCCTCTCGTGTGCCTCATCATACTTCAGCCGCCTCTCTTCCCTCTACTGTGTTACCACTAGGTCTGTCATCTTTCACTAATCCTATTCCTTCCCCCGTGCGTGGAGATTTTTAGATTTCCATAGGTTTATCTTCCAAGTTCAACGTTACCATCAGTATTTTGATTACCAGTGGGATGACTTGTAAATACATCCCTCTAGGATACCATAGGAACTAGAACTCCGCTACCTCCGGGCACGAATAAGTTGAAATTGAATACTCTAGGATATAGT
Source organism: Taxus chinensis (assembly GCA_019776745.2). Classification (NCBI taxonomy): domain Eukaryota; kingdom Viridiplantae; phylum Streptophyta; class Pinopsida; order Cupressales; family Taxaceae; genus Taxus; species Taxus chinensis. The sequence continues at coordinate 14,211,046 of CM034153.1, forward strand.
TGTTTAGAACATCGTGAAACCAGGTATCTACCACGCGATTCCAGCTCAGTTCAGCATCATATAGTGTTTTAAATTCCTCCTGTGTCTAAACAAGTGTGTGATACCTCCAATTCCGCTTAGATGCATATGCAGTCAAACATTCATATAATTCTACTGGAAAGATAGCAAAGAAGCTCTCGTACAAACTATCATATAGATTCTGCTCTACCCAAGTGCATGCACTAAATCCAGATCCAGTGTCAAATATCCATGCGTATTCTTCCTCCAGATCATGAATACACTCTTCAACACTCACCAAAGCTAGTCGGTATGTCTTCATCGCGAACCATTTTGAAACAACTGAAAAATAGGTCCCGACAACGAAACCAATGATGTAGCCTAGAATTGTCAGATAACACCTAGTTGCGTTGGCACATCACTCAACCTAGGTTGAGCACTCACCCAAAGCGTGCAAATGTACCAAGTCCCTCTTTAGGGTTGTTGTAGCAGAATGGTAGCATGATGAAGTAGTATAACAAACATATATTTAGAAACTAATCCATCTATACATTGTTACAGCATACCAAATCTATAAGCACTTAAGTATAAATCATCATGATAATGATAATATACAATGAAAAACATATTAGACACTATTGTTTGGCCAATTTTCTTCATATATTCATCGTACTAATAGTACAAAAGCTTCATACAATACCAGACATGCGCGCATGGATCTGTTACAATTATCCAGTCTCATGCGCTCATGTATCTCTAACCCTTTCAAACCAGTATATGTATCTATCTATTTCTTACTAAATAATTCATTACATATATAGGGTGGAGGACTAGCCCTTCATCGCTTAACTCTACCAAAATAGGTCGTATGCTAATAATAGCCACACACCTTTTACAACTATAGCCATACATGCAAGTATGCTATCTATAGATTGCTGATAGTTAATTATAGTGGTGGATCTATTCTTAGCTTATGTCCATGTAAGAGTGGTTGAACATGCTCCTTGAAATCTCCACGAAGGGTGGCGCGCAAGTCTCGGCATCACTTTGTGTGCTCCTCACACAAACCTCTAAAAATAGCCCTGATCTCCAAAATCGGCTAAGTCCTAAAATTCTGACTCTACACCTCTGTGCGTGATGCCTTCCTATACCTTCGCACCTTTACTCCTATGTTGTTCTCCCGTATGGAATCTGTGTGTGAGTTCTACTAAGTTTTTTCTCTGATCAACATTAACATTAGCTCGGAAGAGGAACCTAGAATGATAAAGTTGGGAGCTTCACTCTCAGCTTAAGAAAAAAATGTTTTTGTAGAGTTATTAAGAGAATATGTAGATATATTTGCATGGTCATACACAAGCATGCCTGGTTTTGACCCATACTTGGTCGTGCACAACCTCGTTGTACACCCAGATGCTAAACTCATTAAGAAAAAATTGAGAAATATGCACCCTAAAATTGCACTTTTTGTCAAAGAAGAACTTGGAAATTAATTAGTTGTTGATTTCGTTAAACCCATTGACTATTCGGACTGGATATCCAATATAGTCCCAGTTTAGAAGAATCTGGTTGGCATAAGGATCTGCACCGACTTCCTTAACATCAATAAAGCATGTCCAAAAGATGACTTCCCCTTGCCTAATTTTGATATGATTTTTTTATTCTACTACCGATTATGAAATGTTATCCTTAATGGATGGTTTTTCAGGTTATAACCAGATCCGAATTGCAGAGGAAGATCAACATAAAATAGATTTTATCACCCCTTAGGGGACATTTTATTACAAGGTCATGCCTTTCGGACTCAAGAATGTCGAGGCCACCTATCAGTATGTAAAGACAGTCATCATCCATGACATGATGAATGACATCATAGAGGATTACGTTGATGATATTTTAGAAAAATCTAAAAGCAGAGGAGAGCACCCTAAAGTGATAAGACGTATTTTTCAACGTATTTGAGATTACAAAGTATGTTTGAATCCTAAGAAGTGTGTCTTTGGTGTTTTTTCAGGGAAGCTCCTAGGTTTCATTGTTTCACATAGAGGAATAGAGGTAAATCCTGCAAAGGTTGCAGCTATCATAGAAATTCCTCCACCTACAAATCTTAAAAAACTAAGAAGTTTACAAGAAAAGATATAGGAAATCCGCCATTTTATTTCACATCTTGCCGATAAGTGTCATCCCTTTACACATCTTCTCAAGAAGGATGTTACATTCAACTCGAGACTAGACTATAAAAAATTATTTGCACTGCTTAAACAATACCTTGTCAACCTACCCGTACTCATGGTGCCTACCCCAGACGAACCTCTCCTGTTATACATTTAAGCTACCCAGTTTGTTATTGGTGCACTGCTTACCCAATATGACCTAGAAAATAGAGAAAGGGAAATTTATTACCTTAGCCACACCTTGATTGCCTATAAACTAAATTACCCACAAATTAAAAAGTCTTTCCTAGCAGTAGTCTTTACCTTTCAGAAACTGTTCCACTATCTACTTAACAATAAGACCAAGCTAATATCCAAATTTGACCCTCTCAAATACCTCTTTTCCAAACCCACCCTTACAGGATGAATGACTAATTGGATCATTCTCCTAAGTGAATTTTATATTGAGTTTGTAATCTAGAAGTCATATTGGTTGATCTGTTGGCAGAATCCCCTTTAACAGGGATGGAACCTTTGTGTCTAGATCTACCAGATGCATCCATAATGTATGTTGAAGAATCTATGAAATGGCATGTCCATTTTGATGGAGCATTCACCTTCCACGGATCAGGAGCAGGAGTGGTGCTCATCACTCCAACAGGTGAGGTTATTCCAAGAGCATTCTATTTGGGATTCCCATGCACTAATAACATTGAAGAATATGAGTCACTCATTGTTGGCCTTATGTTAACTATCACTTGGAATATCAGACAACTACGTTTCATTGGGGACTCCCAACTCATTATTAATCAAGTTAATAATGAGTATAAGGTTAAAGATGAGAAGCTTGTTCCATACAAGAAGTTAGTTGAAACCTTGAAGGAATATTTTACATAGATTGTCTTTGAGAAAAAACAAAGGTCATATAATAGATCAGCAGATGCTATGGCTACAATTGGATCTCTCTTACACATATTCAGATCAAGTGGTCTACCTCCTATTATCCCCAAGGTAATGGTCAATTTGAGGCTACCAATAAAACTCTTGTATGGATCATGGAGAAAATGGTAAGTAAAACTAGCCGTAATTAACACTTACAAATACATTCCACCCTCTGGGCCTATCGAAATTCCATCCGCACTCCTACTGGTGTGACCCCATATTCACTAGTCTATGGCACTGAAGCCATCATACCCTTGGACGTGGAGCTTCCCTCCCTAGGAATATCTCTCTGGGACTATCTTGATAAGGACGAAGACTACATAGTTTCTTAGCTAGCAGAGCTAGAGTTGTTGGATGAAAAGCATATGCGAGCTCTTAATCGCCTAAAGGTTTACCAGAACAAAATATCAAGAGGATATAATAAACAAATCATTCATCATGAGTCTGATGTAGGAGATCTTGTTCTGAAAGAAAATCGGAAGAACAATGTTAAGGACAAATAAAAGAAAGGTAAATTTGAGGCTAACTGGTTAGGGCCTTATGTGGTGGTTGTTAAACATGGACTGGGAGCTTACAAACTGGCATACTCAGATGGTGAAGAGCTTTCGAAACCTATGAATGCCATGCATCTCAAGAAATTATATGCTTAAGCATGGTGTAGATATCTGATAAGAGCTAAAAAGTAGAAAAACAAAGAAATAACAAGCAAAACATGAGAAAATTGATAAAACAGTAAATAAAAAAATAGGTCGTCTACGTGTGAAAACCACACAATTGTGGCGCAGTGGGCAGGTCTTTGGGTGAAAATTGGTTTTTCAGCACTCAAGGAGGATTCATTGGTCACAAGCTACTCTTTCATCTAGATGGCTAACTCTCACCACTATCTAGGATTAATTTCCTTTGCTAGGTCTAATAACCCTACCAGATCTATCTTGCAAATTTATGATTTGGCTTATTTGTTCTTGTGTCTACATGAAGGATGTCCTTTTGTATATTCCCATCTAGCATTGGGGGAACCTTCACATTCCCCTTTCTCATATATATTGGCATGGCATTGTGTTTTTTGTATATTCCCACATCGCGTTGGGGGCATCTATGCTTCTTTGTCTTTGTACATTACTTTTTTGAGCATGACCTTAGAAAAAATACAAAAAACATTCAGAAAAATATACACAAAAATATAAACATTCTGAAAATTCCACTTGGAACGAAGCTACACCAAATTCATAACATTGTCTTAGGGAAGCCCCAAAAACAATGTGAACAGTAGCCTTGAAAACTTATCTTTCAAGATAACCCAAAAACATTAGAAAATATATCAATGTTGTCCCGCAAAAATAAGGTAGTGATTTAATTGCATTTAGTTGTCGTTTTATATGGTTTTGATTGTAGGTATCTTTTCACATTGTATGATTCAAATAATGGTTCATTTGCTTACTTTAGATTGAATTTGGTTTGATTTAATTGTGTGTTGCATTGACTTCATTTTAAGCATTCATACTTGTAAGATATTGTTATGTTTTCATTATCTACTGTATGCATCTATTAGGATTAATTTGACTTAGATTGAACACCAATTTAATCTATTGTTAGAATTTGCATGAGTTCATTTCTAGTTGCATATTGTTGTGTGGTTTTGTATGTGTATATTTTTTTAATTTTTTAATTTTTTTAATTTTTAAAAAATAAAACTAACCTTTTACTTATGTGTTTGTTTACTACATATCTCTTTGTTATCACATCTATCATCTATCATTCATCACATGTAGCATCATCTAATATATCATATTTATAAAAAATGCTAAGTTTTACATCATGCATGTGTACTAAGCTAATCACCACATATCGTATCATCAATGGGGGCAAGAGGGGTTACACATAATCAAAAATATATCCCCCCCCCACACCAATATCATCTAGTATCATCCCAAATGCTAGCATAAAACCATAATGTATCATAACCAAAAACATGTGATATCATCTAAGGATATATCATAAATATTAAAACATGTGGTAAAACATCGCTAATATAGCATGAACATACATAGGAAATGAGAATCATACATCACCATGATAAACTTTGGTCTTATTGGTCACCATCAATGTTTCTGAAGGTGCCATCAATGAAAAAAGGGGATATTATTGGCCATTGTGTCTAGGTGTTGTCATTGATGTCAAATACATTGATGGAAAAGGGTGTGTATAGGTCATATGAGTCCCCATGAGGTGAAAACAATTGTCAAGTATGGAGGTCGATTGGTAGTGTCATATTTTAATGAAGTCTTATGGTGTTCTGGAGCATGGTCTAGTTGGTATGGTCATAGTTTGAGTTCTCCCAAGTTGGTTGGAGGTTTTTATGATGTTGATCATGGTTGGTATGAGGTGTTAGAGGTGTATATTTTTTTCATTGAGTCATCATGGTCAGTTCATGGGTTGCATTAATCATTCTAATCCTATTCCTAGTCCTAAAACATGCAAAATCGTATGGAGGCATGCATTTTGGAGAAAAAATGTCTTGTTGAATCATGATATGAGCATAGTAATGGTGTTCATGGCATGTATGATGAGTTTCAAGTTAGTTATCAGAGGTATGGTGATGTTTCATGGTCCTTTGGAAGAAAGATGGTGAGGATAAGGCAAATTAGTACAGGTAAGTCTCTGTGGATAGAGATTTTTAGGCATATTTTTGGAAGATGGTAAGTTTGAGAAGTTAGAAGATGTTTCCATTATGCTTCATGACAAGTTTTAGGTCATTTAAATAAGATTTTGCAAGATACATCATTTTTGGTAAAACTGTCTTTTGTAAAATAAAAAAGTAGCTTGAATTGGAAACTTCATATGCTCGTTGTGAACCATGTGCTTTGTATTGGGGGATTTTTTTCCAATGATCTAAGAATATTTTGAAAAAATAATGAGGTCATTTGATTGTCTGGTTTTTATGAACAAGCGTCAATAAGTTAAAGTGATTTGAGACCCTAGCAAAACCCTCCTTCTAAAGCAACTTGAGAAAAGTGAATTGTTTGATATCTAGTTTGTCTTGTCTTACAAAATTGATGAATCAATGTTGAATAGAATTCCTCCGGGCTCATTTTGGTGGTGGTTTGGAGTTCCAATTATTTTGGGAAGAGAGAGAAATCCTACTGTTGTGGATTTTTGCAGTTTTAGGGCTGAGATGGAAGCTTCAGGATGAAAACCAAACTGTTCCAGAATCCTTGTGAGATGATATAAATATTCATCAAAATTTTAATGCAAATATAATGGAGAAAATGGAGGATAAATGTTCTCAAAGTGACCCTATCGATTTTGGCCTAAAGGGCTAAAATGCTAGTCTTGTGTTTTGGAGTGAGTTTGATTAAATTACTTGAAGTAGTGTTTGTTTTTCATCATGGACAGCATGTAAGAACCTGATATTATGTGTTTAAGTTATTGGTTTTTAGTTTAAGAGCTATTGGCCTGGAAATCACTAGTTGGCTACTCAAGAAGGTGTGAAGGAGCAGGTGTGTTGGGTGATATTTCTCCACATGAGATATGAATGTTGGTGATTTTACATGTTAATACAAGTTCCCTTGATGTTTTATAGGTGGTGTTTAGGATTGGAAGTTGATTTGGAGGTGTTTATGCATTGTTGTCTCAAGACTGGTTCTTGAGCCCTTTGAGCCTGAATGAGAAGTTTCAGAGATTGGCTTGGTTGAAGGTGTTCCACTATGATTTGGAAGGAAATGTAATATCTTATAGAAATTAGATTCATATACCTTTCCAATGATATATGTTTTATCTCTTGGTATAGAGATTTGATAGGAGATCCATCTCAAATTTGAAGACCTAATTATGGGGTCTTGAAGCCAATTTGGAGTAGTTACAGAGATTGAGCTATTTGGAGGTTTTACACTTCGAGTTGGAAGAAAATATGAGTTGTTCCAAAAACTAGACTCAGATGCATTTCCATTTATATAAGACTTGAGTCATGATAACGAGTTTTTCTATGTCAGGTTAGTCATTCTTCAGGACTAAAATTATGGGTATTGAAGATCTAGTGGGGATTACATGCTTCTTGGTGTGTTTCATTATAGAGTTAGATGTGTTAGTGATTCTTGAGGTTGTTGGTGATGCTTTAGACCTATGTATGACATGTGTGTAGATTTTCATGTCATGAAAAAATTGTTTAATGCTATTGGAGGTCATGATCCATTTGCTAGTGCTTGGAGAGTGCATTTTGAGCATGTTTGATATTTTTGTTTCTTGATGATGATGTCTTGACCCATTTCGACTTACTTGGGTCATTTTAGATAATTTATATTGTGTTTTTTTTAAAAATATTTTTGAATTTGGATGACTGACATAATTTTTCATGGCCGACTCGGGTGTGTTTTAGAGTTGAGAAAGCATGTTAAATGAGTCATTTGTGACTAGTTGTGCATGGGGGAAAAGTGTGACCTATAGAGGAGTGAAGGAGAGTGTTAAGAGGTTAAGAATAAAGCTAAGAATATCCATGAAGACTTGAAAAATATTTAAGCCTAAATGTGCAAGGAAAATGTATTCATTCAGTCCATGAAGAAGAGAGATTGAGCGAGTTAGAGAAGAGAGTGTTTTGATGAGGATTTGGTGTGTTTAAAGAAGTTGTAATCTGAATTTTGGATCACTATCAGTTTTGTGAGTAGCAAATCATCATTTATCGCTCATTTCTAGGTGGTTGAGTTTGTGCTTGATCACATTAGGAGGTTATATCCTCCATTTGGGTTTTGTGCCTCACTAAATCAGGATTTGGTGCTCCTTGTAGGGTTGGTGCTCTACTAAACTACATGTTTGTGTTGCTTGTGAAGTTGGTGTTTCACCAAATATATTTTCTTTGTGTAAAATAAGAAAAAATTCAGTGGGTTTTCTTCCCCTTGAGTTTTTCCCACTTAAATTTGGTGTTCTTGTGTTCTCTCTTGCATCTTGATCTTGAGTATTTTTGTTGAATGATTAATAAGCACACAAAATAACTGATGTACCCCCCCCCCCCCTCTCATTCCATTTTCCTTCTAATAGAAATGACACATTTGATGTAAATCAAATATATCCAATTTAAAGCCATAATATGAAATTTGTTTTAAGAAGGTGTTATACAAGGACCATACCTATAGTCGTTGCTCCTAAGTCTATCAAACCCACCGTTTCCTTGGTAACATGAGGTCCAATGAGAGTGAAGTGAAAATTTATATTGGATTATTTAGTGGTGTATATGTTAGAAAAGATTAGTTTTGGAATGTAAGAAAACAAACAAATTATCCTCTTATGCTAATCTTTTAAACAATACCTCAGATTGAGTAAGAGATGGAAAGGAAGAGAGATTCAATACCTGCACTTACCAATCAAAATGCAATGTTCCTCCTTTGTTATGTTGGATTTTCTCAAGGATGTTTTGGATTGCTTCAGATTTTATGGAGACACTTAAGCAGCACCTCCCCTGTGCTTGCTTGGATTGATTGATGCTTGATGAATGGATGGTGGATTGGATTAAAGTTGGATTGATTGATTGAAAAGGATAAAATAAAAGAGATTTTTTATGGAATTATAAGATCTTCCATCTCTCTTTCTCATGAAAGAGGAGAGTTAAATTTATAGTTTGTGTTTGGGAGAATAGATGGTGATGGTTGATCCATGTGGGATGAGGATCAATAGTTGAGGATCGAGGAGAGGATTAGAGGATTCTAGAATGGAGAATTGTAGATTTTATGAGAAGCCTCCATTGAATTTAAAATTCAATGGAGAGTGGAATAAGTTTAGAGAGGATTACAGAAATAAAAGCCTGTAGATTTAGAGGTAGAGGATATGATTAGTTTAGGATTATATTATATTAATATAAGATAATTAGGGATGTGATTACATCAAGAAGCTAGGTATGAGGTAGGTGTAGGAATATTAAATTCCTAGAAAGTGATAATAAGGATTAAGGTGGGATGATGGGATATAATAATGAATTAAAAGGATTAATGTTGAAATGATAGGATATTAGATAAATGGTTAAATTAGTTAGGATAAAGGTTACATGTGGTAATTTAGATAATGATGTTGGGATAAATTAATCATAATTACTTATGTCGACATTTTAGATGTCTACAAGTGGCAAGGCACTTGAAAACACTAGCCATAACATTTAGAAGGTGAGATATGACGACGAGAATTGGGGGGCACTAGACCAATAGATCATGGGGCATTACCCTAGTGGTCGAGGAGGATTTGGAGGCTCTCCACCTCTAGATGAACCTTCTTAGCTTGGAACTATATCAGAAGCATAACATTTGAATAAAATTTTTTTAGTTATAGAAAAATATTTTCCCATGGTCAATTTATTAATAGTATCATTATTTCAATTTTTTTCCAAATTTGAGAATTGGAGTGTGAAAAAATACCAAATTTGGTTGTATTTAACATTGTTAAGTCCACTAGTAAGACTAGTTTTCCTTTTTGAGTATTGATGAGGGGGATAAAAATATTCACAAATAGGGGACATCACCACATTTCAAATACCTCCCCTAAATAAGAAAAAACATCTTCAAAATGGTTTCAAAAGAGATGAAAATTCTTGATCAAATGAGAAGATAGAAAAGGAAAGGAAATGTAAGCACTTTTTAAGGTCTTTGTGTTGGATCTATATGGTAACTTATAGCATATGGGACCACATCGTAATTTCATTACGCATAAGTATTTAACTATACTTCAAATATAAAGCATAGACAACCTCTTCTTATGGGATTATAACTTGAGACATCTCTTTCAAAAAAAATGTAAGAAATGGAAAATGCATTAAAAATAAAGTGAGAATGTCTCTACTACATCGCCAAAACACTCCTAATGGTCCCAAAGGGAAACATACACATGGAGAACTACAAAATTGTTATTTTTAAAATCAAACCCTTGGATACTAAGTAAGACAGATACATATATTAAATTTTACAATAGATTGTAAACAAATTATTACTTGCAACCATCCCTTTGTCAAATTCTTTAATGGTTCTTCAATTTTTCACTAATTCTTTTGTTTTAAGTTTCACCCTGTAAAATCTAGTGTGGATGGGTTTTCTTAGTTCTTGAGTGGTTCTTCAATTTAATTTTGCTAATTCCATTGTTTGAATTTTGAATCCATAAGACAATTTGTATGGGTCTTGTTAATTCTTCAATAGTTCATTGTTTTTTGTTAATTCTTCCTTTTGAAGTTAAAACTCACAAAATATGGTTTTAATGAGTCTTATAATCATAATTTTTTCCAAAGGCCGCTACATTCTGGATATTCTTATAGTATTCTGGGAAGGAATGGAATGGGCTTGGTTGTCTTTGCAATGGCCCTTATTTCTCAAAATTGACTTTGAAAAGGCTTATGATCGTATTGAATGGCATTTTATTCTAGCTATGCTCACAACTTTAGGTTTTGATCAATTTTTAACCTTGTCTGTTTGAACTCGGTTATCTAATGCTTCTGCTTTCCTCACTATCAACGGTCAATAATCCTCCTCAATTGGCCTCTTCTACTCTATCAAATAGGGGTACCCTCTTGTGCCTACTCTTTTTGTCTTATCTGTCAATGCTATTAGATATCTTATTGCTCAACGGGATGCTCAGGGCTGCATTCGGGGAATGTTTTTTTCCAGATCATTCGACTCAGCTCATTAATGGGCACTTTGTTGATGATTCTTTTCTTACCATTGTTGAAAATGACTAGAATTTGGTTGAAGTTTTTGAATGCCTTAATATCTTTTGGCTTACTTAAAGTTCTATCATTCAAATGACTAAATATTTGGGCTATCAACAAAGCAGTTGGCCTATGGCTAACTATTTGGCAGCTTACCCCTGGAAGTGGATTAGGTGCGGAGAACAATTTAAATTTTTGGGCATTCCTTTTGCCTTTGATATTTATTATGCTACTTTAGGGTAGTATGTGATTGACAGAGTTGAGCATAAAGTCTCTCAGTGGTCTTTCAAATCCCTCTCATTGGCTGGAAAATTTTAGGTGTTTACCAAGATTCTAGCGGCCACTCATGTTTATTATTCTTCTTGTTGGTGCTCATCTTGGGCTTCCTTTGGCAAGCTTGCCAAACTGCTCCAGGATTACCTTTGGTCTAAAAGTTCTAGTTCAACAAGCTTCTATCGAGTGACTTGGGAGGTTTAGTGTATACCCCGCAATTAAGGGGGAATGGGTATTATTAATGTTTACAAGAAAATCATCGTTTTATGTTTTAAATGGGTGGTGTGATGTCTCTCGGGTATTCAGTCCTAGAAAATTCTACTTCGACATTACATTGCTTCAAATGTCCCTTATGGAAAATATGTTGGGATAATATAGGGTTACATACCTTAATTATCACCAAGGCTTCGGTCAATATATTTTGTGCTTTCATCACCAAAAGCATATAGAAGGTCTTTGAAGCAGTGAAACCGTTGTTGCATTAGATTGGCGATGGATTTCGTATCAGGCTCTCTTTTAATTCCCAAAATATATGGTGGTCTCCCATTATCACGGAAGATAGCATTCCACTTGTTGAAACTTCAGGCATCAACACTCTCTGTTTATCTCGAAAGGGGATTCACACCATTCAAGATTTGGTTTTGCGCAGAGACTAGATTTCTTGGCCCGAGCTCAAGATGAAATTTAATCTTGCCAATTTGGACCTTCCATCTATCCACAAAATTCAAGAGTTGATGCCAGATGTCATGCTTCATAAGCTGGGACTTAAGCCTCCAGATGCGTGGTGGCGAGATTGGCGGTGGAATCATGATATTGCCTTTCTTCACTACAATGTTGACACCATTTACTAGCTATTGAGTCCTATTTTGCCTATTATTTCCAAGCTCAACACCTGTTGGGGCCTGCAATCTACCCCAACTAATCAGCTTCTTTGTATTTCCCATGTTTGGAACCATTTTCTATGGTGTCTTATGTATCAAGGTCTTCCTGTTGGTGAATGTCTTAGTCACATTGGAATTCTCAATCTTAAATGCCCCTTTTTCTCTCTTAACTTGAATATTTTAAGCATTTATTTTTTGTCTTGTTCTCACGCGTAAGCCATTTGGTCTTGGATTCATACGTTATTTCAACCCCACCACCTTGAATTATTTCAATGGTTTATGGATTTGTTTGGAGAATTCAGTTCGTAGCCTACTTATATTGATACTTTTTGGCACTTTTTTAGAGATTGTATTCTCTTTCAAAATTTGGAAAGCTCGTAATAATAGAATATTTCAGAGTGATTAAACTATTGATTTATTTTCCACTAATGATAAAGTGGTTATTTTTTTTGTTGTGCACATACAAAATCAAGCCGAAAAATTTACTTTGGAATTTTCTCATTTTCAGCAATCGATCACATATTGGGGGAGTGCTCCTTGCATGATGAGTTAGGTCCCTCCTGAACCTTTTCTTCTGCAACCTCGGCCATCTTTGCCTCGCCATCCACCTCCGCAAGGACTGCGTCGCAGAAGCCGCTCTAGCGGCCACCGCTCTGTCTCTCCCCAAGGTTTCCCTTTAGCTTCATCCTCATCTGGGCTGGGCAGGCATCCTCCTCCACAAGGGATAGTTGTGGCAAGTTCTCTGCATTGGGCCTCTCCTCCACATGGATTTCAGATGTTTGCTAACTCTCTGCCCCCTGGTTGGGGAATTATGGTGCCTCTGCAAATGCAAATGCCCCGATCAGGATGGCTAAAATGTTGATCCTCCTTTGGCTAAGTCGTCCAGTGGAGCTTTCATCCCTCCTCAAGATGACCCTCCTCCTCCTCCTCCCAGAGTAGCAGCATGTGCTTAATGCTTTCTGGTTTTTTGTAATTCTCGTGTTTGCCTTTATGGTGTTCTCGAGTGGCCCTTTGAGCATTTTGTGATGCCTTCGTATCTTTTTTGTGGAACCATGAGTACTTTGGTTTCCCCTACTCTTGAAACTCTCAAATATATTTTTAATATAATGGACAGTTCCGATAGTAAAATTCAAATTAACGATCTAACGATGTGTAAACACCCCACTCTACATATTACATTCAAATTAAAAACTGACTTAGACAACAACGACCGAAATCCTTTGGTCATATCCACTCAAAACCAACCAGAGAGGCTATTAGGTGGGTTTTATTACACCAAAGGTGTTCCCACTATGGGAAAGGCCCTTGTGGATGTTTCTGCGACTGTGTTAAATTTGACGGTTTGACTATTGTTTAGATGTTTTTACTGTTTTTAGGAGTTGCATGTGGCAGTTTTTCAGTTGCATGCAGTTTTGTGGGGTGTTGGGTGTTTTTAGCAGTTACATGCGGTAATTTTCTAGTTGCATGTGGCTGTGTTGGGTGTAATTTTAAGTGATTTCAATCAAAAGGTAACTTGGAGAGCATGCTCGGTTGAGGCTCCCTTGTCTAAGCAAATATCGCTTCTAAAACCATTTTGCAATGCAATTCCTTTGATGATTTTAATTTCACTACTTCGAACAAGCCATGGTATCACAGGATGTTTTCCAGCAAAAGATTACCCTCCCTGAAATCTATTTCATCACATTCATATTACTGTAATGGTAAGGAAGAAGTCAACCAAGATGAAATCTTGGAAAGTTTTGTCGACACTTTCGAATGAATTATGAAAGAATTCATCTTTGGAAACAAAAGTGTATTATCAGAGAATATTGAGGAGTATTATAAGAGAATGCTTGAGGATAATCCTTCAAATTCTCACATCTTGTGTAACTATGCTCAATATTTGTATGAGGTAATTATTGTGTTGTTACCTGTGTGAAAATATGGACTTCAATTCACTTAAATTCAATCATTATCTGTATTCTCTGTTCTATATCATTTAACCCCAGGAATAATCTAATCCACCCTTTATTAATGTTCATTTGAGGATTGCCCCTAATCCCAGGAGGAATCACTCCAGCCTTGTCAATGGAAGGACCCTGCTGTTATAAAGAACCCCGCACATTTCTAGAGGGAACCGGAACCATTTTCAGGGGTTTTTGGTAGAACCGAATAAATGTAGTTTTAGTTGCATGCTTTGGGCATTTATGTCATGCATGTTGTAGTAGGTCGCAGGATTTGAATTTTAAGACTGGAAGGTCGAAGTTGTGTTGGTAAATCCTCACTGTGAACTCCATCTTCTCGTCCCACAAAGCTTGCGTGAATTTGAAACCGAGCTGGATACAATTGGAAGCATCATGCATCAGAATCTTGTGAGTCTGCATGGATATTCGTTAGGCAAGTCTCAATATAGAATGTTGTGTTCAATCTGATTTTATTGGAAACAGTGATCTTTCTGAGTTCTGATTTTAAATTGTTAGTCGAATTGATCTCAAAATACAATTTCTCAAAGTGGGTTATGAATTTTATTGAAGTGGGTATTAGAATTTATCCAAAAGATGACTTTTACCTGTTGGTGTCGAATCACAGCACCCCTGGGACTCCGCAACGCGATCGTTTGAGACTCCCAGTGTGATTGCACAACATGGAGCTTTTCCCAAGTGTGGGACCTCGCGAAATCGGAAAATCTCTCTGGATGAAGGCCGGCTCCTATTCCTCTGTTCAGATGCACGAATAAAATGCAGAGGGCTTACTAAAACCTAATCTAACTTGCCAAGGAGACAGGGTAGAGAATGCATAAAAATAAAACCTAAACTACGGAGGTGATGCACCGAGGAATGAAGAACACCCGTTTTGCAAGATTAAACACAGACCACATAGATGTAATGCCACACCATGCACAGATAGCCAAAATGCAATAAAAGATCAAAAATGACAGTAATAAATATGTAAGAGGGTTTAGAAGCAACCACAGACACACATATATTGCTCAAGGATCGATTCAATATATTGCAATGGCCCAGAGGCAAAAAAAACAGCGTTACAGTCCATATGGGAGGTTTTGAAACTCCACAAATCTTCTTGTGAACAAGAGAGAAGGGAGGAGTGCAAAACAGAAATGTCTGACCTTGATAAGAGCCTCTCCTTTACATTATATAGGAAGAAGAAAAAAATGAGAGGAGAAAAGTTCGCTCTCGTTTTCCAACCACCTCCAAAACTGCACTTAACTCTTCAACAACCATGGTGGTAGGTGAGATCCCCAACGCCTGTCGGGTTCGGAACTCCCTTGTGCATTTGCATCGGGTATAGAGGACTACTCGACATGCCTCTGATCCATGTGTTTCCGACTTGTTAACCCGACTATGAACCTGATTTCCTTGTGCGTCGGGTTTTCTACCCCTTGCGACATGTCTTTTGGTGTCGGGCTTTGGCGGGCTCCCGACATGCTTCTTCGACGTGCAAACCCGACTTGTTTTTGCGCCATGGAAACCCGAATTGCATTGTGTCGGGTTTTGACGACCTCCTGACATGTTCCTTGGCGTCGGGTTTGCAGAGGCCCGCATACATGTTTTCTTCGCTGCCTCTTTGCCATGCTTTTCCGCCGCTTAAACCCGCGTTTTTCCTGTGTCGGGTTTTGCGGCCCCTACGTCATATTTTCTTTGCGACGGGTTTTGATTTACACGAGGAGGGAAAGATACGCAACAATTTGGCAACTCAACGGGGTTACCTGCCTGCCAGGTAGAAGATCAGTGGCCTTTTAGCAATCCATTGGGCATGGAGTCATAAGCAATACCCTGAACTAATCTGATATCTGATCTTGAGCCCGATACCGCAGCGTCTTCTCCGAGAGCAAGCCGAACTGTAGAAAACCAACCTAGGAGCAACAAAACCTATGCTAAAGCACTTAGGGAAACTGAAACCTAACTACAACAAAACAATGTGCATACGCACTTAGAGGAATTGAAAACTAGGCTAATATTTACAAGGGTAAACCTTTTCTTTTCAGTAGCAATGTTTAAGATAGATTCCGTTAACCAGAATCAGGAGCTCTTCTCCATCCAATGTAGACAATTGGAAGGCATTGCTATTCTTACATCCCATGACCATGTAGGGGCCACTCCAAATGGCATCAAACTTGGAATGCCTTCCCGGTTTTGCCTGATCTGCATCCCATTTCAGAACTAGGTCCCCTTCCTGGAAGGTCCTTGCTCTTGCTTTCTTATCAAACCATCTTTTCACCAAGGCTTGATCTTTCTCAATTGTTTGAACTGCATGTTCTCTAATTTCTTCCAATTCCATCAACTCTGCATACCTAGCCTCCATTGGTTCGAACTCAGCCAACTCCAACTGCCTCATGAGCTCCAATGCAGGCAGTTCTAATGATATGGGCAATACTGCCTCCTTCCCATAGACCAGCTTGTAGGGAGAATTCCCTGTAGACCTCTTTGGTGTTATTCTATCAGCCCATAATGCTGATTTTATCTTGGTATGCCATGTTCTTTGATTTTCATCTAGAGTCCTCCTGATGATTCTTAGCAAGTTTTTGTTCGTGGACTCTGCCTGTCCATTACCCTGTGGGTAATAATTTGAAGAGGTGCTCAAATAGATTCCATTCTTGATAGCCCATTTTGTAATCCTGGAACCTATGAATGCCAATGCATTATCTGATATGATAGTGGCCGACACACCGAACCTGGTTACTATCCCTTCATAAAAGTCTAGTATGTTAGACTCATTTGCCTCTTTGAGCGCTACTGCTTCGGTCCACTTGGTGAAATAGTCTGTTGCTGTGAGAATCCACTTGTGGCCTTGGCTTGAGTTTGGATTTATGACCCCAATGAAGTCCAATCCCCATTGCATAAATGGTTGGTCAACCAAAATCGGGTGCAATGGAAGTGCTGCTAGTCTTTCTTTGCCTGTGAAGAGTGCACACCTCTTACACTTTCTTATCCATGTATAACAGTCACTGAACACTGTGGGCCAATAATACCCTGCCTTCATTATCTTGAGAGCTGTTACTCGTGGGGCAAAATGTCCTCCAGAATCTCCATCGTGAAAATCTTGTAACACCCTCTCAATTTGACCTGTCCCAATGCACCTCAATAAAAATCCATTGATGTCTTTCTTGAACAAAACACCATCAACAAGCACATATGGAATAGCTTGTAATCTGAAGTATCTCCTTTTTGCTTTGCTCATTCCTAGAGGGCATAGTCCTGTCTGTAGGAAGTGTATCATACTCTGAGTCCAACAAGGAGTGAGCACATCATCATTTTCCTGTTCCTGACTATCCTGTAGTACCAAGACAGTCTCTTTTTCATCACCTGCTTCAACTTGTTGACTCAAGGCTAGCTGTTCACATAGTCCCTTTCCACGTACTAGCTTAGTGACCTTAATTTCGATGTCATATTCCATGACACGAGTGATCCACCCTTCACGCTTCTCATTCAGATCCTTATTTAGAAGGAAGTCCTTAACTCCCGCATGAGAGACCAACAATTGGATCTTGTTGTTCGAGACTAGGTGCTTGAATTTCTTTAAGCTCCTGATCACTGCAAGAACATGCTTTTCAATGAAAGAGTACCTAGTTTCATATTCTTCCAAGCCTTGAATGAAGAAAGCAACCGGTTGTTCTAATCCCTCTTTGTTTTGTTGTACCAAGATTACAAAAA
Organism: Taxus chinensis; assembly: GCA_019776745.2. Taxonomy (NCBI): domain Eukaryota; kingdom Viridiplantae; phylum Streptophyta; class Pinopsida; order Cupressales; family Taxaceae; genus Taxus; species Taxus chinensis. Next base: position 14,228,609 of record CM034153.1, read on the forward strand.
TTGTGTCTCCGCCACCGAAGGCATATAGCACGAAGTCCTTGGAGAAGTCCGGATTGACGAGGGTTGGAGCTTGAGATATAGCCCTTTTTATTGCATCAAAACTTGCCTTGCCTTCAGATGTCCACTTAAATGCCATGCTCTTCTTCAACATCAGCGTTATTGGCTTCACGAGAGCTGCAAAGTTTGGAACAAACCTGCGGACAAAATTGATCATTCCTAAGAAGCTTTAAAGAGCCTTCTTGTGACTTGGCAATGGCAATGCTTGAATTGCTTCAACTCTTTCTGGGTCAATCGCCAACCCTTCCTTTGAAACAATATGGCCTAGAAGTTTTCCCTCGTGAGCCAAAAATATGCATTTTTTGGGATTCAATGATACCCCGAATCTTCTACATCTCTGAAATACTTGTCTCAAATGACAGAGGTGATCTGCTGCATTTTTTGAGAATACAGTGATGTCATCAAGATATATCAGAACTATTTTATTGATCAACCTCCTAAATGCCATATCCATTGCCCTTTGGAAAGTGGCTCCAGCATTTGATAGCCCAAATGGCATTTTCTTGTAGGCATAGGTCCCCCATTTGGTGGTGAAAGCCGTCTTGAACTGGTCATCTTCTTTCACCATCACCTGATTATACCCTGAGTAGCCATCTAGGAGAGAGAATCTCTCTGAACCGGATACTACTTGCAATATTTGTTCCATTGAAGGAAGTGGGTAATGGTCTTTGAGGGATGCCCTGTTGAGGTCTCAGAAGTCTACACATAACCTGATTTCTCCACTCTTCTTCCTGACCGGAACTAAGTTCGCAACCCAGCTTGAGTGCTTGATCGGGAATATAATGCTTGCCTCTATTAGCTTGTTTAGTTCTTTCTTCATCAGAGGCTCAATGTGAGGGTTGACAGGTCTCTGTTTCTACCTGATGGACTTAGCATCTGAATCCAATTCTATGGTATGTTGTGCCAAATTCGGATCGAATCCTCTCAAGTCTTCATAGCTCCAAGTGAAGACATCTGGAAATTATTGGCAAAGCTGTATGAAATCTGATTTCTCCTACTCAGTGGCCACTTTACCAACTTGAAGTGTTTTGCCTTCCCCAACCAGAATTGGCCCTGAATCTTCTCTCTTGACCTGTATGTTAGCCTTTTCCTTACGAAATTGGTCGTTAGGGTTGAAGATAGACTCCAATGTTACTAAACCCTTAGGAAGCTTATTTGTCCGCAGCTGCACTACTTGATTCCCATACTGCTGCTCTAGTCTGTCCTGATTCCTAGTTGAGAATTCAGCCTCTTCTTGTAAGAAATTGACGATCTGTTGATCGTTCTCAAACACCTGCCAGCTTGTGTTATTATCTGGAACTGCTGGCCTCACAATCACGTGAATATGTGGTTGCATTTTTTCCCTTCTGATGTTTTCAACCACATCAAACGTTGCTCCAACTGTTGCGAGCCTATCCGCGACTTCATTTTTCTTCCTTGGTATGGACACAATGTTGAAAGCTTTGAAATCCTCAATGAGGTCCCATACCCTATTCTTGTAGCTCCTCAACAGGTCATTCTTTGTAGCATGTTGTCTCCTAACTTGGTTGACGATTAGCTCGCTATCTCCAAACACCTGCAAGTTCTTTATGCCCCTTTTCCTGGCCCAATGAAGTCCATGAATTAATGCCTCGTATTCAGCCGTGTTGTTTGAACAAGAAAACTGGAAACGAAAAGCTGAAAAATATTTGATGTCTTGTGGTGAAATCAACATTGCACCACCTCCAGCACCTTGCCTGCTTCTCGAACCGTCGAAAAATAGTTGCCAAACTTTGTTTTCATTCCTTTGTTCAGGCTGAATGATGTTGGGAATGGGTGAATTTTCTTCGTGTATACAATACACGCCCAATTCAGCTTCTTCAATTTCCTTGTATGGGTCAAATTCATGACTCTTGTTCGCCCATTCATCCAAAGTTAAATCAGGAATTCCCTCGACCTTAGTACCTGTCTCTAGATCATTTGGACACTCCTCCTGATCAAAAATTGAGCAATTTGCATTGATAGGACTTGGTACATGAGGCTCAATATGGAAATTGGAAATTGGTTCTGACCTGATTGTTGCTTTGGCTCCATACCTTGTCCTAAAAATCATGTGTGACCAATCTGCAGATAAATATCCACCGATTTTTGCAGTGAAGTCTCTTGATAGACACAACGCAAAGAGTGGCGGGAGGTCAATCACAGACACATCTTGCAGAACTGTAACATTAGGACAGGAATGTAGTGTTAGGCTTAACCCCTTGATGACTCCAACAGTTCCTACTGCCGCTCCATCCAGCTGTACTACTCCTTTCAGCACTGGCTCATACTTCAAACCAAGTTGGTCCGCTATTTGCTTCGGCATCACTGAACTACTTGCCCCTAAATCTATCATGCAGTTGTGTACCAAGTGGTTTCCAACAATCAATGAAACATAGAAGGGTGGAGGCTTCAAATTTTTTCTTGTCTGGCCCCCATCATGTTGCACTGCATTAGTGAGAACTTTCTCATGCCCCTGGTTTGATACATTTGGAGCAGACCAATTAGCCATGGCAGCTTGCAATAAATCGCGTTGCCCTGGGATTGCCAGTGATTCCCACATGGAGATGTTCACGTGTGTCTTCTTCATTTGATCGATGATGTTGAAAGGGAATGAACTATCCCTTTGTTGTCCCTTACTTGGTGCAACCTTTTCTGGAACTTGAACAGGTGCATGTGTTGCTACAACAGGTACCTTGGGCTGATTTTGCACATTTGGAGCTGCGTTTGGTCTACTGACCCCTTGTTGTGTAGGAGTGGTCTGAGAAACAACTGGATTACACGGTTGTCCCTCTTCCATGATTCTCTTCATTGACCGTGTTTTGGTAGCCACGCTTTGAAAAGGTTGTTGGTTAACTCCACAGAAGTCTTCCGTTTGCCAATTTGCCAATGTGGTTTCTGTTGGAGGTCTCTCTTGTTGTGTTTCTTGCTGCTGGTTCTCTTCCTGGCTTGGTTTCTGAGGGGCACCAATGGCCTACACCATCAAGGCCTGATTTAGTGCACCATTGAAACATGCTGACTGATTGTGAGGCAGATTGCAAGGGTAACACCATTCATACTCCTGTGCCATGTTATTTTACATTGGAACCAAGGCTCTTGAGGATGTCGTTGCATTTGGATCATACGGTTGAAATGGCCTAGCAACCTGAGGTTGTCCTTGGCTTTGGTTTTGATTCAAACAGCCTGAGGTGGTGGTCTATTTTGTTGGTACGGGGGCCTAGCCTGGTACTGCGCTTGAGGCTGATACGGCCTGGCACTTTGAGCCTGCTATCTTTTGATAGTCACAAGCTCATTTTCCAAGGTTCTGCAGCTGTTTCATAACCTCTTGCAATTCCTTTGAAGTATTCGAAGGAGTGTGGACGCCTCATTATTGCTTTGATTTCTAGGAGTTGGAACGGGATTCAACTCTGGTGCTTGACTGGTTATAGGATTTCCCATATCTAGATAGAGAGGCATTGGCGGCCTTGGTGCAAGCTTACCAGCTTGGATCAAACAGTTCTCTGCTCTGATAGCTGTGTCATAGGCCCCTAGCAGCGTTGTTCCTCCCATTGATTGGATCATCATGGCTATCTCTGAATTTATAGCCTTTAAAAAATAAAGGAATGCTCCTTCGGCTGTTGGCCTAACAGCTATTGGAATTCTGTCCCATGTCCTTTGGAACCTGAAGTTGAAATCTGCCATTTTCTCATTAGGAGCCCTTTTGATTGTTGTCAGCTATTCTAATAAAGACAAATTATCTGCCCTTTCCCCAAACTGGCTGCAAAGAGCTAAACAAAGTTGGTTCCAATTCGTAATAGACCCTGCTGTAAGGCTCCTAAACCATTGTAAGGCCTTACCTTTGAAAGATGAAGCCAATAACTTTACTGCAACATCCATTTCATTTATTTCATGGATTGCACATGCGTTAGCAATATCCTGGATGTGATCAATAGGAGTAGTATGATTTTCACTCGTGAAATAGGGGATATTCTTTAGTGCTGCAACTGGGATTTGATTCTGAGCATTTAGGGCAAGTGGACTACTACCCGTGAAATCGACAAAGGGATTCGGTGGTAGCTGTGCCATTATGATTGGCCTAAGAACCCTGGTTGATGCAAGAAAAGGCCTACCAGGTGGAGGTGTAGATAAAGTCCTGTTAGGTGGGGATGGTGATCTTTGTGATCTTCTTCCTCTCCTTCCCCAACCTGGTGAAAGTTGCAAGTGGAAAAATAGCCCCTCTTCTCGAGTATTAGACCTTGTCTGAATTCTTCTCATGTGCCTGGGCAACTTGTGCTGCTACACCGCTGAATTCAATCCCTTCGGAGTCACCAGATGTGTTAGAGAACAAGCCTCTAAAAGACTGGATTTTGCCAAGTTACACACCAAACTTGACAATATTGAAAATATAATTTAAACTTTGAAGGACCCAGAGGAGACAATCTTCAATCCAGAATTCGGGCCTTGTTGTGCAGCTGCGGATCCCCGAAAGGTACAGGCGGAACTCAGGTCATGCGATGCAACTCACAAAACCCGAATTGCTATGTGTCAGAACTTGGAACATGTCCGACATCCCTCAAAACCTGATTTTCTTTGCTGTCAGGAATAGGACCATGCAATGCATCCCCCAAAACCCGAATTGCTGCTTTGATGTTCTCGGATCCCGAAAACCTGAAATCACTAAAAAACATGAAATTTTGAAAATCAAAATTTCAAAAAACTAAGGATACCCATTTGAAGATTACAGTCAGATCTACCAACTGTTGAAATTTTGACCTGTTTTGAGCAAGATAAACCCTTGAAAAATGATTTCGGAGTTCAGGCTAGGAGGTGCAAAATTCGAAATTTGTAAAAAACTGCAATTTTTTTTGTGCAAATTTCATGAAAAACTCCTTCAAATTTTTGATGGAATGACCTCTTGGTCCCACCGGGCATGCCAAAACTGTTGGTGTCGAATCACAGCACCCCTGGGACTTCGCAACGCGATCGTTTGAGACTCCCAGTGTGATTGCACAACATGGAGCTTTTCCCAAGTGTGGGACCTTGCGAAATCGGAAAAGCTCTCCGGATGAAGGCCAGCTCCTATTCCTCTGTTCAGATGCACGAATAAAATGCAGAGGGCTTACCAAAACCTAATCTAACTTGCCAAGGAGACAGGGTAGAGAATGCATAAAAATAAAACCTAAACTACGGGGGTGATGCACCGAGGAATGTTGAACCACTCATTTTGCAAAGTTAAACACAGACCACATAAATGCAATACCACACCATGCACAGGTAGCCAAAATGCAATAAGAGATCAAAAATGACAGCAGTGAATAAATATGTAAGAAGGGTTTAGAATCAATCACAGACATACATATATTTCTCAAGGATCGATTCAGTATATTGCAGTGGCCAGGAGGCAAAAAACAGCATTACAATCCATATGGGAGATTTTGACAGCTCCACAAATTCTTCTTGTGAAGCATGAGAGAAGGGAGGATGCAAAGCATGAAAATGTCCGAAACTTTTTTTTATAAGAGCCTCTCCTTTACATTATATAGGAAGAAGAAAAAATGAATGAGAGGAGAAAAATTCGGCCCCCCTTCTTCCAACCACCTCCACATCCGCACCTAACTCGTCAACAACCATGGTGGTAGGTGAGATCCCCAACGACTGTCAGGTTCGGAACTCCCTTGTGCATTTGCATCAGTATAGAAGACTGCCCGGCATGCCTCTGATTCGTGTGCTTCTGACTTGTTAACCTGACTATGAACCCGCTTCCCTCGTGCATTCTGAGCTTTCCTACCCCTGTCGGGGCGGAAGATGAACCCGCATGCGCATCGGGCTCCGGCAGGGTGCTCGACATGCTTTTTGCCCCGTGCATCCCCGACGTGTTTTCCCGACTTCGAAACCCCGCATGTGCATTTTGCATCAGGTTTTGGACGACCTCTCGACACATGTTTCTTTGCTGTCGGGTTTTGGAGACCACGCCGACATGTTTTCTTCGCTCCACCATGCTTCTCCGCCCCGAAAACCCGATTTCATTCACGTTTTCTCTGTGTGTCGGGTTTTGCGGCCCTTCCGACATATCCCGCGCCATGCTCTTCCGCCCTGTCTTCCCGACTCCTCCGCCCGACTCCTCCGCCCTACTGGTTTCCGCGATTTGGCACTGGTGTCGGGCCGGAGAGGAGAAAATATACAACATTACCTTCAAAAGTTTGAAACCTGAATCTGAATCTGAATCTGAATTGGGTGGTGCAGAGTGAGGAGGATGATTAGCAATTCCCATTGATTGTGTCGACATTTGAGATAAATGGAACTTGGCTGGATTTTTTTTAATAAATTTGTCGAGGCAGAGTAAGACAAGTGGATTTTGATTAGCTATATAACATTTCAACGCTAGAGCAAGCCAACACATTCATACATAACTTGAAATTTATTCATGGTAGTAGACAATCCTAGGAAAGAAAAGGTTATAGAAGAGACTCTACCAGCCATGGAAATGTTGTAGGAATGCATGGAAATGACCGTGAGATGGAGCATGAATCACTAATTACATGGCATTGTACCCAACAAATAAATGGGCCCCAAGGAAGTTATATGTTGTTAAAAATATTTATACACTTTGATTGTTTTTAATTTATATTGTGGTTTGATTGGTGTCATTTCTTCATGCACCCCAATGGTCATTTAACTTCATCTATCTATTTCTCCTATTTTCCACCTTCGATGTCTAGAATTTGGACTCAAGTTCTCAACATGTGCATAACCCCAGTGGAATTATATCGTGCCCTTCTTTTCTTCATCGCAGTTTGATCCTTTTTATCTTTTTCACTTTTTCTAGTTGTTGGTTTGAACTTAAAATGTGTATGAATATACAAACACCTGAGTTCATTTAAAAAACCAAAATCTATTAAGATTACTTTGTTATTTAACAATTCAAAGATAGACAATTATTGTTGTAGGAATTTAGCAAAGCATTTTAGAGAATCAAATAATCCTTGAGCATTCATTGTAGTCATAAAATATAGTAGAAACACATTGCATTGCAACAATTTTCATGATTAAAGAATTATTGCATATATTATGTGTGTCGTTCTCAATATTGTATGAAACAAAGAGATCTTATGAGAATATTGTTAAGTGGAACAAAAATTCCCAAAATGAACCTCACTTTTTTATAGGTCTAGATGTTGGCATCCCGATTAGGATTAAGAAGAAAAACAATGATTTCACAATGATTGAAGCAAGGTTTCATAAAATGGAGCGAAGTTTATAGAAGGCAAACATAAGAAATTTAGTCATCAATGAATATTTAAATTTTAAGCTATTTTTTCCAAAGATCAAGTGCACGATCCAAACAGAGCACTTTCTAGACACCATGATTAAAACAAAGTATCATGTTCATTACGAATTTTTTGGCTTCTCTCATTTTCCCTAAAAAACTTGATTTTCATGTTCAAAATTTGGTAACTATATCTTAATTAGTATATATGCTTAATTTTTGTTTAAAACAATTTGCAACATTAGTTGTGATGTCATTTGACACACTCGGACTATTGACATAGAATGGACTCTTTTCACACACCTTTCTCCATTTGAATTAACCTTACATCGTTAAGTTGTCACATTCATTTGCATTGCCACTATCTTTGGGATAGGGAAAATGAAACTTCTAATTGATTCTTAGATAGAAAATGTGTGTGTGAGAATATACAACACTCACACACTCAACACTCGATTTTTTTTCATATTTTGATATTCATGCAGCCTAAACAAGGGCTCATTCATCCCCCTCATATGGAAAATTATATGCATTCTCATATGTTTCTTTCATTTGTAGAGATGTCAAAGAAGGAACAGTGGCTCTATGAAGAAGGAAAGGGCTGCAACTGCATCATAAGGAATAAGGAATCAACATTTAAATCAAACATTTAAGAAGTTAAAATCATTTTCAATCCCAATCATGTACTATGCCAAAATTAAATCACAACACCGTCCCAGTCTCATTCTGGTCAAATAGCCTTTTGTGAAATCAACTCACCAAGCCACACAAACAAATGCCCATCAGAAGTGTTGTTTGTGCTCCCTATAACATATTTGTGCTTACCATCTACATATTCATTCAAATACCTCCTATAATTATTACTATGGATCAGTTGGTTTGTTCGGATACTAGGAACTTACTTAGGAGTAGGTTTTGGAAACATCTATTTCAGAACTCTGGCAACTTCATGCATGGTGGGTCAATCAAAGGGTTGTTTCTGTAACACTGATAAATCAGAGCTTCTCAAATTTTTTGCTTAAAACATGCATGTCATTTTCTTTCACATGTGTGGACTGAGATTAATTAGAAATGTTGTAGAGTTAATTTAAACATCTTTTGGTGTAATCAAGATTAGAGAGCACTAAAGACAATTCTATCATAAGCATGAAAATACTCTTACAAAGGATCATTTAAACTAATTAGGACACAAATTCAACCAAGATCAAATACTCATGAGAAATACATGTGCTTTAAAAGTTTTCCCATAGCCTATCAATGAATAAAACAACCTTAAAACATTGTTAGATTCCCCATACAGGTTAGATAGTATCGAGATTGAATTTTGGCATTTTGTCAAACAATTAGTTGATTTCCTTAATAGATTAAAACAACATTCACAATATGATACAAGAGATTCAAAAGGAACTTTATCTTTGTGTTTTTGATATGCAAAGCTCTTTATGTCCAAAGAAGAAGTTTCTAATGGAAGGTGGGCACTTATTCAAAACTTATTTTCAGATCATTGTCAGTTTATGCCCATATCCTTGTATTTATAGAGATATTCTAAAATCTGGTACTATTTTGTTATGGAAGATACAATGTTACATTTGGCAGATTGTAGAAGTGGATTTTCTAAATATATATTTTTTGGTTCATTATTTGTAACCCCTTCGCATAGAGTATTATAATTGTAGCTTACAGAAGACATGAAAATCCTCGTGAAGCATTGACTCTGTTTCACCAAATGTAACCAACAGGTAGCCAACCTGAATATCAGTTCCCCTTTACGAGCATACATCCAACCTATGTCAAAACAGGGGATGGACATTCACCAAAAAACAATAAATACGAGAATTTTTCTAGACTCCACAACCTTTGCCATCATCATCCCAACCTGTGCCACAATGGGAGCTTTAAAGCAGGACATAGATATCCATCAAAGTATAATGGAAAGGTGATTTTTGTTAGATGTAGTTGCAAGTGTCGTGGTAGACATGTATGTAAAATGTGGAAGCATACACAAGGCATGTGAATTGTATGATAAAATGCCTCAATGAGATGTGATCTCATGGACTTAAATGATTGCAGGATATGCATAAAATGGGTTTGTTGAAAATTCCTTCAAAACTTGTAGGCGAAGGCATTTGGCAAGTGCAAATCCAATCTCCACAACCTTTGTCAGCATATTCCCTTTCTATACCAATATGGGAGCCTTAGTACAAGGTATGAACATCCATCAAAGTATAATGGAAAGTGGATTTATGTTTGCAAAATGCCTCAAAGAGATGTGGTCTCGTGGACTGCCATGATTGTAGGATATGCACAAAATAGCTCTGATAATGATGCTCTCAAACTCTTTGAGGTTATAAAGCACTCTGGAATGTACCCTAACCATTTAAGTTTCGTTTATATATGCTTGCATATTTAGTCTCATTTATGTTTCTTGGAGAGCTAATATGTTAAATCACTTAGTCATTCTTTTAATCACTTTCACGTCAACACTTCACATTCACCACATTCTCAAGAGTGAATGTCAATGAATTTACATGTCTCACTTGCATTAGTATTCAATTATTACACTTGACTAACTATTATTTAATATCCCTTCTGATGTACTTTACAACATTTGTTTTGGATTTAATAGAAAATTAGAATTGTCAATCACACCCCTTATCAACATTAACTACAAAAGTAATAACTATCCCTAGCTCAAATATTTGGGATTTCTTGTTGCCTTGTGTAACCACATAGCTCTCCACAACAATTCACATTGATCAGAGCACCCAAATATTCTAAATCCGCTGTGACATTTCATTGCAATATAATATGAAAACATATCATATTTTTGGTTATCGAAAATCATACACAATTTTCCGTAATAAGATTTATTCTAATAATACGCATTGTGGAAGTTTTAGATGTCTAATATAATATTTAGTTTCTTTACCTAGTACACAGAATAAGATCAATAGAATGGACAAACTGCAGAGACTTCAGGGAGTTATTGTATGGCCCTCTATGCTTATCAGCAAAATCAAATGCCTGAAATACAAAAAGAAATATAGAAAAACACTACATGTGCAGTAGGAATTTTGTGAGCATTACTATAAATGGTACAACAACATTGAGAGAAGTTCCCCTCGTAGTCCGTGCATGGTTTCCAAAAGAAGCCGCAATTCATGAACCCTTGGACGCAGTTCTTCGTCAGTAGCGTCGACAAATTCTTTACGGTAAAGAGAGGTTTTTTTCTATTCGTCTTGTCCCCAAGGAATCCTTTCCATCTCTGGTGAACGCTGGGAAGCTGCACAAGGAGGATAATATATTAAATGTTTATATGTTTGAAACAATGGAAATAGTGTGTGTATACCTTGCGACAGAGTGTGAGAAGCGGATTTCCATGGGCGTCCATGATGACAAGATCGTCATAGGTGTCCACCCTGAAGAGAAGGTTTCCATTGGAATCGAAGATAGTGAAGCCCTCGCCGCTGAGAACCAGAGACTTGTTTCACACTGTCAATGTGGTGGCCATCTCAGAGCAATATCGTTCGTCCACAATGGCTTGGACAAAAAAATCTCCTCATGCTGGATATACTGGACATTTTCTTATCAACCAGCTACATAAGAAAAACAGACAGGAGAAACAAGAAATACATTGCAAACCTGGGCTGAAGATCCATCTGAGAGATCAATTCCAAAAAACAATTAAGAAGCATGGAGCGCAACAGGGTTGTGAATTAATTAACTTTGTGAAATACAGTGAGCCGCCATCACATACGGTTGTCCCCTGACATCTGTCAATCATATAATTCTCCTGCAATTGTCATACACCAATTTCCTACCAAGAAATTAATGCTTATGCACATCATAAATGAAGCACATCATTTGTATGTATGCTGAAACTTTAACTATATGTGTTTTAAAAATATGTGGCATTGATTGATTGGATTTGATGAAAATAAATATTTGTTTGTGTGAAGCCAATATTAGCTGCCTTAGACTTTTGAATGGACTGCCCCATCCATCCATCAAATCTATGTCAGGTTATTGTCTTTTTCAATTTAATTTTTTAAACAAAATTATAGAAAGCAAAGAAAAAAGAATATTCTTTACTAAAGGGAAACAGAATATTCCCACAAATATTTTATATAAACTTTACAAAACATAAGAAATATGACAGGTGACATATTATTATTGATTTATGAGAAAACAATTAATAGCTATGATGAAAGCAATATACTTGCCTTTCGCAGTATGAAAAGTAAAAGAATATTTTTCACTAAAAATGAGAGCTAAAGGAAACTAAAGATAAAGTCCACTGGAGAGGCTGTTAAATCTAAAAATCAAATCAGTTGCGAAAATGTCAAATCTAAAATCAAATCAACTGTATAAATGTTAAATCTGATATCAAGGGGTATGTTTTAGACGGCTCATCTCCCACATTAAGATAATATGTTTAACAACCAAACACGGGCTCATCTCCCACATTCAAACATGAGTTTTTTGCAATGCAATTCATTATATATGGTTTTATAACAAATTCCATAAATGTTTATGATGAGAAATCGGAACAAAATGTTTCCAGTGAGATATTGGAATGATAAATAGCGGGCTGTATTATTGGACTGGTTATTAGCCATTATTATTTACAAAATGTGGAAGCATACTTAACATAGGTTAATCTCTTTTCATTTTGGTTTTCGATAACATTTGCAGATTACAATTTATTTTTTTAAGACAACTTAAAATTAAATTCTCCTAGAAAAATGACATTGCAGAAAAATGACAATTAAATTTCAATCTATATTTGATATTGCAGAAACTTTATAACATTTATAAATCTATAACATCAATTCTAAAAAATCAACTCAATTGTGAAAATGTAAAATCTAAAATCAAATCAGTTGCCAAAATGTTAAATCTAAAATCAAATCAGTTACAGTGTAAATGTTAAATCTGAAATACACATACAAAATGTTAAATCTAAAATCAAATCAGTTACAGTGTAAATGTTAAATCTGAAATACACATGTTCCCATGCGCAAATTCATCTCCGACATCATGAAACAAAGATGAACAACCAAAAACAAGGGGTCCCATCATTTGGTCTCCTGGATTTTGAGACCTACCACCTGTGTAATCTTCCTACAGGCTTCCATAGCTCCCCGCGAATATAACTCTAGGGCTCTCTGACAGAAATCTAAAATATTCTTACTATTTTTAAAAAAAAATCTAAGTAAAAGAAGAAGAAGAAGAAAAGAAGATCGCCACCTATCAAATTGTAAAACAATACCCAAATAAATATGGGATTGAGAGGGGCCTGGGTTTAACTCCCTTGAAAATAAAACCCACCAAACTATATATCAACAAAGACAATCAGGCTGACTTCGAGTCCCAAATGATCTTAGAAATAGAATGTTCAGGATATGTTTTGCAAATAGAATTGCAACGTGGAAAAAGGAAACAATTATAAGTCACTTGAGTTATATCAAAAGAACAAGGATAAATTATAATAATGTAGGCACTAAACACAAAAAAATATTTTTTAACATTCCTCAATATTGTGAAGAAAAGGGAGTTAACCACACCAATCGAATTGGAAAGAGAAACTTACGTTTATACATGTTTTTAGGTTTGCACTTTGTTATCAGAGTTATTTGTTGCAAATGATCGTCTATATATAGAAGCACAACTACTTGTGTTTTCATTCTAGTGAATGTTAAACTTTTCACTGACAAAAAACAAACTTTCAACAATCACTTATATAAGAGAACACAATTGTTCCTAGTTTCACTTTCAATGAGTGTTGAGCTTTTCATCAGCGAATCACTGCAAAAACATGTAATAGAAAATACACCGTTGTTATTTGCTCTCCTAAAAAAGCGCCAATTTCTAAGCTTGACTGAATTTTTGGAAAACATTCCTCACAAACCAATGATGATCCATTTTTAAAAGATTCCTGCTATAATACCAAATGTGAGTTGGGTTCAAAAATATTAATACAAGAATTTAATTTTTTATTATTTCTTCACCAATTCTTGTTATTAAAAAGTGTGTAATCTAAAAATATGTATTCACATGCCACTATATTAGTGTTTTGTTATAACAATGCATTAGTAAATATAACATATTATGTACTACTTACCAAAAATTATAGCAATGTATGCATTAAACACAATATTTTTAACAAAAACATCTTCAACATTTTAGCAACAAACAAAACATGTATTCAACTCTGTAATTTGCCTTATTAATGGTTTCTTCATTGATGATTCTTTTGTCACCTTAGCTAGGAAGGAGGTATCACATGATGTCATTTCCTAATTGGATTCAAATCTTCTAATGGAAATGGATTAATTACAATATCTTGGCATTCGGTTCACCTTTGAAAGAGTTGGCATTTGGTTCACCTTTGAAAGAGTTAAGAAGAAAATATCTTTCAAACCCTCATCTTTGATTGGGAAATTCCAAATATATATGCACTAAAATAAGGTGGATTTATGCTTTGTGTTTTCTCTGTATGCTCTTGAAATTTCTCAATGTTTTCTCAAATTGGAAGAAACCAAAAAATGGATTGAATGAAAGCTGCCGAGGTGGATATTTCCTCTACTTGTAGACTTTTTTTTGTTTTGTTGTGTATATACAATTTAATACCAAAAGGCGTTGTCAAATGGGACTGGAGGTTACTGTAGCTGACATGCTTCAGAGGATGAGTGATGGAGATTTTGCAAGGAAAAGTGTTTACACACAATTGATTTAAGACCGTCGATCGTTTGAAATGTCGATTTTCATTGAAGTCCTAATCGTGCAAATTTTAATCGTAGTTGCTTTGTGCCATGTGGTGGACGATGTCGCAAAGGCCATACCAATGAAGTCACATCACTTTTGTATGTTTACAAGATCACATTTTTTGGAGAACAAAGGCTTCACGAGCATGATGATGATATTTTGGGTGTTCTATCATTTATTTACTGGTCTCTCACTCATTCCTCACTTGATATGTGTTTATCATATTGGTTGCAGAAGAAAACAACAAAGATACCAAAAATTATTTGTTCCCTTTCCATAGAGGGGTTACTGGGTCAAATCTTGTTGGGTTTGCATTTTTCTTCTTTTTTATTTATTTTATACTTGAGACTTTTTCTAGCATGAGAATGTGGTTTGTCAAATGTATCTTCATCGGATATGGCGATGGTGTGAAAGGATACAAGCTTTGGGATCCTGTTGCACAAAAGGTAATATACTTTAGAAGTGTTATTTTTAGAGAGATTAAATCTTTCCCTGTTAATTTTTACCCAGAACAACATAAAGAAAATGAACAAAAAATGGATGTGGTTCAACTTCCTTCTACACTTGAGAAAGCTGAATCGAGACCCCAAAATAGACAAGAAGTTAAGGAGAGCTCACCAAGCTCTGAATCTTCAAAAGAGGAAGAAGAAGAGGAAGATGTGGAAGAATCTCCACCTCAGCTTGTTCGAAAGTCTACAAGGCAAAGGCAACCACCTGAAAGGTATGGGTATTCTCCTAATGATTGGAAGTGTATATTTGCTTTGAGTACTAACATTGATGAACCGAGATCTGTACAAGAGGCTTTGGGTATGAATGATGCAAAGTCCTAGCAAATAGCCATGGATGAAGAAATGATAGCCCTTAAAAAGAATGATACATGGGACCTTGTACCATTTCCTGAAGGTCAGAAACCTGTTGGATGTAAATGGGTGTTTAAGAAAAAGATTGGTTCAGATGGAAATGTTGAAAAGTATAAGGCACAGTTGGTTGCGAAGGGTTACTCTCAAGTTGAGGGTATTGATTATGGTGAGATATTCTCTCATGTTGCTAAAATGACATCCATTCGGTTTTTATTATCTATTGCAACAGCTTATGATCTAGAGGTTGAACAAATGGATGTGAAAATTGCTTTCCTTCATGGTGATTTGGAGGAAGAAATTTATATGACACAGCCAGAGCACTACATGGTGAAAGGTAAAAGCAATATGGTTTGTAAGTTAAAGAAATCCCTATATGGCCTTAAACAAAGTCCTAGGATGTGGTACCAAAATTTTGATTCATGTGTTGAGTTTGGGGTTTGTGCGGTCTAAATTTGATCACTGTGTATATTTTAAATCTGATGGTGATTATTTCCTGGTAATTACTTTATATGTTGATGACATGTTTATTGGGAAATGAAAAGGTTTGATTGCAGAATTGAAATCTCAGCTCTCTGCGAAATTTGAAATGAAAGATCTTGGTGTAGCAAAACACATACTTGGGATGGAGATTAGAAGAGATCGTGAGAACATAAAGCTATGGCTTGGCCAAAGTAAGTATGTTTGTTCTGTTTTGCAAAGGTTCAACATGCAGGATTGTAAACCACTTTGTGTTCCTGTTACTTTGGGAACGAAGCTCTCCATTTCACAATGTCCATCATCCCCATCGGAGATGGAAGAAATGAGCAGAGTGTCTTACCAGAGTGCAGTTGGAAGCTTAATGTATGCTATGGTCTGTACAAGACCAGACATTGCCCAAGTAGTGGGAGTTCTTTCTCCTTTTATGTCTAATCCTGGAAGAGTGCGTTGGGATGCAGTTAAGAGAGTCTTCATATATTTGCAGGGTACATCAGAGTACTCTATATGTTTTCATGGAAGAGGAGATCAACATTCCCTACGTATTCATGGTTTTGTGGATTCAGATTGGGCCGGTGATGTTGATAGCAGAAGATCCACCAGTGCATGTGTTTGCACTTAATGGTGGTGCAATTAGTTGGATGAGCAAGCGACAGGTTGTGGTCGTTTTGTCCACTATTGAGGTAGAGTACATGGCAGCTACTCATGCCTGTAAAGAAGCCATTTGGCTAAAGCGTTTGTGTTCAGATATTGAATTAAAACAGGGTGTAGTTACAATATACTGTGACAGTCAGAGCGCAATCTTCCTTGCGAAGAACCCAACTTTTCATGCCAGGACCAAACACATTGATGTTCAGTATCACTTCGTGAGAGATATGGTCAAGGATGGAAGGGTGAAGCTGCAAAAGGTAGAGACAGTTGTGAATGTTGCAGATGCATTAACTAAGCCCGTCAGCACAACGAAATTCAAGTGGTGTTCCGAGTCTATGGGCCTCTCGACCCCTAGCAGTTGATCCATGATGGTATCTTTCCCTTGACCCTTGCAAGATATTCGACAAGTGGGAGATTGTTGGAAATAAGGTGTCTCAACCTTGTTTGGTTTATTCAATCAAGATTTTCTTACAACCGTTTCACATTGTCTATGCTCTAAAAATAGAAATAGGAGTTGTCAAAAGATTCACATATGATAGTATATCATAGGACTATTTTTAGAGATATTATGATAGATTTTATGACATCTATAAGGGTCAAAAATAGGGGAGAATATTGTGGACGTGGGAGCCTAATTTTAGACCGAAATCTTGCTCTTTAATGCTATCCACCTCATGAGAGGTTTGGCACATGGTTTTGTAAACCATAAATGGTTTCTTGTATAACCGAAGGTCTATAAATTGAAGGCTTGGAGAAGCAATTGATGTAGTGAGTTTTAATCCTCCTAGAATTGTTTCTGGTGATACTCATGTAAGAAACTTGCTCTGCAAGTGTATGTAATTTTGTTATTAGATTTGAAATACATTGAGTGGGCTTTTGGAGTGTGGGGTTTTTTATTCGAAAGGATTTTCCCCACATATATCTGGTGTTTGTGTTTTGTTATGAATATGTTGCTGATATTTCTGTAACTATTTTACTATGTTAACAGTTTTGCATAATCTCTCTCCTCAAAGATTAATGTAGGAAGTTGTTCCGCTACTCTTAATTTCCTATTATTCCCGCCACTATTTTTTGGTCATTTTGGGAGAAAAATAAACTTCCTATTTTAAATATGGTATAATTTTAGTACTTATACACTCTATAGATGAAAGTCCATAGAACCATAAAACTGCAATGGACTCCTAAAATATCCTAGCAGAAATTGTCCCTGGAGATGTTTATGGAGCCCCCACTCCATAAGACCATACCCCAAGGCCGCCTTAGTGAGTGTTTCAACTTTTTCGTTTTTATACATATTTACGATATACGAAGGCAGCCCCTACCTGCGGGGAACAAAAATGCAAATATCATTTTCTACACATAATCACAAAGTTAAAGGAAAGCCAAAGATGAAGTCTAGTGAAGAGGCTGCTAAATCTAAAATTCAAATCAGTTGTGAAAAGAAGCTGAAGAACCAAGCACGGTCCCATCGTTGGTCTTCTGAATTTTGAAACCTTAGGCATATCTATTTTCGCGTCCCAAAAGAAAATGAATACCAATCACAAAAAGAAAATCCACCAACATACAAATCCCTATAAAAAGAGGAGGATGAATGAGTCCCAGGCAAATTTGAAAAAATGGATGTTGCATTCATAATCATACACAGTTTTTTCATAATACTCTAACAAACATCATATTATTATCAATGGAAGAAAAGTAACACTTTACAATGCACAGAAGATCGGATCAAGATCCCACAAATAATCCATCAAAAGGAAGCGAGTAGCCACACTAGATTTGCAACTCCAACAAGACAGAACCTGACACTTAACACCCAAGAGCTGTCGCATTCTTTGTGTTCCTTGCATTTCTGTTGCTCCTCAATCTCAGTTGTCCAGCTCTGCCCTTCCTCATTCCTTTCCCTTTGCCAAGCTTGCTTTCCAACTGCATTATTTTGTCATTAAGCTGAGCTATAGTTGACATTTGGCTTTTCTCAGCTTCCACAAGTTTCTCGACCATTTCCCTCAGTTTCTCATTTTCTTCCTCCCACTTCTCATGATCTTGGTTTCTTACATATTTTGGTAAGTCAGCTTTTGAGTCACTGATAATTTCAGGATGTGCAACATCACACTTAGTATGTGAGGTTTCCATTCCAAGCTTGTCTACTATGTTAAATGCTCCAGATTCTGCATCAGACGCTCCGCTGCATTTGGTTTCATGTTCCTCGTCCTTACGGATGCTAGGATCGTTTTTGGTAGTCATAGTAGATGATTCCTCTCCTGTTATGGGAGCCAGAGTGGATTTCTCAACAATTGAATCATCCGTTCCTTGAGCCATGGCAGCTGCAAGGTCCCCCTTTTCGCGCAAATTCTCTGCAGCAGGTAAAGCCTTCTCAACTTTGTTAGTTTCATCAATGCCTTCACAAGGTGAACCAGAGGGGCCATCCGAAGTTGTCTCTGAGGTGGCCTCTGTATTGAACTCCAATTTGTCATCTTGCAGAATCTTATCTGTCAAAGCATTTTGTGCTCCATCACTTTCAGTTCTATTCTCTTCAAATCCAGATACCTCGACATAGCCAGAGCTGATTTGGTTTTCGGGTTCCACCTCCGGCTCAATAACAACCACTTTCTGTCCTTGCTCCAGAGTAGCATTCTCCTCCAAAGCATTTACATTCTCATCCAAATTATTCAGATTGTCGCCAGCTGCAACTTCCTGCTCTTGTTCCAGAGTCAATGCTGCGCATATTTCTTTCTCTACAACAGTATCAGACTCTCGAGGTAGAGATGGGTCTGACTCCTCCACGTTATTAGGTTCCCATTTCTTTTCATTCTCTACAGAAATATTCTCCAAAGCTGAATCTGATTTTTCCTCATTCTCCAGAGCAACATTCTGAAGAGGTACCTCTACATTATTAACAGTTGAAACCATATCCTCTAAAGTGACCATTGAAGCTAATTCTTTCTCATTCTCAACATTTTCATCCTGAATTTCAGTCTCTGCCTTCTCCAGATGCATGGGCAAAGAAGGAAGTTTTAGGTCAGAGGAAACTTCCAGCACCTCCCGGTGGACAGGTGCGGTGTCTTCTACATTTTCACCGAAGTTGGTAGTTGCAGTTTTAGTTTCCTCTTTACTATCATTAGCTTCTTTCTCAACAATACCATAATCTCTGCAATCATTATTAACTTCATTTCCAATTTCGAGTGATTCTTGCTTGGAAATTACCTTCTCCTGTGCATGTTCACTATCTTTCCTTATTTCATTCTCAACTTGCTGATTTTCAGTACTAGTATTTAACAGGGCCTTACCAGAGTCCTCTGTTGCTTCCAAACCCTTACCCACATCGTCAATCTTCTCCTGAGCAGTCGTCTTATTATTCTGTGTCATATCCCTCGCGCATGGCTGTGAGATGCCAATATGAGCCTCTTCAACCATTGTGTCAAGCTTTTCCTGCAGTTGAACAAGCTCTCTTGCCACGGATTTTCTGACATCTCTGACCACAGGATGCAGCCCCTGAAAAGCCAAATACAAAATTGTTAAGATTATCTTTAAAACTTTAAAGAGAGAGAACATATATGTAAAATCCAAGCCATCACCTCCAACTTAAGAACTTCAAGAAACAAAGCTCATCATGCATAACACAATCACAAGATAATAACTATCCAAGGGAAACCAGTTAAGGGAAACCAACAAATGGATCTCATAAATCAATAAAGGAGGAAAAATACACTGTTGGTCATACAACCCAATCTGAGAGATCTGAAGTAACTAAAATGCATCCTTTCGTAGAAAATGAGCATTATGATCTGATTAGTTTTGAAGGATGATTGCGGAAAGGCTTTACACCTTATCCCTCCAATTTTTGTTGATCCAAGGAATCAGCCCAATCAGGCAACTCTGGTGACCTATGGGGATTACACCTATTGCCAGATAATGACCACAGCCCCATCCCATGAACTACTACCCCAGTAGTGACATATATATATTTATTTATATAGATTTCTTAGAAATAAGATTATTTCTTACCTGAATGGTATCCAGTTGAAGCAGTAGGGCCATAAGCGTTTCATTCATTATCCCCTTCGTTTTGTTGTCTCTGCGGAGCTCCACCACAAAATCAGACCTTGTAACTTGTCGTTTAAGCTCCTCCACACGTTTCTTGATCTTGGCAATCTCGCGAAGCTTGCTTAGTGGCTGCATCTTTCGAACTCGCCATCCCCTATAGAATGCCTGGATTTTTAAGGCCGCTTGGTCCCTACTAAGCTCTGTTTTCTTAACCCTGGCCTCTTGAGTTTTCAAATCATCTTCAACCTTTTTTGATTCACCATTAACCTCTGAAGCCTTCAAATCCTCAGCAATTTTTACCTCACTAATAAAATTTGAGGCCTTCAAACTTGCATTTTCATTAGCAATTTTCTCTGTTTCACCAGCAACATTGCTATTTCTCTCGGCCTTACTTATTTCCCCAGAGACCTTGGGAGCATTGGTCTTTTCCACAGAGGCATTGAATGTAGGAATTTCAGTACTTTTACTGGTTTCATTATCCTTCGTATTCTCCTCCTTTCGGGGAGGACTGGGAGACCTTGAAGAGCTTTTGCCGTTAGATTTTTTCTTGCCGGGCAGAGGATCCACCCTAAGACATACAGGAGGGAGCTTGGAAGCCCTTGGTGAAGATACTTTATGATTACTCGCCACTTTCTCCTCTCGTTTCTGTGCCTGAGCAGATTTTCCTTCTTCGAGTTGCTTAACAGGAATGTCTCTTACCTTTGTTTCCTTTATACACTCCACGGGCCTCTGTTTCTCATCTTCTTTTCTGACCTCCTGCACAGGCCTCTGTTTGTCATCTCCTTTTCCTGCCTGCTGCACAATTACAGGCCTATTATCTGCTTCATTGTTTTTCTTATCCTCTATCTCAAGAACATCCTTCTTTGTTCCTTCCTGAGGGTTTACCGCCTTCCAATCCCCTTGGGGAATCCAGAACACTGGAAATGGCTGTGGCTTTTCCTCAATCGAATAATTCTTCTTATCTCCATCTTGACCTTGAAGCCTGGTGGAGTCCATCGGAATCCAATATCCAGGAAACCTGTTCCGTTCTTCTTTTCCCTCGAGTGGAGAAATCTTCTCATCTTCTCCCTGACCTTGAGGCGTGTGTTTCAAGTCCAACGGGATCCAATATCCAGGAAACTTGTTATCCCCTTCGTCTCCACCATGAGGCCTGTAGTTTGGATCAAACGAAATCCAGTAGCCTGGAAACTGTCCCTCCTTCTCCTTATACCCATCATTTATGCTCCAATTCCCAGGAATCCGGTACACAGGATATTCATTTCCTTTCTCTTCAATCCTATCTTTATTTTCACAACCTCTGTTCCACCATTCGTAAGGATTAAACCACATAACAGGTCCAGCCAATTCCTTCTTGCTATATGGCTTCGCCTTCAGATCCTCCTCTGAACCACCATCCATTACCCCTTTCCGCTCAACTGCCTTCACAGACCTTGTCTCGGGATGACACACATGGTTCGGACAACCGCAACATTGCTGTTTCGCCTGTTCTGTTTCCCAAGGACCTGATGATCCGTAGGTCACAGGCACAAACCGCATTGGATACTCATCAGGGTGCCGAAACTGGTCACCAGGATGAAAAGGTCTAAAAGAAAAAGGCCCACTAGCAGCAACAGGAGAAGGATAATCATAGACAGGCCTAAAATGGCTGCCAATATCTCCACCAAAATCTCTACCATCTGGTTCATAAAATCTAGGACCCTGGTCCCTGTACTTAGGCCCATAGTAATGAAATCCATCTTCTGCGGGCCGTTGACGATACCAGTAAGGTGCCCCTTCATATTTACCATAACCCCAATCTTGAGGTACTCCTCCTCTATAAAAGTAAGGCTCCCCCAAAATTGGCTCCGCTTCTACTTTTGGCGAGGCCCAATAGTATGCAGGATCCGGGCGCCGATAGATAGGTCTCATCTTCAACTTAATGAGAAAAATACTGAAAACAAAAACCCCCAAAAAACAATATCAATATTTATCCATAAGTGACCAAAAGACTCTTTCAATTCATACAAATTTTAATCCTTCATTTCACAGGTATTTCTCGAGACCAAGAAATTTAAAGACTCAGACAACTCCAGAATCTTCTACAATTCATACAAATGTAGTACGACACAGAAAAAGACACTTTTCTACAATATCACAAAAAAATGAAATTTAACCGAAGAGATCCAAAAAACTTCTTCAGTCACACAAATCTATTAAATCAGACAACAATTATTAACTCAATTCACATAAATTTGGAGACGCAAACCAAAACAGAAAAAAAACGACAACACCGCAGAAATTTTGAAATTTCTCCACAAGGACATTTTTTTAAAATCTTGTTTAATTTATCACAACAAAATCTTCTTCATTTCACAGACATACTACATCGAACTAGTTCACAAAAAATTGAAATTTACCAAAGAGATCCAAAAAACTTCTTCAGTCACACAAATCTATTAAATCAGACAACAAAGATTAACTCAATTCACATAAATTTGCAGACGTAAACCAAAACAAGAAAAAACGACAAAACCGCAGAAACTTTGAAATTTCTCCACAAGGATTTTTTTAAAAAATGTTGTTTAATTTATCACAACAAAATCTTCTTCGGTTCACAGACATAATACATCGAACTAGACACTAACAACTACTTCAATTCACATAAATTTTGAAACGCTGATAACACAGGAAAGCTTAATATTACTACATTATTACAAAATATCCATTCAAATTACACCATACATGATTACATCCACCAAAATTTATTAAAAAAAAAAAAGAAAACACAGATACCAGAAACTTATATACAATTCGCATAAGTTTCTCGACGCACCAGCCAAAAACATATGTTTCAAGAATGCCACAAAAATTTTCAAATTTCTTCATGTTAACTTTCCTTTTAATTGACACGTATACAGGTTCAAAGCAACCATAAATGATTTTAATTATTTTTCATTGTCACATAAATTTTGTAAGACGATACAGAATTTCTTTTTTCCTCCCGAGTCTATTAACACAAATCAAAGATTTCGAAGTAAAAAACTTTTCTCACTCCAAAGCAATTTAATCGAAACAGACGACAAAAACTTATTCAATTCGCAGATCTGCTGCCTACAACTCAAAGATTTTGAGGCTAAAAGCCAAATCACATTACATTTCATACAAAATTTTATACAAAGAGAGCAATAATAACGACCGTAATGCGTGGAGATTAACCAGAAATTATAATGGATTCACGTTTTTAGAAGATTTTGACATAGACTGCAATAGTAATTTTAATATCTGGAATCGAAGTCGTACCTCTTTGGAGTTTATATTTATGATCTGATTTCGATCTATTCCGCAACGCCTGATTTAGCTGTAAACAATGCAAACTTTCCGCTACACTTAGCACACCTCCAACTTTGGTCCGACGATTTCAGATTTAATGGCTCTTGACACCTCGCTTGGATACACACAAGTGGCTTTTATAGTGCGCTGTTTTCGTGAATGTTCTTCACCCTTCCAGAACTGTCTCCGAAGCCTACGTGTATTTTACGTTCTTATTTTCAACCAGTCTACCAAGATTTTTTAGGGTATTGTTCCTGTTACAATTGTTTCGCCACGTGGACGTGTTATTGCTTGACACGTTGAGCCTAAGAAAATACTGGAATGTTTTAATTTAGTTTATGTTGTCATGTGCGTCTTAAACTCTAGAATGCTCCAATTGCAATGATTTCAGGGTTAAAGTGGGATTACCTGGGCCCATATGTAATATAGCAAGTCTAGATAAATTTTAATTATTGGTACATAGTCAGTGGTCCCTACCAACGGGAAGTCATTATACCAATCACATTTACTTAATTGGGTATTAGTGGTTATTATTGTTAAAGTTCGTTTCTATACAAGTATTGCTTCACTAAAGGTAATTGTATACAACATTTATTGAGGCCGCTGTCTGGTATATTATTGATAAAAAGACATGTAAAAGATTTGGAGATGGTGAAGCATTAAGCTATAGCGAAAGATTTGTGACATGGTGTTGTTGATGTTTGTGCAACTATGTCTGCATTAACAAGGAAACTATAATTAGCAGTCACATATGAGTTTAAATGCACATCAAATTAAAAGAATGAAGTCCACAGTTAGTAGTTTAAATGTGGCATCAAATTCAAAGAATGAAATCTACTTCTCCAAAGGAAAAGTGTTTTGAAATACACAGGTTTGTAATGTATTTAGTGATATCAAGTTTATTTGTTTGGGAAAAGTTAGAAGTTTTCTCTATTTTAATGGTGCTATAAAGTCTATATCAAAAAGCTATCAAGTTTATAATGAGTTTTAATAATTTTTTACATGAATAAGTATGTGAATGGGCTAATAACTACCAATCACATGTGAAATGTGCGATGGAAATGCCGAAAGGGATGCGTTGAAGAAGTAAAACTTGAAGGAGAAAAACAACGAGAGAGGAAGAGGAGCGATGAAGAAGGGATTTGAGGGAGAAGAAGTCTTGGGGTGGGGAAAATGTTGGGGGAAATGATGCAAAACTCATCTTTCTTACGACCAGGCATAGATGAATCATGTGTCATTTTTGCCAATTGTCTCTAAAAGAAAAGGGTTGTGGTGTGCAAGTTTTTGAGTCAATGTACCTTTTAGATATCTTATAAAGGAAAGTGTGGTCAAATAATACTTTGATGGGAAATTTGTATATATTTGAACCCTGAAATTTACATATGCTATGTACGAAAACTTTGTGTTTAGGGTTCCTTATGTCATCAATTTCATGCACATTAATAATTAGAGTTTTTTTTACCAATTTATGTGGCGATTAGGCTTTCCCCTCATCAATAGACATGATGACATCATCCATTTACAACCATTGACATGAAACCTCGACCTTCTATTTCCTCAATTTATATCACAGACAACCATTGAGAATCCCATTTGGATATGCCTATCAATTTAATTAATGTTTGAGGCATTGGAAAAAGAGGAAAATTAGTTTTGTGTGTGTGTGGGTCTTCCTTTGATCCTCTAGCTCATCCAAGGTTATAAATAATGAAAATTTCAGTTTGAAGATTATACTTAGGATGATCAATTGTTAGAAGTTGCACACATTAATCTAGTTTGGAAAATGGTTATGAACGTAATTATTTTTGTAACATTACAAATTCAACAACTGATATCATGCATGCAGTATTGTTTGTGGATAATTCATTGTTGTCCTATCTTTTGTGTATATATAAGCGGTGGTGTCTACTTTAACTATTCATGTTTTTTCGACACAATGGAGGTTTTAGAATTATGGGTTTGCTTCTATTATTTTGCGGAAAACAGTAAGTTGCATAACAAAAGATTGGCACCCAAGGTCTTTTCACCCCCAACGATGGGTGCTACATCTACAAAATCCACCTTCCATTAAGCTTCGATGGTTTCATATGCCTTCTCTAAACTCCCATTTTTTCCCAACTAAGAGGATGGTGGTGCATCTTTAAGAAGGGTCTGATGGAATCACGCACAAGAAAAAATCATGGAGCAAAGATACTATCTCATAAGAGACTTGGAGGAACTCAAACAGTTCCATGGAATGCTACAAATGAGCTCATCAACATTCCTACCGAGAAATATAATTGTTTGTCCAATGCACATGCCTAGTAGACGATGCAACAAAGTCTCAAAAATTCTAACTTTATTCCAAATCTAAGCTCTTCACAGGATATTGAGGGACTTTGATGACCCATGCCTAAGGGGGAAAGCCTCAAGCCATTAACTGTGACATCCACATTCTCCTTGACCTTGGAGGCTTTGTAGATTCTCCTTCACTACCACCTATACCAAGGAAGTTTACATACAATTGAGTCTGACACACTTATGTCCTTGCCCACCATGCCTTCCATAACATCCTTATCAATGAATTTATCATCTTCACTAAGAGATAACATAGCTTAAACAAAACCAAACAATTGTATTGGAGGTGTAGATGTAAGGGGCCCTTGAGTTGGTGCTTTTGTACAGAGTATATACCATGTTTTCAATTGTGATTGATTTAATTTAATTTGAATTAAATATAAGTATTGCAGAGTAACTGATGTATAAATTATGAAATATAGAAATGACACAAACAAACTAAGATTTAAAATATGAAACCCTAAGCAAGAGATAGAGAAAATATGACTTAGCTAATATCTGTGCAATCTGGAAATGATTTGGGTAGGGAGAAGTGATGAACAAGATGTTAAAAGTGTCTCTTATTGATCTCTGTAATTTTGTAACTCACGAATAAGGTTGGATACAGATGCTCGCACCAAGACATGGGCATTTGGGCGTTGATGGTTGGTTCTAGGTGCCTGTGACTGCACAGAAGCTCTAGATCTGATTTTTTTGTGTCGCGGGAGTTTTGCAGTTGCTCTTTATTGATCGGCTATTGTTTGTTCTTAGATCGTCAAAGGTACTTGTAATCTACAAAAGATATGTTCACCTGCACAAGCCCACAAACCACATCAAACCTAAAATGGAAAATGTAGAATGGGGAGTCTGACTGACCCCGTCGGTCTCCCCGATAGTGAACTTATGACCGAGTGTTGCACTACATCTCAGACTCCATGCAATTCTTATGAATGTGTGTATAATTGTGCCCTGGGATTCCCTTGTGCAAGTTGCACTTGATAATAGGTTGTAGCTAAAATTTAGCAATGTAGTAGAATGTGTGGATGGAATAGAATGAACTTCCCCTTCCTATGCAGTGTATGCAGAGTTGATGTAACCCTTGTCCCTTGAATGGATCCTAGTTGGATGGTTTGAGTGATTTAGGTGCCTTTTGAATGCAAGTTTAGGTGATAACAATAATGATTAGTGCTTGGTCCTTGATTTTGAACACATACATATGTATTTATATGATCCCCTTATTTGAATTTCATAGTTGACAACTGGAAGGCCGACCCATAAGTGAAAAATATTCCCAAAAGATAAAATTGAGTGAGTACGGTAGAAAAGGGTCAGGGGCACCGAGAGGGGACCAAAACACCTGAGTGCTTCTATCCTGGTTAGGCGCTAGTGTTTGAAGCCATCAAATATAAATTAGTAAAATATCGACTGGGTTGTAGGGTGTGTAAGACCAAATAGAAAACAAGAAACAAAGAAAACAGACCAAAGATAGTTGTCAATCACTAGTTTTCTTGCTTAGGAATCATATGAATGTTAGTATGCTTTTAGGACCTGTAAATGTACCCAAGTGTATGATTTTGTGTCTACATTCACCCCCACTTTATGTTGTTGAACAAACACTTGATAACCTAAAGTAGATAGAAGATGTGTACCTTATGATTCTGTAGACTGTGCGAGAAAAAGTGTGTTGAGTGGACAAGTGAAGCGTGAAGACTAGGAAAGGAAAGTGACCCTAAGGGTGAAGCATATGTGTTGTACCTTGTTGTTGTAGCTTATGGTTGGCGCTTATTGTAAGGACAAACCTATAAAAGAAGAGAGATAATGTAGTCAAAATCATGTATATGATACATCAGAGATAAATGTGCATAAGTATGTAAAAATATGTAAACGTGTGTAAATTAAAGTGTGCACCTGATGTATAAGAGTGTAAAGGATAGAAAAGTGTCCTAAAATGCTATGTAGAGTGAGTTTTTTGGGCGATCTCATGCCAAGTGTGATTTTTTTGGGTGCTCTCACGCCAAGAATGAGCTTTTTTGGTGATCTCATGCCAAGTGCAAGTTGTTTGGGAAATCTCATGCCAAAGAGAAAGTGTTGGGGAGAGAGGTCTAGTGTTACTCTTCATCCATGACTCTACCCGATAAGAACCACTACAAATGGTGCATCCTTGATTTTTTCATGTTGTCTTGAATTTGTTTATATTGTACTAATTGTTCTG
This sequence comes from Taxus chinensis, assembly GCA_019776745.2. Taxonomy (NCBI): domain Eukaryota; kingdom Viridiplantae; phylum Streptophyta; class Pinopsida; order Cupressales; family Taxaceae; genus Taxus; species Taxus chinensis. Next base: position 14,256,540 of record CM034153.1, read on the forward strand.
ATTGAAATTCATTGTAGGAGATTACATGCATGTTATAATTGAAGGACTATGTCTGTAACTGTAAAACTACTTTGAAGACTTCTATAGACTATGTGGATCTGATAAAATGATTGTGTGTCCCCAGTAAATTAGCACTCAAGGGAGAACACAGGTGCCAAAATGCTACTGTCTAAGTCTGGGCACTGGTGTCTATGGTGTGATTCTTACCCAAGTCTGATTAGTTTTTCTTTTATGAGTGTGTTCCTTTCCTTTTTTTTACTATACTAATATGTGTTGTAGCTATGAGCTGTTGTAGGGGTGATTTTTTCACCCAACGTATGCCCCCCCTCATTTGGGGTGTATGTGACGTCGATAGGAGAATATATCCCAAATGAGAGGACCCAATTGTAACATCCCAAAATTTCTTGCAAGTTAAATTAACTATGGTTAAGTCTAAACAGGATTAGATGAGATCATCATTGGATGTAAAATTCATTTGATTCATTGTATCATGACCCACAACTTTGAAAGAGGGATTCGTGAGAACCGATGTCGAAAAGCAATGCACCACAACGAAGTTACACTCCGATGGTAACGTCAAGCCAACGCAATACGCAAGATTCGAAACAAACTTAATCCCATAAAGAAAAGGAGTAGGTGAGGACTTGCAGTCAGACATGTGAAACCGAGCAAGCAAATCAAGAGAGTACTTAGGCTGCGAGATCATAATTCCTGAGTCAGATTGTGAAATCTGGATCCCAAGAAAGTAATGAAGCAATCCTAAGTCAAACATGGAGAACTTGTTGGCCAAGGATATCTTCACAGAATCAATGTTAGAGGAAGACCTACCCGTGATCAACAAGTCATCAACATAGAGAACAAGAATAAGCATGGATTCATCCTACCATAGAATATACACATTTGGGTCAGAGTCACATCGAGTGAACCCTGATGCAAGTAGAAAGGAGCCCATCTTGGCATACCAAACCTGAAGGGCTTGTTTAAGGCCACACAGAGACTTCTTTAACTTGCAAACGTGGGAGGGATCTTGGACATAACCCAAAGGTTATTCCATATAGATCTCTTCCTCTAGGTCACCATGAAGGAAGGCACTCTTAATGTCCATTTGATGGACTTTCCATCTGATTAGCGGCATGGCAATGGCAAGGGTCAGTCGAATAGAAGCCATCTTCACAACCAAAGCAAATGTTTCCGTAGTAATCAACCATACCTATCTGGGAGAAACCCTTTTCTACTAAGTCACGATTTAAACTTTTTGACGTCTCCATCTACTCCATACTTTGTTCAGATACATCCACTTACACCTGAATAATTTTTCTTCCTTTTGAAAGAGGGGTAATATCCCAAGTGTCATTCTTTATAAGTGAGGAATACTCATCATCCATGGCATAATCCCACTCAGGAATTCCAAAATCCTCCTAGAAATACTGTGGATCAAAAGTAGAGGCGAAGAAGGAGTGGGGTCCAATGAAATCTCTGAGCGAGTACATCTCTCATCCAAAGGATCTCCAACTAAATCTCCAGCACTCTGTAAAGTTTTCCTGGCCCAAAGAGGTCCCGAAGGTTCAAGCTCAGGAGTCAGAAGATTCTTCACTCAAGTGAGAAGGGACATAATCCTCATCATCACTACTGTCAGAATCAGAAAACTCAGAAGTTTGAGGATCAGGAGGAATAGGGAGAGTAGGAACTTGCTCAACAATATCATCATCTGATGAGTCAGAATATGAATTAGTGGGCAAAAGAACCTCATAGGTGGAAGTAGAAGTCAAGGATGACTCATCAAACTTCACACTCCTCTCAATATATAGCTCATGGGTTGTAGGGTTCAACAATCGATATCCCTTCATGCCATCAGGATACCCGACAAAGATACAAGGTTTGGATTATGGATCCAATGCCTTGCATTTCTTCTTGGGAATTCGAGCCATAGCCTTGGATCCGAAGACTCGAAAGTGCTCAACATCAGGCTTGTATCCAAACCAGGCTTCAAAGGGTGTCATCCCTCTTACTTGCCTTATGTGGAACATGATTCTAAATGTAACAAGCACAATTCACTGCTTCCTCCCAATACTGCGGAGGAAGAGACTTCGAGTGAACCATACAAGTAGCCATCTCCTTAAAAGTTCGGTTCTTTCTTTCTGCAACTCCATTTTGGGAAGGGTTGTAAGCAAACTGTACACTGTATAAAGCAATCCCCTCAGAAGTGCAGAAATCCTCAAACCTGTTGCTCACATACTCACCTCCATTATCGGTTCGAAGAATCTTGATAGACCATTCTGCTTGTTTCTCAACAAGAGCCTTAAAGTTCTGAAAATGTTCAAAGACTTCAGACTTAAGCTTAAGAAAATATACCCAAGTATAACGTGAAAAGTCATCAATGAAGGTTAGTATATATAGAGCTCTAGTAAAAGAAGGAGATGGAAAAGGGCCAGAAATTTCACTATGAACAAGATCCAAGGGATGAGTAGCTCTCCAGGATTTTCCCTTGTCAAAGATTTTTTTAGGGTGCTTTCTAAGGGTACAACCCTCACAAAGACCCTTAGAAAACTTAACTCAGGGTAACCCATTGACCATTTCGTTTTGGCTCAATTGTTCAAGGTAACGATAATTTAGATGCCTAAAATGCTCATGCCATAGCTTGCTAACCTCATTTGCATGAGTGAGCAAGGCATTGGGCATCAAATCAGAAGAGAAGTGGGAAAAGGTATACAACCATGAATGGTGATCTACCTTTCCCTCAGCCACATTGCAGTCAGAGTTAAGCTCACGAATAATCACCGAGTTAGGACCAAATTCCACTCGCATTCCTTCACCAAGGTGAGTGATTTGGTAAACCGATAGGAGATTGGTAGAGAGATTGGGAACACTCAACACTTGGTTAAATGTTCCACCTTCTATCTCTACCGATCCACTACCGAAAACCAACACATGAGTGTCATCACCCAACATGATTTGGGACATGCCACATGGTTCAATGCTAGATAATTCAACCTCTAAAGAAGCCATGTGGTGGGAGGCATCGGAATCAATAATCCAAGTTGATGATGGAGCTGATCTAGCTACGAGGGCCTTACCTTTCTTCTTTTCATTTTTAGTCTCCTTTGCATTAGAAGACTCACCCTTCTAAGCATTTTGTTTAACAAATTCAGGAACACTTATTTTATTCTTCTCAAGTAAATGAGTTAAGTGATCAATTTGTTTCCAAAAAAAATGCTGCTCGTCATGACCAGAAATTCTTACAATAGGAGCATTTAAACTTTTCCTTCTTTGCTTTAGGCTCAGAAGTCGAAGTGTGAGTGATGGGCTTAACGGGGGGTTAGGTTGGTCTTGGTTTCTTTCTTAGGTTGGTCCTTTAGTTTCTTTCTTCTTTTCATTTTTCTTGCCCTTATTCGCCATAAGGGCATGTGACTTGGATTTTAGAGTCCCCATTTGAATGAGTTTGTCCTGTTCTCGAATGAGTTGGGACAAAAAACTGTCAAAGGAGGGCATAGTCCAAGTACTACCCAAGGTGGCTTTCGTGGCGTGGAAAGTTGAAACGAAGACAGAGTATTTAGGACCTAACTTAGAAAGAATCGACAAGATCAATTGAGAGTCTTTCTTATCCACTTTACATTCCTTTAGAAGCATTCTAGTGTGGACAAACTTTGAGAAGAAGGCCTGTAGGTTTTCAAAGTCACTAGGATTTAACCCTAGTAGTTCATTCTCCAACTCATGCGCTCTCATGTCATCTTGCTTCCCAAACATATCATCGAGCATTTTCCACGCTTGATTAGGTGTTGAGGAAGTTTTGATGTGGAAGAGCAAGTCAGGAGAGACAGACATACAAATAAGACCTAAGGCTTCATCACAACGGTTGAACCACTTAGATTTTTTAGGTTCATCATCAGGTTTGGTCTCTAACCCCATGGTAACTCGGTATAACCCTTTACTTCGCAAAACCAATATAATTTTAGATTTCCATTCGAAAAAGTTGAAAGGTGTGAGCACTAGTACTTTAGAGATATCCATAATGAAGAGATAGAACCAAAGGAATGCAGAAGGAAGGAGAGAGAAAAGAAACAACCACCCCAGAACAATATTACACCCCCCGAGTTTGGCACTTTATAGTTCAGTGCATTGATTACAACCAGATGCAACTGTGTTCCAAGAACCATTTTGTCACTCACCTTGCAATTAGCGTAATAACATGCAATGGTGGAGACAACAATCAAGGTTCATTGGGCGTAACAGATCGACACTGTAGGCAAGCACAGAAAGAGAGAAAACAAGAGGGTGAAGAAAGGGCTTTGTGAGAAACAATGTCTCACGTCACACAAAAGAATCCCTTGGTCATAAGACTATGGCAAACACGCTCACAAGTCCACATGCAAAAAGGGATAGAACAAAGCTCAAGAAAAAATGAGCTGAATTAAGCAATACAAAGACACCCCCCAGAATGCAGCACTTTATAAAATTAGTGTGTTTACAAAACTAATGATCCCATCATCTAGAGTGTGAAAAAACATGCAACTTTGACTAAAGAAGTGCTCAAAACCGAGCAACGAGTCAAAAGTTATAGTAAAATCCAATTCCTGCAACTGATGAGAAAAAAGCTAATAAGCCTGCAAATGGATTAAAAAAGTGCCCTAAACGCATGCAAAAGGTGTTGTATGTATGCTCGTTGGAAATGGCATCAGAATTTGAGATAGGGTTTGCTTTGTATTGCGAGGGGGGATTAGCCACCTGCCAATCCTGAGACCTCACCCTTCGTCTTCAATACTCGACGGAAGGTTAAAAAATACAAAGCCAAAAAACTTAATTTAAAATATTACAATGCCACCCCTTTAAATAAAAGATTTTACCTTTTAAAAATTTAGCAAATTTGAGATTTAAGTTACATACAATAAAATGCCAAAGATTTTTTTTTAACTTGATAAACTACAAGAGAAACTTTAAAGACCAAAAGCTGTAGTGAGAAGCCACGTTTTTTAAAAGGTGAGAGATGCCAAAAACCGTTTGATTTTACCAGGAAGTAATGTTTTTTTGAGCTCAAGACAGAGGTTTTGGAATGCCACGTGGATCATGAAAGGCCATGGCAGAGGATTATAGCTGTGGTTGAAGGTAACACAGCAGGGCAGGAAAAACAGGTTCCAAGTGGAAATGTGAGATCTCCAGCTGTAGACAACATGGGAGAGGCCGTGAGTCAGGCTTGTAATGCCAACTGAGCTGGCAGACGTTACGTGCATGAGCAGGGGAACACAAGGCTCAACAAGGTCCAAATGTCAGAGCTGTAGCCAGCCACATGGCAAGCAGAGGAGAAAAAACCCAGAACAGGCCAAAAACATGCCTGCCAGGTTTAGATAAAACACTCAGCCAAGGATCTAAAAATGCAGGTCGAGATTTCAAACACAGATCGTTAGGTAGAAAAATGCAATGCTAGAGGAACCTGGAGTGAATAAAACCATAAAAGGAAAAACCCTGTAGGTAGCAGTCCACTAAATACGCCTACTGTACACTAGAAAAAATGACTCAGCAGAGAAAAAAAAAGGGCCTGCTGAACAATGCACAAAATAGTCCAAGAACCATGGTAGACTTCCAAAGGGCACAGAAAATGCCCCAAGCAGATTCAGCAAAAGGCAATTCCAAAAGAGTAATGATCAGGCAGAAAACACCCAAGCGCAAGGAAAAATCAGACCACGAGTCAATAGCAACTCAAAAAAAACGTGCACGTTGAGATCCCCACTGATACCATCGAAAAAAGTGTAGAGAATCAAGATCGAGCAAAAAATGATGCAGCCCAAGTGCAAGTTGCACTCGCATGAAAGAATCAAAGCCATAGCTCCAACATAATCGTAAGCCAAGGTCCACGCCAAAAAACAAGCTCTTATTTTACCCTGCAGGTGCTGAATCTGAACACAACAGCAAGAAACACACAAACAACCTAGAAACAACAACCACAAAGATCTAGCATGCTCATATCCAAAAGAACTCAGCTGATAAAAAAACCAACTCCAAGATACCTTCAAACTTACAACTGCTGAAACCTCAATACCGAGGTGAGCAATAATTCCAAAATGATAATTGAAAAAAACTTACACACGAGGAAATGAGAAGAAACCAGAAGTAATAAACAACTGAGAATCGAAGAGTGCACGTTTACCGAAACCAGCTCTGATACCATGAAAGAGGGATTCGTGAGAACCGATGTCAAAAAGCAATGCACCACAATGAAGTTGCACTCTGATGGTAACGTCAAGCCAATGCAATATGCAAGATTCGAAATCAATGGAAAGAACTATTGCAAGTAAGAATAACAGGTCTACTCATGCTCATAGATCGAAAAAGAGGAAGTACAAATAGGGGTGTTGTGTAACCCCCATGCCTAAACATGGAAAGAACCTTAATGACACCACTGATGCATATGATGTTGACTAATGCATATGATGCCATTAGAAGAGGAGTTACAATTCCAAATAAGGAATGTAACTCCTATGATGCATTGACGCAAATGACAATGTCAGATTCTATGACAGAATCTGACACATGTCATTTGACTTCCTAAGACCTATGACTCTCGCAAGGCGAGATGACTCACCTAGGTGATGTGGATTCGATGACTAGGTCATGTCACACACACCAACAATTACCAATTGTCTGCTTCGTGTCCTTGTTTAAGTTGTGAAATTAGAGATAACCCCATAGAACGTTCTAACAAATTTTAACAGATCAACAGGATAAGAACATTGTCTGGTAAAGCCTTAAAAAATTTACAAAGTTGTCTGGTAAACAGTTCAAAAATTTTAGTGAATCCTCTTGTAACAGTGTAAACCTGGTATTAAGGCATAGTCCATTAAAGCTTCTTGAGATCGAGCTTAGTTAACAATCAGTCATGTCTTGCACTAATTTAGAAAATCACCAAAGAATGCCTTGATGTATTATTGGGGGTCATTCTTACCATCAAGTAGTGTAAAATTGTGTGCAATGCTAAACCCGTATGCAAAGGGTGACTAAGGATATTAGCGAAACATATTCGAATTATGTATTATGTTGGGTGAGCTCACTATGTGAATTTCCTTCATTATATCCTTGAATATTTAATTTGTGAACAGTGGGAGTTAGATATCTTTGAGATGTACAAAATATGCATCTTGAATGAGCAATATGTGGACTTATATTATGATAATTAATTTTACCATTAAAATTAAGTGTGCAATTAAAATAAATATTAATAAAAAAATGCATTATTAATTTGTGAAATGAATATATTTAACATCCTAAGAGTAGGATCTTAAGATGTAAATCAAAGGTTAAAAAGTATAATGGTAATATAGGAATACCTATTGAAAAATCTGAGAGTGGGTTGATAAGGGATCCCACAATAGCCTGTGGGCATCACTTATAACAGCTAGATAGGTGTAGAATCATCATGGCATGCATAAGTGACGCATATGAAGCACCCAATTTAGAATGTAAGGCTCTAGAAATTCTGAATTATAGTAGAACTTAACATTGCATTATGTGCCTCCTTGTGTATAATTTTCCTTAGCTAGATTTTCCTTCTTCAGCCTCTAGAACAAATAGGGGAGTTAATGGAGCTTTAATGGTCCTTTAGGAAGGATTTTGAATTTCATTGGAGCGGGAAGGAGTATGTACATGGTCAATCAAGATTCTACATGGGTTTGAGATCTTCAGGCATGGATATTTATCTCCCTTCATAATATAGAATCATTTCTCTAATCATGAGGAAATACAAAATCTGTTTTCCAACATTAGGAATATCTTCATTAATAGTATTATGAGGACATTCACATTAACATGATTCCATATTTGCTATGGAAATAGGAGAATCTAAGCATGAAACTTGATGGATTCAATAATAATTTTTACCATAAGTTTCCTTTGAGTAAAAATGAGTTAAACCTATGAAATAAACGAAACGCACCATGGGTGTAATCCTAATAAATTGTCATCTAATAGTTGTATTTTCTACCTAAATTTGATTAGATGGAAAGCATAAAATTGTAAACATGAAAGAACTGAGTAAGGTAAAACTAATGATAGGAGATAACTAGAGTTATTCATGGAATATGGAGCAAATCATGAAATCAGACCCTAAGAGGGGAAAATATTGGACTCTGATGGAGAAAATGAAACCATTGTGGTTGTTGTGCAATCAATATCTAAACTCTACCAAAATATTATAAACCCAAGGGCATAAAATAAAATAAACTGTCGGTATGACACTTACATTATGGATAAGTATAAAATAAGTAACGACAATATAAATGTAGCATATTACTAATAGAATGATTAAGACATAACCTAGAGTTAAGAGTAGATGAAAAATGACTTAGACTATTTCTTAAAGGATTTTGTCTACCCTGGAATTATCAGAAACTTATTGAATGTTATTCATTTGCAAATGGACTTCAGATTGTATTATCATAATCAAAAGTGGTGCCATAAACCAAAGTTGTGTTTTGTCCATCTATCTTTTACTTGAAAGAACATGTGTCAAAATCATTTAGTCAGAGGTGTTGAAACACGGTACTAGTTTTATCTACAGCTTCCTACAAATATACCCTGTGTATGTATGTATGTATGTATTTTGACTGTCCTGGAATAAATTTATCTTGATTACTCTTTTATCTCTGATGTGCTGCTTATTTAACACTAGAGGGATATATGTGACATAATTGAATATACATGGAAATGATGATTTCAAACTATTTTTTTAAGTTCCTTTGATCTAGCCCTTGCAAGGTAATCAAACAACAATGGTATGAATATACTACTCATGTGAAGCATGGATGTGCTTGGACTGAACTCTCACACACTTTAGAATTTGAATGTTGGTAATGGAATTATGATATTAGTAATTATGGATCTATAATCCCTTAGTCATGACTTAGTGTGTACCAACATGATTGCTTAAATGGGTCATCCTGACTGTTCTATAGAGTGTCAGTAGTTGTACCCCTTGATGGGTGACAGAACAAACACACAAAAAAATGATCTCCGAATTTCAAATCACTCAAACACAATTGTTGCATAGAAATAACTTGCCTCTATCGATTTCCTATTCCTACGCTTAAGAATCAAACGCATTAGAAATTGGAGTTAATATTCATGCCAATTAATAATGAACTAACAACATATCACAACATCATAGTTACTCTAGTCATAGCAGGATTAAGTCAGCCATCATTCATTTTTAACTGCGTATAATTTGATGTCCTTTGTGAAGTCATAAATCGAATTAACGATGCATATAACATTAAGATACAATTGGACTACAATGTTTTTGCATATATGATTTTTCATTCAATTAAGACTAAGTAGTTTACAATGGGATTCATTGAACCCATGTGCATTAATTTTCATTCATTCCAATAAATGTGAACAAGTTAACATAACAAGTTACATATTCCACTGTAATGGCATATGGAATTTATTACTTTGGTCATGATACATATGTTAGGTTAACTTGTAGGTCACAACATCTCAATTACAAGTCCATGACAAGTGTTACTAGAAATTAGATATATTGCATTGATTATAGAATTGCTCCATATGATGCAATAATTCATATTTTTACAATCATATGAAGCCGATCATTGGGCTATAATTGCATTACAAATGAATAGGTATTTCAATTTACATAGTTTCCAATACATAGAGGGTACATAATTTAGTGGCGTAGCTAATTCCTTAGGAACTCAATATATAATACACATAGATATCGTGAAATACAATACATTATAACTAAGCCTTGTCGGTACACTTGGTATTAATCATCTTTCAGCAGATTGATCCACCCTAATCCTGAATGACATCATGAGAATGGAAGAGTATCATTGTAAAAGGTAATTTAACGTTAAAAAAAACCAAGTATCAGGAAAAGAGAGACTAAATGGGATGGGAAATAGGTGAAAATATCCATTAGACTTATCTCATGATGATCCTAGTTGGCCTTTGACATTTTTCTCGATATAAACTCTTGCAAGATAGGTTAAATTAGAAATAAAGTAAATACAAACTATAAGATCTAGATAACTGTGAAAGGGATAGTTGTGAGGTGGTGGTAGACTTAAACTCATAAGACTAGTTTGTTGTCTTGAGTTTAGCCGTAACCTGCATGATGGGAAACTTTGGCCAAAGTAATGCATTGATGGATGTGCATTGTATGATCACCTAGTCCTCCAATTAAATTAAAATTGCCAGTAACCTGATCATGTGAAGTTAAACACTGAACATGAGGTAGGCAATGGTCAAATACCAGAATATGAAGTCAGAAAACTAGCTTCGTGGTAGACCCAAGGACTTTCACATGGGTCCCATGACCTAAAAAAGGTTGAGCCAAAATGCTAGTAAGCATTATCACTCGAAGAAGTGGCGAAGGGAGATCATGGAGGTCTGGATACAATCTTGTTAGCCACACATGGCTTACACATATGTTATCAGATAGATCAAAAGAACAAATTTTATTTAAAGAATTTTATTACTGTTATCTCAGTTTTGAGTTTACGACAAAACTATTAGATAACCCTACAAAATTTTTAAGCTGGTTTTGCAAAATTGCCCTTATTAGAGAAAATCAGGTTTTCGGGTTTCACCAACAGGTCAACATGTGTTTTGAATGTTTTATGTCTTGTGTTCCCCGAAACCCGAAACCCGCTTCAAGTAAGTCGAGTCGGGTTTTCGGGCCTTCGGCGCATCGGAACATGCCTTATCCGAAACATGTTTTGTGTCGCCTGTCTTCCGATACCCGAAGTCTGATTTAGTCCTTTGTGTCGGGTTTTCGGAACTTTGAAGCATCTAAACATCTCATGCTTTGTGTCGATTGTTTCCCGCGACCCGAAACCCGAATTGCTTTACACACCTTTGTGGCGGGTTTTCGGACCTCCCGAGCATGCTGACATGGCGTTAATGCCGAGTTGTCGGGTGAGTTGGCACGTGCCAAGCCGAAGTGTATTAATTGCAAATTTTCTTATAAATATGCGGATTTCCACGTCATTTTTACCGGACGTATTTTTAACTCGTGGATTTTCGCGCATGCTTCTCCAACCTCGAAACCCGAAACTCACCTGTGCCCGATTGAATCACCCGTTTTCGATCTTTTCTCACTCTGGTTGAAGGTATTTCTCTCTCCATTCTTTGTTCTTGGTTTTTATGGATTGATTATGGATGGACTTCTTCCCATTCCCTTACCAGGTTTGTGGGGTTTTTATTCTTTTTCCTTTTGGGGTTGTTTTCCAAACAGGGTTTATGTTTTAGGGTTTATTTCTTTGGAATTACCACTTTGTGATTTTTCCCCAGAATTTTGTTGTTGGAATTAAGATATGTTTGGTATATGAATGGTAAAAAGAATTTACATGTTTTAAATTCAACCAAAACCCTGTTCCTCCTTTTCGGGTTTTGAAAGGTGTTGTGCAGTATTGAAGACCCGAAGTATATATATCAGAAGAGGCTTTCTCAAGATTCCGACATCTTTGCAAAAGTGTCGGGCTTTCTCAAGTTTCCGACATCTTTAAAAAGTGCCGGGCTTTCAAAAGTTTCCGACATCCTCAGCGCATCGGGTTTTCTGGATTCCCCGACATACTCCTCAGTGTGTCGGACTCTTCCGTTCTTCCGGCATCTCCAGTAGGTCGGGATTTCCACAGTGTGCAACATCTCCTGATCTCCGAAACTCTCTTCCTTCAACATCCTTCATGTCGGACCCTGGTCCATCGCAAGAAAAGACTGAGAAGTCAGGAAGAATGAAATACAAGTTCAGAAAGGTGGAGTCTCCATCATATATCGATTGCAATTATGACATCCGAGATACAGAGCTCGGGAATATAGATATTGAAGATTTCTGGAGTAGGGTAAGGAGTTCCTCCCAAACTCCGTGGATGAAAGCGATAGCCGATAGTGGCTTACCTCTTGCAGCGGGTTTTCCCATGTCCGCTCAGTGCCCTGAATTCATCTTATCCTGCGCTTCCAGTTATGACTCTGTTTCTCGTTCTGTGAGAAATCAGGCAGGAGAAGTAGTGATCAAATTGGACGGAGGTTACTTTGATGACCTCCTCAAACTGCCAAATTTTGAAGAATATGGAGAGTTGGATGTCAAGTCAGCTCAGAAAGCCTGGGATAACGATCAGGAAGATTGTATCAAGCATGTAAATAAGAAGTTCCTGATCAAGGCCAAACCGGCTGTCTCCAGATTCCCAAGACTTATCCCCAGGAGTGATTTCATCCAGGAGATCAATGACATCATCACTTTGTTGAGTCAGGTTTTCGGTTTACCCGAATCAAATGTGTTCCAAGGGTGGATGTATCAATTCATGATCACCATCAAGAAGAATCAACAAGGGATTGACTGGGGCACTCTCATTAGTAATGAGATAGATTCCCAACTGACAACAGTCTTGTCCACAGGGAAATTTTATATGTCTTCATATGTCACATATGCAGCGGCCGGGATGAGGAACTATCCCGGATTGGATACCAAGGGAAGCAGGACGGGGAACCATGTGTATCAATACTTCCCTCAACTGACAAGGAAGGGATCCCAAGACCAATTCAGAAGGGTGAATGACGCCTTCTTTTATGAAAACATCTGCAGGCTAAACCCTGAGTTGAGAAAGACAAGAGTCTCAGATGAGGCCTGGGCTGAAGTTTCCAAATGGGGATGTGTCTTCTTACAATTCAAGAAGTTCACATATCTTCGGGTGGTTATGTACTCGGGAGATCCTTTCCGTCTGCCCCGATATCCAGGGGATAAACTGATATTGATGGAATTGGTTAGGCAACTGTTGGATTTCCATAAATTCCAACAAAGTAAACATAAGGCTGTTGTATATCTTTCCCAATTTCTATTGGGAGATACACTTGTTCGACAGTGGTGAAAGCTAAAAATGTTATCCATGAGCTTCAGGACAAGTTGAGGAAGCATATGAAGCCCCGAGACGGGTTTGACATTCGAGGAGTCCTCAGGGCGTATGGAACCCTGCACCTGCACAGGCCAAGCATAGAGGACATTTGGATTGATCTGCGTGATGAGGTTGCTTTTCGCAAGAAGGATCATAGCAGATTGACAATTGCTGAGATTCAAACACTTGAGCTTGCTAATTTACCAGAAGGTACTAGTGACAATGAAAGTGTTTTGGATCTTTCCTATGATGGACTAAATGAAGATCAATATGTTTTCCCACCTATTGATTGGTCAATCAGTGAAAAAGCCTCCATCACAGATAGGTCGGCTTTGATTCTTGCATCCACCAAAGCATGGCTCTCCTCTTGGGGAATGAGTTTTAAAGATGATAAGTTTTCAAAGTTGGCTGCTTCAGAGGCGGGGCCCTCCAAAAAGGAAAAGGACAGAAAATCTTCTAGGGGGCCTATAAAGGTCAAGATTGTCAAAAAGAGGAAAGAAAGAGAAATCTCTTCAATTGTTTCTCCAGTTGAAACGGTGAATGTGCCAGAATCACCAACACCACCAGAAATAGGAGAAATTACTTTGGAAGGAGAAGGAAGCCAGCCTCTGGTTTCACCATTTGCTGATTGCTCAACTGAAGAGACCTTATCTCTTGCATCCAAGGCTTTGGAGTCTGAATCTGTGCCTCTTTCCTCACAACCACTCCTACCTCCTTATTCTCCATCAACTTCTTCAGTAATGGCCAGTATTTTCTCTGGACTTTCACCCCTCTCTGCTGGGACCCAAGTGATCACCAACACGCCCCCTCCTGTGCCTCTTTTTATTGAATCTACTACCACATTGGTAACTATTCCCCCTCCACTAGTAGAATCTTCTCCCCTTGAGAGTATGATACCAGCTTCTACAACCGTGGCAACTCCCTCTGATACGCCGCAATGGCTACTCGAGCAAACTCTGAGGAAGAGGAAGGTGATTGTGCCCCTACCAGCCTTTGATTTCAGCTCACTCAAGGCTCCTACTGCTAAATCAGTCAAGAAACCCAAAACAGTTTCAAGGGTTTTGGTGGACGCTTCAGGAGATAAGTTCGCAGAGATCACCACTCCCGCGACTGACAAAACTAAAGAGGACATAACAGCCTCTGATTATCAGATAACCAGGGTGGCTCTAGGAAGAGTGACAGCAGAAGGGGCACAACAAGATGCGCGGGATGCCACAAACGTGCTGTGCCAGAAGTTGAAAGAAACAAAAGACAGCAGAGATGAGCTTAAAGGAAAAGTGGAGCAGTTGACTGAGGTTTTGCTTAAACTCTCAAAACCCCTTGAATCCATATCATCTTCTTCTGTCCCTGTCGGATTCGATTTCTCATCAGTACCTACAATTGAGAAGATTGCTAAAAAAGGAAGAGTGGTCGATGAATGGATCCAAAGGTTACTCCAACAGGGGAAGGAAGTGATACAAGACGTTGTGAAAGTTCATCAATCTGTGGGGGACATTCAGAAGGATGGAGAGAAGATGGATGATGAGTTTTCTCAAGAAATTGGACATCTTGATTTGACTTATGAAGCTCTCCAAGTATTAAAGCAAATACCAGCACATCTCTTGGTAGAAGAAGGCGTTATCCCACATACGGATAAGCATTTTCAGCTGACTAAAGCCATCAGGTTCAGGGTGAGGATTCTCAACGAAGCCTGCGGTAAGTTGAGAGAATCAAGGGATAAATTGATTGATGGAAAAAGTGATTTGGAAGAAGAGTTGCTGAAGATTTGTCCAAAGGTGTCAGTTGGAAACTCAGGTGTCCTATCAGCAGATGATCTTTTCAAACAAGTCCAAGAGTCTGTTCAGCATGAACCAACGCACGGATTTGGTATTGAGATCATTGATCGATTTGTAAGAATTGAACATTCTTTTGAGGCCTTGAGAAAGCTCAGCAAAAGATTGAAAAAGCTTCCCGGCGGTGCTAGTGATATCCATGAAACCTGTGAAATTTGGAATGATCATTCTACTGCACCTGACGAAAATGAAATGCAAGGCATAATTCGAAGGTTCCAAGAATTTCGGAACAAACAGGTGCAGCTGGAGGAAGAGAAAGATGAAGGAGCGAAAGATGATGATTCAGATTAATTCTTGATGTTTCATGTCATTTCAATCTTGAAATCGACATGTCTTTTTCATTTCTGTTTCGTCATATAGGAAGCAAATTTTGACTTGGTCTCCTGCGTGAGAGTCAAGCAAAATAGAACTCTTTTTAAAGAACACTATTTTCTAGGATTTATCCTATTTTCTCTCGTTCCCTTTTATTATAAATAAGGGATGCTTATGCATTCCAAAGGGTCGAGATTTTTGTAATATTCGGAGCTATTGGAAAGAAGAAAAACTTTGTGTTTTCGTTCAATCATTTCGAAGAATAGGAGTTGATATTATTTCACAAACTTTGTGTTGTGGGATATATCTTTCTTAAGACATTGTTCTTACGTTCATGATCTTAAGCTATTCTTTGCATAGCATCTTATTGTTTCTAATCATCTCAGACATTATATTTATGATCTAAAGCTCGTATGATTATTTCATGCTCTGCGTTTACTCGAAAGAAAATACGTTTCTCTCATTTCCTTTCCATTGTGCTTCTTTCATTGTAATAGTTTCTAACCCCGTTCATTTACGAAAGCAATACCTTTGAATCGTGTGAATGCGGATTTCGGGATTCTATCCCAACCCCCAATGGTTAGATTAGTGTGAATACTGTATATATTGTTTTCGCTGTGTTTTAGATTAGTAGCAAGCAGGCAGCCTCACCTGTCTTTGAGGAGGGATTTAATCCCATATACTGTGGTTGAACCTCATATTTTGGATTGACAAAATATCCAACCAACAGTTTTTGGCGACTCCGCTGGGGAATACGGATTAATAGTAAAAAGCTTATCCTCTTGGTGTCTGGCGACTCCGTATTTGCCTTATTTTTAAAGGTCTCTTTCCCAGTTCAAGCTGGCCAGGAAGATCTTCACTCGGTCCCGCCGAGCCCAAGGTGAAATTGACCCACTCTTTGAGTTGCTACAACAGCACAATTTCAGCCTGTCTCCCAACAGCATTGTTTCTAACCGAACCAGAAGTTCTTCGCCTGTTCGGAGACACCGGATCCCCATGGAACGGGAAGCATCTGCAACTTGTCGTGCATTACTCTTGTCTGATACTCAGATCCCTATACGCACTCTTTTCAGAAGGATGGCAGTGCAACCTGTGCCTTGGGGTGCAGTTATTGGTCCTCTTTCTTTAACTCCACCATTGCATGAGTTACCACATGGATCACGTAAAAACATTCCCAAATTCAATGGGGATGGGAAGCAGCATCCTGATGAACACGTTGCATCTTTCTTTGTAGCGTGCGGCGTCCTTGGAGTAGCTCACGAAGATGTTTCTGTTCGACTTTTTGTTGAAACATTGCATGGTGCAGCAGCTGAATGGTTTTATCACCTTCCAAATGCATGCATCACAAACTGGACTACCATGCGGACCAAGTTCGAAGCACGTTTCAAACCAGCCGAAGATTCTCATGCCTTGTTAGCTCAACTTACTCATATGAAGAAGGAATCTCATGAACCCATGCGGGACTTCGTGGCAAAGTTTAATAAACTGATTCAGAAGATTCTGGAGATAGCTGTTCCAACTCCGGAGAATAAAAATGCTTCTTCATTAATGCTCAGCCTCCTGATGTGAGCTTTTTATTAAGAAGATCGGTTATCCCAGATTTTACTGTTGCTCAGTCAACAGCTATTGAAATAGAGGATGATCTCATTTTGGCCGGAAGGATCAAGAAGGACATACCCAAACCAAAAAATCAAGGTTCTTCTCGTGTTTCAGAAAATGGCTAATGATTTGATCGCTTTAAAAAAGCAAATGTCTCAGCAGGTGAACAATGTTCCGTATCGGGATATTCCTTGACGGAATTTCAATAACAATAATGGTACGCTTGCAAGGGATAGGCCGCGATTAACTCCTGCTCAACCGAGGCTAGCGATTGAAGCTCCTCCTATCAATGCGACAGTAGAAATAGTTGAAGAAGATGAAGAACCAGAAGAACAAGATTCTGCGGAGGCTTTTGAAGCTTCAGGATATGCCGATGAGTCTTATGATGATTCGGCTGGCGACTCCAGCATTGGGTATTTGGAATATGATGAAGATGAATGTGCGCCAGATGGTCAGTCATTTGCTGTCTTCACTCGATCCCAATCTCAGAATCCCAGAAAACCTCTTGAAAACACTAAGGAGAAGAATAAGGAACCTCCCATAGCCATAGTTAAAAGAGGTACTCCTATTTCAGCACAAACTGAAAGAGAGGTCACCAAAAAGGCAACTGCTCCTTATTCTCCTTCTCCTAAGATCAGTGCCTCAGCACAAGCTCATGTGATTAGAACTGAGCCTACCATCACCCCTTCTTATACTGCTTTTGACATTGTTGATCATGCAAAGAGAACCAAAATCCAAATGTCGGAAGCAGAATACCTTCAGTCAAATCCTGAACAGTTCGAAAAACTTGCCAAATTCATCAGAAGTAAAGCGGCTGTTCCATCACCTTCAAAAGGTCTCCTTCCAAATCCTACTCAATCCCCATCTCAGAACAATCTGACCTCTGCTTCTTCTTCGGGAAAGATTGAACCATTTTATTTGTCTTTACTTATAAATGGGTTTAAACTCAGCAATTGCATCATCGACTCAGGGGCCTCCGACAATGTTATGCCCGCAAAAGTAGCCCATGCTCTTGGGCTTACTTTAACTAAGTCATATGGACGGTGTTACTCTATGGAAACCAAACAAGTTCCTTTGATTGGTCAAATCAAAGATGCACAGTTCGCATTTGTTGCTTTCCCAGAAAAGAGAGTGAAAATGACCATTCTAGTTGCTGACATCCCTGCAGCTTACGGTATCCTCTTGGGTAGGGGTTTTTGTAAAGATGTCGGAGGAGAGATTAACATGGATTGGACCAAAGCCAAGATCCCAGTCAATGGGGTTCATCAGGTTCTCCATCCTGAACCGCAGGCGAGGTATTTGGTAACTAAATCAGATGATCCTAAAGCTCAAATTCTTTTCGAAGATGCTAGCTTTGGAAATTATTTCATGACTTCAGAGATACCCACTGTAGATGTCGAGGAAGAAGATCCTAATGCTATTTGGACCCTCGAATTCGATGGTAGCTGCTCAACCACCGGATCAGGCGCTGGTGTTGTTCTCATATCTCCTAATTCAGAAATTTTCCCATCAGCTTACAAGTTGCAATTTGATAATACTAACAACACGGCTGAATATGAAGCCCTGTTATTAGGATTAGAAATGGCCAGACAGAAGGGAATCGAAATCTCAAAGTCCAAGGGGATGCGGAGCTGATTGTCAACCAGGTCCGGGGAATCTATCAGGTGAAAAATGATCGCTTGAGACATTACAGGAACAAAGTTTGGGATAGTATAGAATGCTTTGATGCATTTTCTATTAAGGCAGTCTTGAGAGATTATAATGACAAGGCTGATTCTTTAGCCGTGTCTGCGTCCCTCCTTCTTCCTCATCCTCAGTTCAAGCAGGATACATACTCCATCAAGATTGTGTACCGTCCCAGTATCCCAGATAATGCAACTCACTGGCAAGTGTTCAATGATGATCAACAGGTGTTGGCTTTTCTAGAAAAGGCTGACAATTTCAGTGAGTTATACTTTGAAGGTTCGGAATCAGCCTTCCGTGAAACTATCTCAGATCCATATCAAGAGGTTGATGGTGAGTTTATTCAGCTTAAAGGCAACAAGATACCAAAAGGTTTGGTTTCTTTGGAGGGTTTGTTTGACAAGCATGATCGTTTTATTCAAAACAAAAGGCAAGTTGAAGGAGTTTCTTCCTCTGAAGTAGATCAAGTCAATCTAGGTTCGTCTGATCAACCTCGGATGGTGAATATTGGGAAATGTTGTTCTCCTGAAGAAAAAGCAAGATTTACTTCACTTCTGAAGAGATACATGGATGTGTTAGCCTAGTCTTATGTGGATTTAAAATCCTTCAAACCCAAAGACGTACAACACAATATTCCTTTGAAACCTGATGTGAAGCCGTATAGGCAAAAGCAAAGACATTATAATCCCAAGATCTCAGGGACTATCCTTGCGGAAATTCAGAAGATGTTGGATGCCAGGATTATTTTTCCAATCCATCACTCCACTTGGGTTGCTAACATCATCCCTGTCAGAAAAAAGAATGGCGAAATCCGAATCTGTGTTGACTTCCGGAACCTGAATCAGTCTTCGTTGAAGGATAACTATCCCTTGCCTATCATGGATCAGGTACTACAAACTGTTACTGGATCAGAAATGCTATCCATGCTCGACGGATTTTCAGGATATAATCAAGTTGAGGTAACTACGGAGGATCAACACAAGACGGCCTTCACAACCCCATGGGGTACCTTTGCTTACAGGAGGATGCCTTTTGGCTTGATCAATGCCGGAGCCACCTTTCAGAGAGCTATGGACTTGGCATTCAGAGACCTGATGGGCAAGGTCATAGTTGTGTATTTAGATGACTTGACCGTTTTCTCTAAAAAATGGAGTGATCATTATGATCATTTAGAGCAAGTACTTTTGAGATGCAGGCGTCACGGGATTTCATTAAATCCTAAGAAGTCCATGTTCGGGGTGACCGAAGGAAAATTGTTGGGTCATATCGTGACTAGAGAAGGAACCAAAATTGACCCAGAAAGGGTAAAGGCCATTCAGAGCCTTACCCTACCCACAAGTAAAACTGGAGTTCATTCTTTCTTCGGAAAGGTTAATTTCCTAAGAAGGTTTGTACCTGATTTCGCTGACAAAACCAAGGATATCCTTGGGATGATGAAAGGCAAAGTTCCATTTCGATGGAGTACAGAAGGGAAGCTTGCATTCGAAGAAATCAAAAGGGCAGTTGCTGGCGCTCCTATCCTAGTATGTCCAGACTTCAAGAAAGATTTCATCATGTACAGCTACGCCTCTGCTCACACAGTGTCAGCCATCCTGATGCAGGAGAATGGGGAAGGCATTGAAGCTCCCATCGCATTTATGAGCTGCCCATTGAAGGAACATGAATTAAAGATGTCTCAAATTGAAAAGCATGCTTATGCGGTGGTGCGAGCGGTGAAACATTTCAGGTACTATGTGCTGAATTCCCATACTCTCGTTCTCGTTCCCGACACTGCCGTTAAATCCATTTTGACTCAACAAGAGCTGGGGAGTCAACGAGGTACCTGGATAGCTAAAGTTCAGGAGTACGACTTGGACATCAGACCTACCAAGTTGGTACGAGGAAGGGGCCTGTGCCAATTGATTGCAGAAAATCATGTTGAAGTAGAATGTGAAAAGACTCAAGATACTTCTTCAGAGCTGCCCATGGTGCTTTTCATGAGTACAACTGATGAATGGTACATGGATATTGCTTTCTTTCTAACTTATGGTGAATGCCCCCCGCATTTAAGCCATAAGGAGAAGAGGACAGTCAAGTTGAGATCTGTAAAATACCTTTTGTGGGATAACGGAATATACAAGAAAGGTATTGATGGTGTTTTCCTGCGTTGTGTTGATAAATCACAACAGGTAAAGTTGTTAGAGTCCTTCCATAGCCTAGCATGCGGAGGACATTTTTCATCTTCTGTAACAGCTTATAAGATCCTACGGGCTAGGTACTATTGGCCTACTCTCTTTCGAGATTCAGCAGAGTGGGTGTCCAAGTGTGAAGCTTGTCAACATTTCGTTGGTCGTCCCAAGTTAGCAGCTCTTCCCCTGAAGCCCGTTGTGATCGAAGAACCTTTTCGCCAGTGGGGGATTGATTTCATTGGAACATTGAATCCTGCCTCTAGTGCCAGACATAATTACGTGCTGACTGCTACAGACTATTTTACCAAGTGGGTAGAAGCTGCACCAATCAAGCAAGCAACCTCTGAAGCTGTTTGCAAGTTCCTTAAAGAAAATATAATTGTCAGATTCGGTGTGCCTCACAAGATTGTAGCTGATAATGCCTCTAATTTCTCGTCACATGAGATGACAGAATTTTGCTATGGATTTGGCATCACCCTGGCTCACTCATCTGATTATTATCCCCAAGGCAATGGGCAAGCTGAATCCAGCAACAAGAACCTGGTTACCATAATTAGAAAACTAGTAGATGAAAACCAGAGGACATGGCACAAAGCATTGTATGATGCGTTGTGGGCTGATCGGATTACCCCAAAGCGGGCTATAGGAATGTCCCCTTTCCAAGTACTATACGGGATTGATGCTGAGATCCCTATTTCAGTAGAATTGCCAGCCTTACAGTTGGCAAAAGCAGTTGAGGATACGACCTTTCAAAATTCTATTGAGAGAAGAGAGTTATGTACCTAGCCAGGCTAGAAGAGGAACGAAGCAAGGTGGTTGATCACATCGCAGATCATCAGAGCAGAGTGAAGACAATTTTTGACAAGAAATCAAAGCAGCGTAATTTCCAGATTGGAGACCTGGTGTTGCTTTGGGATAAGAGGAGGGAACAAAAAGGAATGCACGGGAAGTTTGATTCTTTGTGGAAAGGGCCTTTCAAGATTCATGAGCTGAATGGTGAAAATAGTTTCCTTCTATCATATCTGGATGGAGGGTTACTCCCTTTACCTTTTAGTGGACAACATCTAAAGCTGTTCCATCACTAATGCAAGATGTTCTCTTGCATTGTACATACTTTACTTTTTGTTGTGTGTTTGCTTTTGGTTTTCTTTCTTTCTTTGTTTTGTTTTGTTTTGGTTTTCTTCTTTTCAGACTCCGTAGCCCAATGGATAAGACCAGAGATTCTGAGTTCTCTTCCTTTGGTATCACAAAGAAAGTCCCCATCTGGAGCCAGCTGTTATCTCAGTTTTGAGTTTATGACAAAACTATCAGATAACCCTACGAAATTTTTTAAGCTGGTTTTGCAAAATTTCCTTTATTAGAGAAAATCGGTTTTTTGGGTTTCACCAACAGGTCAACATGTGTTTTGAATGTTTTATGTCTTATGTTCCCTGAAACCCGAAACCCACTTCAAGTAAGTCGAGTTGGGTTTTCGAGCCTTTGGCACATCGGAACATGCCTTATCCAAAACATGTTTTGTGTCGCCTGTCTTCCAATGCCTGAAGTCTAATTTTGTCCTTCATGTGTCGGGTTTTCAGAACTTTGAAGCACCTGAACATCTCATGTTTTGTGTCGCCCGTCTTCCAATACCCGAAGTTTGATTTAGTCCTTTGTGTCAGGTTTTCAGAATTTTGAAGCATCTAAACATCTCATGCTTTGTGTCGATTGTTTACCGCGACCCGAAACCCAAATTGCTTTACACACCTTTGTGTCGGGTTTTCAGACCTCTCGAGCATGCTGACATGGCGTTAATGCTGAGTTGTCAGGTGAGTTGGCACGTGCTAAGATGAAGTGTATTAATTGTAAATTTTCTTATAAATATGTAGATTTCCACGTCATTTTTACCGGATGTAGTTTTTAACTCGTGGATTTTCGCGCATGCTTCTCCAACCTTGAAACCTGAAACTCACTTGTGCCCAATTGAAATCACCCGTTTTTGATCTTTTCTCACTCTGGTTGAAGGTATTTCTCTCTCCATTCTTTGTTCTTGGTTTTTATGGATTGATTATGTATGGAATTCTTCCCATTCCCTTACCAGGTTTGTGGGGTTTTTATTCTTTTTCCTTTTGGGGTTGTTTTCCAAACCGGGTTTATGTTTTAGGGTTTATCTCCTTGGAATTACCACTTTGTGTTATTTCCCCAGAATTTTGTTGTTGCAATTAAAATGTGTTTGGTATATGAATGGTAAAGAAAGAATTTACATGTTTTTAAATTCAACAAAAACCCTGTTCCTCCTTTTCTTGGGTTTTGAAGGGTGTTGTGCAGTATCGAAGACCTGAGCTATATCAGAAGATTTGGCGTGTCGACATCTGCGAAAGTGTCGGGCTTTCTCAAGTTTCCGACATCCTCAAACGTGTCGGGCTTTCTCAAGTTTCCGACATCTATAAAAAGTGCCGGGCTTTCAAAAGTTTCCGACATCCTCAGCGCATCGAGTTTTCTGGATTCCCCGACATACTCCTCAGTGTGTTGGACTCTTCCATTCTTCCGGCATCTCCAGTAGGTCGGGATTTCCACAGTTTGCAGCATCTCCTGATCTCCGAAACTCTCTTCCTTCAACATCCTTCATGTCGGACCCTGGTCCATCGTAAGAAAAGGCTGAGAAGTCAGGAAGAATGAAATACAAGTTCAGAAAGGTGGAGTCTCCATCATATATCGATTGCAATTATGACATCCGAGATACAAAGCTCGGGAATATAGATATTGAATATTTCTGGAGTAGGGTAAGGAGTTCCTCCCAAACTCCGTGGATGAAAGCGATAGCCAATAGTGGCTTACCTCTTGCAGTGGGTTTTCCCATGTCCGCTCAGTGCCCTAAATTCATCTTATCCTGCGCTTCTAGTTATGACTCTGTTTCTCGTTCTGTGAGAAATCAGGCAGGAGAAGTAGTAATCAAGTTGGACAGAGGTTACTTTGATGACCTCCTCAGACTGCCCAATTTTGAAGAATATGGAGAGTTGGATGTCAAGTTAGCTCAGAAAGCCTGGGATAACGATCAGGAAAATTGTATCAAGCATGTAAACAAGAAGTTCCTGATCAAGGCCAAACCGGCTGTGTCCAGATTCCCAAGACTTATCCCCAGGAGTGATTTCATCCAGGAGATCAATGACATCATCACTTTGTTGAGTCGGGTTTTCGGTTTACCCGAATCAAATATGTTCCAAGGGTGGATGTATCAATTCATGATCACCATGTTAGCATATGGATTTGCACGCATGCAAATGACATGCAACAGTGTGGGAACGAAGTCCCTCCTCAATGAAGGTGAGGCTGCCTTTATTGAAAACCAAAACTGTATTTACATTTGTACATTCAAAATTGTATGTGGGGGGTGTTTTGGAACATCAATGGAAGAAAAGTGAATGAAGGAAATGGAATGAAACGAAAGAAAGAAGTGGAATGGAATGGACTGAAAGAACATGCAAGAGTTAGGTAAAAACAGAGCTTAATATTGCATGAAGAGAAAAGATGAATAACCAACACAAATAAAACGGAGTTTGAGTTAGCCAAACAAGAACATGCAAAAGGGAACACACATGAGCAAGTAGATAGTTAGAGCTTGATCACTGTGAACTAGAACAACTGATTACTAATGTTGACAATAAGGTCAAAGATAATATTCGCATGCAAGATTCAAACACCTAACATCTAATGAACATAAGAACACCAAATGTTACAAGAGACAATGAATGAGACACAAAGTTCTTATTCTATTAACTCCAAAATCTTTTTCACAAAGAACACAAAGTTTCTTCTTGAAACAAAGCTTGCACAAAAGTATCTTCTTCTCCTCTCTCAAAGTCACCCTTACAAATGAGCCCCTCACTTCCTTTTATAACCCAAAAGTTGGTTACGAAGTAGTTAGGGTTTTAAATGCACATTAATAGGGCACTTAAGTGACTTTGACTTTTTTCAACCAACCTTTAAAAAGTGACTAAAAATAGAAACCACTTAAGTTAAAGGGTCATAAAAGAAATGGGTACATGTGGACCCCACTTAAATGACTTGTATGCACACGTAGACATCTTAGTCAGCAATGTGCCACCTAGATCAAGACACCTAAGATCAGTGCCTTATCCATTGGGCCAAGAGTCTGCCTATCCTGATTGTATGGGAATGAACTCATTGACTGTGCTCTGCAATCCTCTAAATGACAAGAGTGCTGAGTTTGAAACTTGAGAAATTCATCCACCCCTCTATCTGAGCAATATCCTGGTGTGAGAAGATTTGTCTTCATTCGTATTCATATTCACAATTCTCCACATGCTCAGAGTACCTTTCCATGGTGAATTATTCATTTTTCACGAGACCGTAGTCGTTACGCCACCTTGGTTTATCAGAATCCAGCTTCTGGTCTTTCACCATTGGGAAGATCTTCTAGGAGCCAAATTCACAATTCACTGCCTGGAGTTATGTCCTTTGTCTTTATCACCATCCCAAAGTGTTGATCTCCCGAGAAGAATTCATGAGACTTCAGAGTCTTGGAAATCCATCTCCTTTTCCTCATTGTGAACGAGTGGTGTTGAAAAATCATCGAAGTGATTTATGAATTCGTTGACACACACCTTAACGTAGTATTTGGTCTTTTTTGGAGTGATGGATTCTAACATTTACGCAATCGCTTCCAAGTTTATCACTATTGGCTTGATGACCCTCTTTCAATTCTTTAGGGTATCATGTAGCCAGGTGGGAACCTCTCTAAGTACCTCATTGTACATGGTTCTCGTGTTCGTTGGGAATTGATCTTCATCACGCTGAAGGGGATCACCTTCGGGTGTTGCTGAAATTGGATCTTCTTGTTGTGAGAAAGATGTTGTCGCCATTTTCTCCATTTGTGATGATTCTTCAAATGCAGGCAGTGAAATAACTAGATCATCAACTTTTGGTTGAGAAGTTGTGACTACTTCCACAAGTTGGGCTGGTATATTTTGAGGTACTTCATCAACGAGTTCCACCTCTAGAAATTGTGTGATATAGATTACAGGTGCTTGCGCATGAACCAATGCTTTGAATTATAGTGTTTGTGCTGTTGATTAGGCCTGAAGAATTAGGGCAATCATGCAAAGACGAATGATGAGTGGAATGAGAAATTCTCGAGATGTGCTCCTTCTTCACTTAGGTGTTTAGACGACTCAACTCACGAATGAGCCTTCAATCATATCGCTCCTAGCTTGATTACGAGCTCATGCATTTTCAACTTGAATTCGAACTCCCATGGCGATCCATGCCCTTCGTGTCGTCTTACCTTCTTTCCAGAACCGAACTCCCTGAGTTCTTCTCTGGCTCAACTCACTTGAATACCGAGCTTAACCCGACATTTTTGAAAAGAATGGTTTTACCACAATGCTCACAGTTCTTCCTTATTATATAACACTTGTAGTAAGAATGTTTTGGCTTTGCCATAATAAGCACAATTGTCCCTTTCAAACGATGAGAAAATGCCATTACCAATAAAGGCCTTATTCTGCCATGATGATGACCCAGGTTCAAGCCCTCAGCATGTCGATAGACACCCTTAAGACTGATTCTTGCTTTGCTGTCCGTCGGTATTTTGGCAGTGGATTCTGCAATCCCAGCTCCAATCAACAAGTTTCTCTGAACTTGGTAAAAGAATAATTTTTTTTATTGTCTGATTGGATGTACATAATGGAAGAGTATAAATATTGCCTATTGCCCTTAGAGTTTCTCAAAGAGACCATTTACAGGTAACAAGGATGTAGTACATGAAACGGCCAACCAGGTATTTTCAGAGTTGGCCTTCACATTCAATTCATTTCTAGGGAAAAGAATAAATAAAATGCTGAACAATATGAATCGTTTCATTCTGCACCGTAATAACCTTCATCAGGTCTCCTGGTAACACTCTCACTGTCACTTAATCGATTTTGATAAAAATGTTTTGAAGGAAAATCCTGAATTTGAGGATGTATTCGATACTGAGCAGATAACAACATAGTTTGTCGATCTGCTTGTTGGAAGCGACTTTCCAAAATGAAAAGGCGAGTCAAATCAACTAAAAATTTATCTCGTTCTTCTACTATAGCTGCAAGATTTAGCAACAACTGATGACGACTGTGGTCATTATTGTAGGATTGCCTGTAGCTTTCAGGAGCAAGTTTCTTAAGCAGTGCGCCGTAATAGTGCTGATATTGAACAAGATGAATAACATTCAACATTCCCCAGACTGTGTGTGTCCTGTCCCTGGCGTGTGAAGTTTCTTGAATGGGCGCGTGAAGTTTCTTGAGAGTATGGGTCGCGCACTGTTCCGTATGCTTCCTAAACTTCACCCAAAATCACGAATGCTTGTCTGCGTTCTCATCCTTTGCATGCACGGAAAGCTTCTGGTGTTCTGGCGCCTTCTCTTCCTGGCGCGTGGAAAGTTCTTTCCTCTAGTTGTTGCGTGCCTGAGCTGCTCCTTTCTGCATGCGTGGAGTGGTCTCCTTTCCCCTCTGGAACTTGTCTCTTGCCTTCAGATGCGTGGTATTCCTGCGCCCGCGCACTGTGCTGTATGCTTCCTAAACTTTGCGCCTACTCACGAATGCTTGACTGCGCTCCATCAAATGCTGCAACAGATGTATAGTAGGTGCGTATGTTCTTGTTTGCTGGCGCGGCCTGCATGGAAGACTGTTCTATTTTCTTTCCTTTCCCTCATTGTGTGGACAGTGGTTTGGGCTGTGTGGGAATGAATTCTTTCTTTGCTTCTCCCAATGCACAGGTATTTGATTTGTCCTCTGGAAACTGTTCTTTATCCAAAAACTTGTTCTATTCTTTAAAAGACTGTTTCTTGGCTAGTGCGTGGGATTTATTTGCATAATGCCAAACAAAAAATTATGTCTTTTTGAAGAAAAAGAAGCTTCTGAATTTTTCCACTGGGTTTGATGGAGGAAGTTACGAGGATTAATTCAACTTCCTCTCATCCCGGGTAGTGGCTTAAGTGCCAGGGGAAATGGGAAAAGTAACGGGCAATTGCCAACGGGAATGGCAAAATGGGTTGGTAATCCCCGTCCAATTTCCCCATGTGGAAATTGGGGAATTTTATGCCCGTTTGCCAATCCATGATTTGGCAATTGGCAGAGGAAAACCCACGTGCGGGAAATTTGAAGGAAATTGCCAGGAAAGTGGAAATCTGGGTTTGGGATGCCAACCCGACAGTTGGAAACAAAAGCTAACTTCCCCGGCACTAAAACTTGTCGGATGATCCTTCATTTATATTTATTTAATTAAATACTCCTTAAGTGATTAATTTAATCAAAAAAGGAGCAATTAATTAATTAATTATTAATTAATTATTTTAATGTGTTTTATAGCCTGGCGCGAAGAGTTCTTGCCCGAAAATCACGAAACGAAGACCGAAACGATCACAAAAATAAGACGATCGCAAGGAGTCTAATGAACCACGCAAAGTAATAATTTTCAAAATTTTCTAATTTTTAATTATTTAATTGTTTTTTGACAATTTTACGCAGTCAAAATTTGGCTGATAACACACCATTAAGAAGAATCAACAAGGGATTGACTGGGGGCACTCTCATTAGTAATGAGATAGATTCCCAGCTGACAACAGTCTTGTCCACAGGGAAATTTTATATGTCTTCATATGTCACATATACAGCGGCCGGGATGAGGGAATTATCCTGGATTGGATACCAAGGGAAGTAGGACGGGGAGCCATGTGTATCAATACTTCCCTCAACTGACAAGAAAGGGATCCCAAGACCAATTCAGAAGGGTGAATGATGCCTTCTTTTATGAAAACATCTGCAGGCTAAACCCTGAGTTGAGGAAGACAAGAGTCTCAGATGAGGCCTGGGCTGAAGTTTCCAAATGGGGATGTGTCTTCTTACAATTCAAGAAGTTCACATATCTACGGGTGGTTATGTACTTGGGAGATCCTTTATGTCTGCCTCGATATCCAGGGGATAAACTGATATTGATGGAATTGGTTAGGCAACTGTTGGATTTCCATAAATTCCAACAAAGTAAACATAAGGTTGTTGTATCCTTCCCAATTTCTATTGGGAGATACACTTGTTCGACAGTGGTGAAAGCTAAAAATGTTATTCATGAGCTCCAAGACAAGTTGAGGAAGCATATGAAGCCCCGAGACGGGTTTGACATTCGGGGAGTCCTCAGGGCGTATGGAACCCTGTACCTTCATAGGCCAAGCATAGAGGACATTTTGATTGATCTGCGTGATGAGGTTGTTGTTCGTAGAAAGGATCATAGCAGATTGACAATTGCTGAGATTCAAACACTTGAGCTTGCTGATTTACCAGAAGGTACTAGTGACAATGAGAGTGTTTTGGATCTTTCCTATGATGGACTACATGAAGATCAATATGTTTTCCCACCTATTGATTGGTCAATCAGTGAAAAAGCCTCTATCATAGATAGGTTGGCTTGATTCTTGCATCCACCAAAGCATGGCTCTCCTCTTGGGGAATGAGTTTAAAGATGATAAGTGTTCAAAGTTGGCTGCTTCAGAGGCGGGGCCCTCCAAAAAGGAAAAGGACAGAAAATCTTCTAGGGGGCCTATAAAGGTCAAGATTGTCAAAAAGAGGAAAGAAAGAGAAATCTCTTCAATTATTTCTCCAGTTGAAATGGTGAAGGTGCCAAGAATCACCAACACCACCAGAATAGGAGAAATTAACTTTGGAGGGAAGGAGAGAAGCCAGCCTCTGGTTTCATCCACCATTTGCTGATTTGCCCAACTGAAGAGACCTTATCTCTTGCATCCAAGGCTTTAGAGTCTGAATCTGTGCCTCTTTCCTCACAACCACTCCTACCTCCTTATTCTCCATCAACTCTTTCAGTAATGGGACAGTATTTTCTCTGGACTTTCACCCCTCTCTGCTGGACCCAAGGTGATCACCAACACACCCCCTCCTGTGCCTCTTTTTATTGGATCTACTACCACGTTGGTAACTATTCCCCCTCCACTAGTAGAATCTTCTCCCCTTGAGAGTATGATACCAGCTTCTACAACCGTGGCAACTCCCTCTGATATGCCGCAATGGCTACTCGAGAACACTCCGAGGAAGAGGAAGGTGATTGTGCCCCTACCAGCCTTTGATTTCAGCTCACTCAAAGCTCCTACTGCTAAATCAGTCAAGAAACCCAAAACAGTTTCAAGGGTTTTGGTGGACACTTCAGGAGATAAGTTTGCAGAGATCGCCACTCCCGCGACTGACAAAACTAAAGAGGACATAACAACCTTTGATTATCAGATAACCAGGGTGGCTCTAGGAAGAGTAACAGCAGAAGGGGCGCAACAAGATGCGCGGGATGCCACAAACGTGCTGTGCCAGAAGTTGAAAGAAACAAAAGACAACATAGATGAGCTTAAAGGAAAAGTGGAGTAGTTGACTGAGGTTTTGCTTAAACTCTCAAACCCCTTGAATCCATACCATCTTCTTCTGTCCCTATCGGATTCGATTTCTCATCAGTACCTACAATTGAGAAGATTGCTAAAAAAGGAAGAGTGGTCGATGAATGGGATCCAAAGGTTGTTCCAACAGGGGAGAGGAAGGAAGTGATACAAGTGTTGTGAAAGTTCCCAAATCTATAGGAAATTCGTTGACACACACCTTCCCGTAGTATGTGCGTCTTTTTTGGAGTGATGGATTTAACATTTACGCAAATCGCTTCCAAGTTTATCACTATTGGCTTGATGACCCTCTTTCAATTCTTTAGGGTATCATGTAGCCCAGGTGGGACCCCTCGATAAGTACCTCATTGTACATGGTCTGTGGTTCGTTGTGATGTATCTTCATCACGTGAGGGATCACCTTGGGTGATTGCGGAAATTGGTCTTCTTGTTGTGAGAAAGATGTTGTCGCATTTTCTCCATTTGTGATGATTCTTCAAATGCATTGCCGTGAATCCCCTAGATCATCAACTTGTGGTGAGAAAGTTGTGACTACTTCCACAAGTTGTGCTGGTAGATTTGAGGTACTTCATAACGAGTTCCAACTCTAGAAATTGTGTGTATAGATTACAGGTGCGTTGCGCATGAACCCATGCTTTGGATATAGTGTTGTGCTGTTGGATTAGGCTAGAAGAATTAGGGCAAAGCATGCAAAGACGACTGCTGATGGACTGAGAAATTATCGAAGATGACTCCTTCTTCACTTAGGGGTTTAGCCGGACTCAACCCTCCACGAATGAGCCTCATCATATCGCTCTAGCTGCTTACGAGCCTTCAGGCATTTGTCACTTGACTTCGACCTACAATGGCGAAGCCTGACCTTCGTGTCGTTTCCCTTCTTCCCAGAACAGACTCCCTAGTTCTTCTCTGGCTCAACTCACTTGAATACGGCTTAACCCGCCATTTTTGAAAAGAATGGTTTTACCCCAATGCTCACCGTTCTTACTTATTATAGAACACACTTGTAGTGAAGAATGTTTTGGCTTTGCAATAATAAGCACAATTGTCCCTTTCAACGATGAGAAAATGCCATTACCAATAAAGGCCTTATTCTGCCATGATGATGACCCAGGTTCAAGCCCTCAGCATGTCGATAGACACCCTTAAGACTGATTTTTGCTTTGCTGTCCGTCGGATTTTGGCAGTGGATTCTGCAATCCCAGCTCCAATCAACAAGTTTCTCTGAAACTTGGTACAAGAATAATTTTTTTATTGTCTGATTGGATGTTACATAATGGAAGAGTATTAATATTAGCCTATTGCCCTTAGAGTTTCTCAAAGAGACCATTTACAGGTAACAAGGATGTAGTACATGAACGGCCAACCAGTGTTATTTCAGAGTTGGGCCTTCACATTCAATTCATTTCTAGGGGAAAAGAATAAATAAATGCTGAACATATGAATCGTTTCATTCTGCACCGTAATAACCTTCATCAGGTCTCCTGGTAACACTCTCTCACTGTCACTTAATCGATTTTGATAAAATGTTTGAAGGAAAATCCTGGAATTTGAGGATGTATTCGATACTGAGCAGATAACAACATAGTTTGTCGATCTGCTTGTTGGGAAGCGACTTTCCAAATGAAAAGGCGAGTCAAATCAACTAAAAATTTATCTCGTTCTTCTACTATAGCTGCAAGATTTTAGCAACAACTGATGACGACTGTGGTCATTATTGTAGGATTGCCTGTAGCTTTCAGGAGCAAGTTTCTTAAGCAGTGCGCCGTAATAGTGCTTGATATTGAACAAGATGAATAACATTCACATTCCCCAGACTGTGTGGTGTCCTGTCCCTGGCGTGTGAAGTTTCTTGAATGGGCGCGTGAAGTTTCTTGAGAGTATGGGTCGCGCACTGTTCCGTATGCTTCCTAAACTTCACCCAAAATCACGAATGCTTGTCTGCGTTCTCATCCTTTGCATGCACGGAAAGCTTCTGGTGTTCTGGCGCCTTCTCTTCCTGGCGCGTGGAAAGTTCTTTCCTCTAGAAATTGTGTGCCTGAGCTGCTCCTTTCTGCATGCATGGAGTGGTCTCCTTTCCCCTCTGGAACTTGTCTCTTGCCTTCAGATGCGTGGTATTCCTGCGCCCCGCGCACTGTGCTGTATGCTTCCTAAACTTTGCGCCTACTCACGAATGCTTGACTGCGCTCCATCAAATGCTTGCAACAGATGTATAGTAGGTTGCGTATGTTCTTGTTTGCTGGCGCGGCCTGCATGGAAGGACTGTTCTATTTTCTTTCCTTTCCCTCATTGTGTGGACAGTGGTTTGGGCTGTGTGGGAATGAATTCTTTCTTTGCTTCTCCCAATGCACAGGTATTTGATTTGTCCTCTGGAAACTGTTCTTTATCCAAAAACTTGTTCTATTCTTTAAAAGACTGTTTCTTGGCTAGTGCGTGGGATTTATTTGCATAATGCCAAACAAAAAATTATGTCTTTTTGAAGAAAAAGAAGCTTCTGAATTTTTCCACTGGGTTTGATGGAGGAAGTTACGAGGATTAATTCAACTTCCTCTCATCCCGGGTGGTAGTGGCTTAAGTGCCAGGGGAAATGGGAAAAGTAACGGGCAATTGCCAACGGGAATGGCAAATGGGTTTGGTAATCCCCGTCCAATTTCCCCATGTGGAAATTGGGGAATTTTATGCCCGTTTGCCAATCCATGATTTGGCAATTGGCAGAGGAAAACCCACGTGCGGGAAATTTGAAGGAAATTGCCCAGGAGGAAAGTGGAAATCTGGGTTTGGGATGCCAACCCGACAGTTGGAAACAAAAGCTAACTTCCCCGGCACTAAAACTTGTCGGATGATCCTTCATTTATATTTATTTAATTAAATACTCCTTAAGTGATTAATTTAATCAAAAAAGGAGGCAATTAATTAATTAATTATTAATAATTATTTTAATGTGTTTTATAGCCTGGCGCGAAGAGTTCTTGCCCGAAAATCACCGAAACGAAGACCCGAAACGATCACAAAAATAAGACGATCGCAAGGAGTCTAATGAACCACGCAAAGTAATAATTTTCAAAATTTTCTAATTTTTAATTATTTAATTGTTTTTTGACAATTTTACGCAGTCAAAATTGGCTGATAACACACCATTAAGAAGAATCAACAAGGGATTGACTGGGGCACTCTCATTAGTAATGAGATAGATTCCCAGCTGACAACAGTCTTGTCCACAGGGAAATTTTATATGTCTTCATATGTCACATATACAGCGGCCGGGATGAGGAATTATCCTGGATTGGATACCAAGGGAAGTAGGACGGGGAGCCATGTGTATCAATACTTCCCTCAACTGACAAGAAAGGGATCCCAAGACCAATTCAGAAGGGTGAATGATGCCTTCTTTTATGAAAACATCTGCAGGCTAAACCCTGAGTTGAGGAAGACAAGAGTCTCAGATGAGGCCTGGGCTGAAGTTTCCAAATGGGGATGTGTCTTCTTACAATTCAAGAAGTTCACATATCTACGGGTGGTTATGTACTTGGGGAGATCCTTTATGTCCTGCCTCGATATCCAGGGGATAAACTGATATTGATGGAATTGGTTTAGGCAACTGTGGATTTCCATAAATTCCAACAAAGTAAACATAAGGTTGTTGTATCCCTCCCCCAATTTCTATTGGGAGATACACTTGTTCGACAGTGGTGAAAGCTAAAAATGTTATTCATGAGCTCCAAGACAAGTTGAGGAAGCATATGAAGCCCCGAGACGGGTTTGACATTCGGGAGTCCTCAGGGCGTATGGAACCTGTACCTTCATAGGCCAAGCATAGAGGACATTTTGATTGATCTGCGTGATGAGGTTGTTGTTCGTAGAAAGGATCATAGCAGATTGACAATTGCTGAGATTCAAACACTTGAGCTTGCTGATTTACCAGAAGGTACTAGTGACAATGAGAGTGTTTTGGATCTTTCCTATGATGGACTACATGAAGATCAATATGTTTTCCCACCTATTGATTGGTCAATCAGTGAAAAAGCCTCTATCATAGATAGGTTGGCTTTGATTCTTGCATCCACCAAAGCATGGCTCTCCTCTTGGGGAATGAGTTTTAAAGATGATAAGTTTTCAAAGTTGGCTGCTTCAGAGGCGGGGCCCTCCAAAAAGGAAAAGGACAGAAAATCTTCTAGGGGGCCTATAAAGGTCAAGATTGTCAAAAAGAGGAAAGAAAGAGAAATCTCTTCAATTATTTCTCCAGTTGAAATGGTGAATGTGCCAGAATCACCAACACCACCAGAAATAGGAGAAATTACTTTGGAAGGAGAAGGAAGCCAGCCTCTGGTTTCACCATTTGCTGATTGCCCAACTGAAGAGACCTTATCTCTTGCATCCAAGGCTTTAGAGTCTGAATCTGTGCCTCTTTCCTCACAACCACTCCTACCTCCTTATTCTCCATCAACTTCTTCAGTAATGGACAGTATTTTCTCTGGACTTTCACCCCTCTCTGCTGGGACCCAAGTGATCACCAACACACCCCCTCCTGTGCCTCTTTTTATTGGATCTACTACCACGTTGGTAACTATTCCCCCTCCACTAGTAGAATCTTCTCCCCTTGAGAGTATGATACCAGCTTCTACAACCGTGGCAACTCCCTCTGATATGCCGCAATGGCTACTCGAGAACACTCCGAGGAAGAGGAAGGTGATTGTGCCCCTACCAGCCTTTGATTTCAGCTCACTCAAAGCTCCTACTGCTAAATCAGTCAAGAAACCCAAAACAGTTTCAAGGGTTTTGGTGGACACTTCAGGAGATAAGTTTGCAGAGATCGCCACTCCCGCGACTGACAAAACTAAAGAGGACATAACAACCCTTTGATTATCAGATAACCAGGGTGGCTCTAGGAAGAGTAACAGCAGAAGGGGCGCAACAAGATGCGCGGGATGCCACAAACGTGCTGTGCCAGAAGTTGAAAGAAACAAAAGACAACATAGATGAGCTTAAAGGAAAAGTGGAGTAGTTGACTGAGGTTTTGCTTAAACTCTCAAAACCCCTTGAATCCATACCATCTTCTTCTGTCCCTATCGGATTCGATTTCTCATCAGTACCTACAATTGAGAAGATTGCTAAAAAAGGAAGAGTGGTCGATGAATGGATCCAAAGGTTGTTCCAACAGGGGAAGGAAGTGATACAAGATGTTGTGAAAGTTCATCAATCTATGGGGGACATTCAGAAGGATGGAGAGAAGATGGATGATGAGTTTTCTCAAGAAATTGGACATCTTGATTTGACTTATGAAGCTCTCCAAGTATTAAAGCAAATACCAACACATCTCTTGGTAGAAGAAGGCGTTATCCCACATACGGATAAGCATTTTCAGCTGACTAAAGCCATCAGGTTCAGGGTGAGGATTCTCAACGAAGCCTGTGGTAAGTTGAGAGAATCAAGGGATAAATTGATTGATGGAAAAAGTGATTTGGAAGAAGAGTTGCTGAAGATTTTTCCAAAGGTGTCAGTTGGAAACTCAGGTGTCCTATCAGCAGATGATCTTTTCAAACAAGTCCAAGAGTCTGTTCAGCATGAACCAACGCACGGATTTGGTATTGAGATCATTGATCGATTTGTAATAATTGAACATTCTTTTGAGGCCTCGAGAAACCTCAGCAAAAGATTGAAAAAGCTTCCCGACAGTGCTAGTGATATCCATGAAACCTGCGAAATTTGGAATGATCATTCTACTGCACCTGACGAAAACGAAATGCAAGGTATAATTCAAAGGTTCCAAGAATTTCGGAACAAACAGGTGCAGCTGGAGGAAGAGAAAGATGAAGGAGCGAAAGATGATGATTCAGATTAATTCTTGATGTTTCATGTCATTTCAATCTTGAAATTGACATGTCTTTTTCATTTCTGTTTCGTCATATAGGAAGCAAATTTTGACTTGGTCTCCTGCGTGAGGATCAAGAAAAATAGAACACTGTTTAAAGAACACTATTTTCTGGGATTTATCCTATTTTCTCTCGTTCCCTTTTATTATAAATAAGGGATGCTTATGCATTCCAAAAGGTCAAGATTTTTGTAATATTCGGAGCTATTGGAAAGAAGAAAAACTTTGTGTTTTCGTTCAATCATTTCAAAGAATAGAAGTTGATATTATTTCACAAACTTTGTGTTGTGGGATATATCTTTCTTAATACATTGTTCTTATGTTCATGATCTTAAGCTATTCTTTGCATAGCATCTTATTGTTTCTAATCATCTCAGACATTATGTTTATGATCTAAAGCTCGTATGATTATTTCGTGCTCTGCGTTTACTCGAAAGAAAATACGTTTCTCTCATTTCCTTTCCATTGTGCTTCTTTCATTGTAATAGTTTCTAACCCCGTTCATTTACGAAAGCAATACCTTTGAATCATGTGAATGCGGATTTCGAGATTCTATCCCAACCCCCAATGGTTAGATTAGTGTGAATACTGTATATATTGTTTTCGCTGTGTTTTAGATTAGTAGCAAGCAGGAAGCCTCACCTGTCTTTGAGGAGGGATTTAATCCCATATACTGTGGTTGAACCTCATATTTTGGGTTGACAAAATATCCAACCAACAATTACATAAATATGTACGATTGCAGTTGTGTAATCTATTTTTATGTATGTTTAAAAATATATATATCCTCATTTTTCCAGTTCTAGTAATTTTGAGATTTACATTGATACTATATACTTACAGGGGGTAGGGGATGTGCATGGTAGAAACCAAGGCACATGCAAACAATATGGCTAGAAATATGTATTAGTGCAAGCAAAGCATGCAATAGAAAAATAATGTAATAAGAAAGTGTGTAGACAAGATAGACCACAAAAAATGGGTTTCAAACATGGAACATCACTCACAATGTCACAAGACAATTAGGGCTGAAGTAGCTAAGGCATACAAACAGTGATAAAAAAATACATGGGGCATAGCCTGCAAAAAATAGTATACAATAACAAACAATGGCAAGAAAAGTGTATCAAACAACCATGGTGGCATATAGTCCTGCAAAGCAAATCCTATACATGAAGCACCCATTAAATGTTAGAGAGATAAATCGTATGTCAAGAGCGTGTATAAATCAGTGAAAAATTAAAGTGACTGTAATGATATGTAACAATAGAACATGTGTAGTATATGATATTATATAAAATAGATGCCCCCAGGAGCCTCAGTGGGACTGGTAACAGGTACAATGCCAAACATCACTGTAGTGTGTAAGAACCTATAAGATATCTGCATTCACTCCAAAAGACCAAGTGAATGGGCATGTGTGTATATAGAAAGATAATGACATACTAAGTATCTGACTGGCATAGTAAGTAAAGTGCATCATGTAAGTAGTATAAGCAAGCAAGAGTAAGTGAAACCAAGATATGAAAATGTAGTGAATGAGTATGATGGGATGGTATGTCATGTGTGAATTTGATAGGAGTAATGTGCCCCTCAACGGATGTTTATGAGATGAGGTTCATTTATAAAATACCCCTCAATAATCAAGAATGAACAATAGAACAAGAGTGCGTCATCGAGAAATAGTTTGAGACCAAAGGGTATGAACGACACTACGTCATATTGAGGAGCACGTGAGGAAACGATGCCTCTAATCACATTGGAGGTAAACAAGAGGGGGGTCCAAGGAATGCAAGGCACATGTGACTAAAAAGATGTTAGTAAACAACCAAAAATAGTTAGTTATAAAATTATATCAAAGATCATAAGGAAAACATGGATGAAGTGAACTCATAAACCTAATTTCGACATGACAAAGGGGTTTGTGATGTAACTTATACGCGGGAAGAGGATTCTCCACAAGTGTTGTTCCCTATATCAATGCCCTGGCTTTGGGAAGGGGGAAGAGAAAGTTTATCAATGCGGGAAGCTTTCTTAGGATGTTGATAAAACAAAAGGTTGATCAATGCAGGAAGCCTTCAATGCCATAATATAAAAGAGTAGTCATCCTTTGAGGGTATGGTCTACTTTATACATATATGATATAGATGGTAAGAATGATATATACGATTAGCCATCCTTGAGGGGATTAGTCTATTTATTTGGTTTAATTTATTCTTTTTTTAAATGAATGAATGAACAATTGTCCTTTGAGGGAGCAGTTTGTTTTTGATAAATTTGATTTTTGATAAGAACATCCATGAATTTTGAATTTTACATGGGGAAGAGTTGGGAATAGCTAGGTAGACCACTTAGGATGGTACAATGAATGTACAAGAGACACCTGTGAGCCCTTTGCATGGTTTAAAGAGGTAAAAAAGGGGGTGATGGATGTAATTATTGCGTAGTTCTCACCAAGAAGGGAGAACCTATCCATAAGGAAAATTCTATGGGAAGAACCATGGTGCCCATATTTAAGGTCATGCCGAGGAAAGTGATGGTAGACCACATAGTTCCAAATCATTACAATGATGGATGGAAGAAGCTAATGATGGAGGGATGATCTAAAAATATGAATAAGTGCTCATTGGTAATGTGCTAACAATAGAATGGTTGCAAGTGCAATGTGTTAAGAGGTCCCACTTCTGGTTTACCATCAAGGGAGGCCAAACAATAGGCTCCTGACCCATACTTATGTGTGATATTTTATGGTCCAATCTAGTTGGGGCCAAACTTTCCACGTTGGCTCCTTTCTAGAGTAGGACAAGGTCATCGATATTAAAGTTGCGATGATAGATTGCAAAAGATGGGATGCAATGAGATAAATGGGAGAAGAAGTAAACTATGTGCTACCTTTTAAGTAAGTGAAGAAAATATGTGTCTCTAATGAGATGAAAAGATGGCCCCCCAAAAGAGGGACAAATATGACCACAATGGTGGATTTAAGATGAGATGAGGTGATAAATTAGATGAGATGGTGAGACAACACACACCCACCCAGGGCGTAAACCATGCCGCTACCATTTCAAAAAGGGACTTAAAATGAAAAATATTGACCTCTTGTGGCCCTAAAAAGAGGCAAAAATGATTGGCCACAAACGGGGAATTGCTGCACTAAGTTTAAGAAAGATGGATGAGATGAGTGGATAAAGATCATCTCATAATGCGCAAAACTCAAAATGAGGAAGCAAGAAAATAGGTGTCTACGAGACTGAGTAAAATGGATAAAAAAGTGGGCTTAGGATTGAATGACCATGGTGTCCCCCCTATGTGGAAGCCACAATTGGCCCAAAAAGGGACTTAGGATGAAATGGGATAGTAGGTTGACTACAAAACTTGGATACCTCTGGCTGCACTTGCAAGATAAAGGCAATGTCAAGGATGAAAATGGCCTTAGTCCATCCACATCTTCTCCTCGAATGAATTCCGCTAATGTCAAAAGATTTTTTGGATGGATAAAAGGATGAATTGATGTAGATAGGATGTGTGGATGAGGAAGAAGATGCGAGAGGATCAACAACAAAGGGAAGATGCTCCCCCAACGCCAAAATAATCAGATGTGGATGTATGTGTTGAATGATATTGGATAGGGTCATAGGTATGATTAGTAAGGCCAAAAATATCGATGAACAAGGGAGGACCTTCTTGTGAAGGAGGGATGATAATGGGGGATGTGGATGAAGGGTGAAATCAGATGGATGAGGGTGTAGGAATTAGATTGGTTGTGGTAGATGGAGAAAGAATATCCTCTTGCATGAGAGATTCATTGTCCTCAATGATATCATGGTTGATGGTTTAGAGGACCTTACAATGCTCAATATCATGACCCGGGGTACGATGATGAGGCGCAAAACTGAATGGGATTTGAACCACGATGGCTTCAGACTATTTGGATCAAAGGCCTTAATAGGTGGAAGTGTGATGGCAGAAATTTGAAGTAATGTTGAAGGGTATCTACATAGGACCCAATTGAAGCATTGGTAGGAAGAAAAGCTCTGTTTGAGTTTTCATCTGCTATTTTGACCTCGATTTAGGGGAAGGAGGGATGTAGATTGGATGGGTAAAATTCACTTCTTCGACTCACATTTAGGAGGAGTATTATATTTTTGGACATGGATGAATGTTGGGAAAATGTCTTAGATGAAGGGGAATCCCTAAAATCGATGGGGTGTCCTCGGAGGATTGTTGTGACATAATGCTTGCTCCGAAGGAAGACCCAACTTCTTATGAGGAGCGTGAGAAACTTTGGGGATGTTTTACCAAGAGGTCTCAATTTGATCGAAAATCTTACAATGGAATTGATCAACAATAATCTCAACTGAAGGATCCAAAGTGTGTGGTTGGTATTGGTGGAGCAAGGTTGATCCTGTCCTTTGTGCTTGTTTTAGGAGGGGGTGCTTTTTCCCAAAAATGTTCAAGGGGTATCTTCAATACGTTTGCACTTGGGACGATGTGATTGTGTGGTCGTGGGAAATAAATGGGAAATGGTGGATGTTGAAAGGATTAAGTGTCAACTATTCGATTTAAAATAGAGTGATGTGGCATGGGCCAGCTGTTTCTCTGTGATGAAGATCTCGCAAGTGGATTGCTGATGTGGTAGATCTAGGGAATAATTGAAAATTGATGCTGAGATAGGTTACAATTGGTATGTTTGGGCTATAAGTGCTGTCCTGCTTGGCTTGTTTGATATAGATAAGGGGGGAGTTGATATGATCGGTTGTGTTATGATCGATGTAGTTCAATGGGATGTGGTAAAGGTAGGAATAGAGTATGTCGAAACCGTGTACAAATTAATGGGCTCGGTCGTAGGAGTTGTAGGCACAAATGCTACGGTATTGAGTAAATGATGAGGTCAATTGCTATAGGTACTGATTGTGTGGTTGATTAATTATTATGGATTCATAAGGATTTCTGGTAAGATGTTGGCCCGGTACCAAATTAATTTCGGTGGTGGATTCGGAAAGGGTTGTCTAAAGATGCAAGTGTGGCTCCTCTCTTCGCATGATTGTCTATGGAAATTCCGCTAATGTCAAAAGAGTTGTTGGATGGATAGAAGGATGAATTGATGCGGATATGATGCATGAATGAGGAAGAAAATGCAAGAGGATCAACAACAAAGGGAAGATGCTCCCCCAACGCCAAAATAATCAGATGTGGATGTATGTGTCGAATGATATTGGATTGGGTCATAGGTATGATTGGTAAGGCCAACAATATAGATGAACAAGGGAAGAACTTCTTGCGAAGGAGGGATGATAATTGAGGATGTGGATGAAGGGTGAGATCAGATGGACGAGGATGTAGGAATTGGATTGGTTGTGGTAGATGGAGAAAGAATATCCTCTTGCATGAGAGATTCATTGTCCTCAATGATATCATGGTTGATGGTTTAGAGGACCTTACAATGCTCAATATCATGACCCGGGGTACGATGATGAGCGCAAACATGATGGGATTTGAACCACGATGGCTTCAGACTATTTGGATCAAAGGCCTTAATAGGCGGAAGTGTGATGGCAGAAATTTGAAGTAAGTGTTGAAGGGTATCTACGTAGGACCCAATTGAAGCATTGGTAGGAAGAAAGCTCTTGTGAGTTTTAATAGGCTATTTTGACTCGATTTAGGGGAAGGAGTGGATGTAGATTGGATTGGTAAATTAAATATCTTAGAATCAAATTTAGGAGGAGGATTAGATTTTTTAGACCTAGATTGAATGTTGGAAAATGTCTTAGATGAAGGGAATGGCCCTAAAATAGATGGGGTGCTCCTAGGATGGATGTTGTGACATTAGATGATTGAGAAGAAGGAAGACCCAACTTCTTATGAGGATGCGTGAGAAACTTTTGGGGATGTTTACCAAGAGTCTTAAATTTTGATCGAAAATATTTACACTTGGAATTGATAACAATAATCTCAACTGAAGGATCCAAAGGTTGTGTGGTTGGTATTGGTGGAGAAGGTTTGATAATGTCCTTTGTGCTTGTTTTAGGAGGGGGTGCTTGTTTCAAAAATGTTTCAAGGGGTATCTTTGATACGTTTGCAAATCGAGAAGATGTGATTGTTGTGGTAGTGGGAATAAATGTGGAAATGGTGGATGTTGAAGGATTAAGTGTAAAATATTGAGATAAAATAGGTGATGTGGCCATGGGCAAAGATGTATGTATATGTGATGAAGATATCGCAAGTGGATTTGCTGATGTGGTAGATATAGGGATAATTGAAATTGATGATGAGATAGGTACAATTGGTATGTTTTGGGATATAAGTGATGTAATGATTGGCTTGTTTGATATAGATAAGGGGTTAGATATGATAGGTTGGGTTATGATAGATGTAGTCAATGTGGATGTGGTAAAGGTAGGAATAGATGTATATGTAGAACAAGTGGTAAAAGTTAATGTGATAGGTACGGTAGGAGTTGTAGGCACAATGCCTAAGGTATGAGTAAATGATGAGGTCAATGATATAGGTAATGATGGAGGTGTTTGATATATATTATGGATTTCATAAGGATTGTATGTGTAAGATGTGGAAGGTAAAAATTAATTTTCGGTGGTGGATTAGGAAAGGGTTGTCTAAAGATGTCAAGGGGTTGGCTACGAGATGAGGCATGATTGTCTATTTGGAAATCCCCCTGATTTATAAGTTGTTGAATGTGATCTTTAAAAGAATGACACTTTTAAATGTTGTGACCTATGACTTGGTGATATTTACAATAATGACCCTCATGATACCAAGTGAGTTTGGCGTGTAAGTGGTCAATAGGTCGGATGGGAGGAAGTATGAGGAGGTGAGATGCCATCAACTTATCAAATATTGAACTATATGATTCCCCTAAGGGGGTATAATTAGAATATGGTTTATAAGTTTTGTGTGAAGGTGTTGCGTAAGAGGTGGATGGTTGTGGTTGCACAACATGTGAAGTAGATGGATAAGGATGTAATGTTTGATAAGAGGGGATATAATTAAAGGGTGAAGATTGAATAGGAATGTAATGGGATGGGATAGGTTGTGACCATGATTTTTGTTGAGAGATAAGAACGTGATATGATTGTTGAGGTTGAATATACTGTTGTGAGATAGAGATATTTCATTATTGAGTATTAGGGGATTGAGATGGTGAGATAGGCATTCTAGTGATAACATTGGATGAATCATGGATAGTGCTTGTTTGAGGTGATGGGGGTGGAATAGGATCCACCAATTGAGTGGATTTATAGGATTGAGAGACTGTGGGAGATCTACGAAATATGAAGTCATAAATGGGACTAGAAGGAGGCCCAGGAGTTTCTAAATAAGTAGGAGATGGTGGTGTGACTGGTCAAGGAGAAGTGGACTGCTAAGAGATGGGAGAGTTGGTTTCAAAAGGGGGATCAATTTGGATGACATGGTCTTTATAAGGTTGCGAGATCCAATGTGGAATCTCATGATCATTGGAAGAAGGAGTATCATTAGATATATTATAGTGTTGCATTGTTTGAGAAGAGGTATTAATAGGCATGAAATGGGAAAATATTTGTTTATGAAATTTATTAACAAACAAATCAAGCATCAGCATTTTAATTAACATGATTAATTCAGAAATGCGAGAAAAAGAAAGAAGAGAGGTGGAAAATAAAAGGAACGATAACCAGATCGTACCAAGCCAAGAACATAGATGCTAATCAAACACCACAATCAATAAGATGAAATCAATTCACCAGAATAACTTTACACAAAAACTTTGCAAACAAATGAGCAACAATATCATATATTATTATGGAACTCAATGAAATACAATGAGAATGGGCCTTGCTTATATAGGCAATGAATAACAATCTAAGAACCAGTCAAGGTCGTAGATCAAGCCATAAATCATGGAAAGAACTAGTCATCAAAGAAATAGTCAAGTCCATAGATTTATGAGAGAACTAGACATCAAGGATCTAGTCAATACGATAGATCTAGGAAAGAACTAGTCAATACCATAGATTAAGGAAAGAACTATACCTAACAACTAGATAATATCTCCTAATATCTAAATAAATAAAAAGAAATATCCACACACATAAGTGGGTGAGGATAAATACAATAAAAGTAAATAATGTACCTAGGTGAACATGAGCTAAGGTAAATACCTACTCTAACACCCCCCTCAAGTGAAGCTAGGTGCCAAAATAGAAGTGGCATGTCCACAGTATGAGTCCCGACAACTAGGCCTGATGAGGTACTCATTTACAATATATCCATGAAGAAATCTCAAACTAAAAGAAGGAAAGAATCCTGCTATAAGGAAAGAGAAAGAAGAAGAAGAAGGAAGATGTTCTCACGAACACCCCCAAGAACAACTTCTGAAACCCCAAGCATTCCACGCAACTCAAGGTAGCGAGGTGATGCAAAAGGCTTCGTAAAGATGTCTGCAACTTGCTGCTGAGTCGGAAGGTACTCCAAGCAAAGAACTCCATCCTAAATGTGTTGCCGAATGAAGTGGATGTGTATCTCAATATGCTTGGTCCGCTGGTGCTCAACTGGGTTGCGAGAAATGTGAATTGCACTTTGGTTGTCACACCAAAGT
Organism: Taxus chinensis; assembly: GCA_019776745.2. Taxonomy (NCBI): domain Eukaryota; kingdom Viridiplantae; phylum Streptophyta; class Pinopsida; order Cupressales; family Taxaceae; genus Taxus; species Taxus chinensis. Next base: position 14,300,910 of record CM034153.1, read on the forward strand.
ACAGTCGGTGAATCCTGTGGGAATCTAAACTCTGTCAATAACTGGTGAAGCCAAAGAATCTGCTGACTCGTTGTAACTACTCCCCTGTACTCTACCTCTAAAGATGAAAGTGTAATAGCCTGTTACTTTTTGCACGCCCAAGCAACCGGAGAAGAACCAAGACAAAAACGATAGCCAGAAGTGGAACGCCTATCATTAATAGAACCTGCCCAATCTAAATCTGTATACCCAACCAACTGAGTAGAGCCCCTAGTGTAGTGTAGGCCAAAGTGGGAAGTGCCATGCAAATAGTGCAAAATCCTTTTAGCAGCCTGCCAGTGACTACTATGAGGAGAATGTGCAAACCGAAATACAAGCCCTACTACAAATGAAATATCACGGAGAGTATGGGTCAAGTACATGAGACTCCCAACCAACTGCCTATACAATGTAGGATCACAAAGTGGTGTGGTACATGTGGATGTAAGAGTAACTCCAGACTTGAAAGGAGATGGACTTGGCTTGTAATCAGCCATATCAAAGCGCCTAAGAAGATCATGGGTGTACTTTTGCTTACTCAAATGAATCCCTGAATCTGTCTGAGAAATCTACAAACCAAGGAAATAATGCAATAGCCCAAGATCTGTCATGTCAAAATGTGTAGAAAGAGCCCTCTGAATACTCTGAATGTGGGAAGAAGAGTTGCCAGTAAGTAACAAATCATCAACATACAAGACAAGTATCACAATATCCTCACCGACATGCTGGAGATACACTGTATGATCGGAGTGGCAACGAACAAAACCAGTAGATAGAAGAAAATAATCCATCTTCTCATACCAAGCCGAGGGGCTTGTTTGAGACCGTAGAGAGACCTTCGAAGCTGACAAACAAGAGAAGAATCCTAAACAAATCCAGCCAGATGCTCCATATATATTTCCTCTTTTAGATCTCCATGTAAGAAGGCACTCTTCACATCCATCTGGTTATCATTTCTTTTATGGTATCAGAGCTACACGACTTTTTGTCACACCAAAAGTTCAAGCTTTTGGTGTGACGACAAGTCATGTAGCTCTGATACCATGCAGTTAAGCGCGCCACCCCCAGAGTAGTTCTGGGATGGGTGACCTCCCGGGAAATTCTCGGTGTCACTTCCTCTTAATATGCTGTTGGGCCTGATTGGGTGTATACCCTGCTCCATCGTGCGGGAGGGTGTTGGCGGGCTTAAGGTACCTCAAATGTGTGATGGATGCAAGAAGACGTGCACAAAGTGAATGATACCCGCTGCAAGCTAGATGAACTTGCTTATATAGGCAAGGAATAACAATCTAAGAACCAGTCAAGGTCGTAGATCAAGCCATAAATCATGGAAAGAACTAGTCATCAAATAACTAGTCAAGTCCATAGATTTATGAGAGAACTAGACATCAAGGATCTAGTCAATACCATAGATCTAGGAAAGAACTAGTCAATACCATAGATCAAGGAAAAAACTATACCTAACAACTAGATAATAACTCCTAATATCTAAATAAATAAGAAGAAATATCCACACACATAAGTGGGTGAGGATAAATACAATAAAGGTAAATAATGTACCTAGGTGAACATGAGCTAAGGTAAATACCTACTCTAACAGAAAATGAAGGTACCTAAGAAACAACAGTCTAAGTCTGGTTTCAGGTAGTTATGGTTGGGGAGGTTTCAGATAGTTATGGTGGCTTCCTGTTGGGTGATGAAATCCCAATCAGTCTACCTGGTAGAAAGATGTCTAGATGTGTTGATTGATGTTTGAATTTTTGTTTTGTGTGATAGAATGTGAGATGCAATCGATGAACCCTTACTTTAAACTATGTTTTCAAGAAAGGATGCAAAGGGTTCTTTTTAAGCCAACTCCAAATTTGATCTTTCAATGAGGACACACACAAGGAAGGAAAAATGCGATGCACAGAGAAAAAATAAGACAAAAAGGAGAATACATATAGAATGCTTTTCATTTTTATTTGATCTTCAAGAAGATGCAAGCGAAGAGCGATCCAAGCAATCAAGCGTAACACAAACAAGCAAAAAGCTAAGGTTTTTCCTGCAGTGCTAGTAGAAGACAAAAGAAACACATAAAATGAAAAGAAATGCAAGGAATCACCTAAAAGGTGGTCCCATCGGGCGTGCTAGAATGTTGATCTAATTTTTCCATTCCTTTTCAAATTTAATGATCTAGTACTACAGAAAACTAAATAAATCAGAACATGGAGGGCTTAAGGTACCTCAAATGTGTGATGGATGCAAGAAGACGTGCACAAAGTGAATGATACCCGCTGACCAAGTCTACAGAGGGATAGGTCGACGACGACCTGAGCAGATGGATCTGGGCAACAAGCAGAAAAAGTAGATTGGGCAACAAGCAGAAAAAGTAGATTTGACAAACAAGATATGGACATAAGGTGATCAAAGAAGCAAAATAAGAACACTGAAGAAGTGATGAAGGATTCAGAAGAAAATTATAGTGTAGACACCTAGAATTAGTACCTCTAGGATTTCCTGTATCAATGATTAGGCTAGCACCCCTTCATTATCACATCACTATCAATTAGTACTTGGCTGGGTAAACCCTTATCCTAATTTTTATTTCTCCCCATTAGTATTACTCCCTGTAAATATCATTCAAAGAAACACTGTAAATTCCTATTTTACCCCTTCTTAGAAACCACTCAAACCACTTAGCAGAAATATAAACTATATAAGGATCTAATAAATCAGCCACCTAAGTCTAAACATAGGGTTGGGTCGATAAATGACTTCCATAGACTCGATGATAACCGGGGCATTTCCAACACAAATCCGAGGAGGATGGATAAGTTGGAAAATAGAAACCTTACAAGCTACGAAAGTAGTTGAACATGTTTTCCCACAGAAACCTAGGGTGTGTGCCGATGATTCTGGTCATATTAAATTTTCAGTCCTATACGAACGATTTATGGGTCTACAGTTCATAGTAAATGAATAGGAAATAACTTCAATATGATGCTAATCTCTCGAAGGATGTTCACGAGTTATGTAAATAATCTTCTCTGATATCCATAGAGGTCTTTCATGACATCTAGAAAACATCATAGAAATATCTAGAGGAACATCGAATATCTCTTCTTCAACCCTCAGATAGTTACATTCACACATACCGATAAGGGGGCTTAAATGTAATTTTAAATCTTCTGACGATGACTACAATGGGTTGCCTCTTGTACTGCGTTCTATAAGTTTCTCATCCTTATCGGGGTTGAAATTGTGATTAAGGTAAGTTCCTTCCTCTTTTTAAGAATGGGATCAGCGCTTTAAATCATTCATCATTAGGGATAGAGGTTCCTCAGTCAATGTCTCATGGGTCAGTCTAGGAGATCAACCTAGGTAGGATAAAATTTAGAAAATAATCGATGATAGATTTTCAGGATAAAATCATCCTAACGATTCGGCCAAAGTTGATTAGTGACCAGTTAACTCAATCGCTAGAGATTAATTAATTTGTTAATGACCAGATTAACACCTAATCACTATCCCTAATTGATATCCAGGATCTCATAACTCATGGGATAATCACTCTGCCCATGCAGGTTCCTAATCAAAACCCTACCAAGCTCCTTTGAGGCATGTATTAACACTCTATCAAGGGGTCTATCTAGGACCATGGTAAAATACATCGCACGTGGGACACACCTTTGTAGAGTACACATGTATCTAGGTATCCTTTCAATAACTATGAAGCCATATGTTGTAGTAATGCATATGGATATCCCATTGGATTAGGCATCACCTGTGAGACCATCATGCATAGCCTATGGACACATAAATCAGATGAACTAAAGTGTGCCTTTACATTGTTGGTTATGTCATCCAGTCCATTCATCTAAATTTTATGAAAATCATTATATAGATCTGATTTCTAAGCAGCAATAGAACTGGATTGAACACAAGATTGTAGAGGAATGATCTCATTGAATTCTAAGTAGACTAGCATTTGCCACTTCGAGGGGGAAATCTATCAAACATATATCTAATCCTAGTCTTTTTGTCAATATGTTTTTGCAACTTTTAAGTAGCTTATCCTGTTGGAAAGAAGGAATTGTGTGCATGCTATGGATCTGGCAACTCGAACTAAGGCTGGCATCATTGGTGAGCATCATATCATAAATGAAAGAGATACATCATGATAAGAGGTTATGATAACTAGAAGTTGGATATATACATCCAATGTAATATATATGCTTAAGGGTGTAACATGCCCCTCCTCTTCAAAGAAACATTGTTCCTAATGTTGGGAAGCCCTTGATGCTACTACACAAATGCTTCATCCTCCCATAATGCATCCTTAATAGTCATATTCTTCCACCTTGATTGTGGTACTTGGTAATGACTCTAGTCCTCAGTCTTTTGGTGTGTTTCTGAAGAATACCTTCAGGTTCCTGTATGATCCTTCCTTCATCATCCACTTCCAAAATCACTGATTAGGTGGAAATATTTCTACCCAATAACTATCTTCAAGTAAGAAACATGGAATATTGGATGTTTTTTACTTCCTAAATGGAGCTCTAACTTATATTCCACACTACCAATTTTAGGAAGGACCATAGTATTTAGGAGAAAGCTTATTATCCTTCTTCTGTTGTTTTAATGATAACTTCTTATATGGATACAACCATACAAAAACAAAGTCACCCTCTTCAAAATGTCACTCACTACGATGTTGATCAGCATTGATTGCTTCATGTGATTTTTGTGCCTTTACGTAAATTCTCTCTCACACTAGACCGATTACTTCATGATGGTGAATATGAATGTGATCTTCAATTTATCTCACCTTTGGTTTTACCTTCAAGCTAGATATGAGTGATGGATGATGGTACCCGTAAAGTGCTAGAAATGGAGAAATTTTGGAGGAGGTATGAAATGAATTATTGGACCACAATTTTGCAAGTGAAAATCATTACAGCCAATGTTCTTATTTATCTGAAGTAAAACATTGAATATATCCCTCTAAACATTTATTTATCACCTTATTTTTCCCATCTGATTGAGGATGATAAGAGGAAATCTTGGCCATTTGGGTAGCCAAACATGAGAAAAAATTAGTCTAAAATTTGTTGTAAATATTGAATCATGATCAGTTACTATAATTTTGGGCATGTTATGGAGCTTTTGAACTATGCCCATAAATGAGATGAAAAATATACTAGCTATGAAAGGATGAGTCAGAGCACAAAAATGAGCATACTTGGTAAGTTTTTTCACCATGACCATGATAACACTTTTCCCTTCATGATTTACTCTAATCTTGTGATGAAATCCATTGATACATCTTCCCATCTCTACGCTAGGAATAAACAAAGGTTGGAGGAGATATGGTGTCTTAATGGTCTCACTCCTTATTTTGTTGACATTTTCCCAAAAATCATGCCATAAATTTTTCCACCTATAGACATCTCCTTTCAACCCCTCCCAAAATAAATCCTAATTAACTCTATGACTATCCTTTTTCAAGAAATTCCAGAATCATTACACCTCAGTGCATGTCAAGAATGGAGCCCATGAAAGAACATGGTGTTTAATCCCTGTAGAGTTCTTACACAAATATAATCCCTATCTTTGTATCCATCAAATGTATCCCCCTTTCATATAAATTTTTCTAATATGACATGGATCTTCCTAACGAGATACCTGAATGAGAGTATCTGTTGCCTTGCATCTTTAACAACAACATTCTTCCCTTACTTGATCTACCCAATCTCCCTTTAGTACAGATATGGCACATAAAAATGATTCTTCTCAAGATCACCCTACTAGATAGAGCATCAACAACCACATTGTCCTTCCCATTATTATAAAACCCTCAATCTCAAAATCAATACCCCAATATCTTAGTGACCCATTTTTCCCTTGTTCTTCTGAAGATATCATTGCTCCAAGAAGTATTTAAAACTATCATGATTAATTTTGAACCTTAAAGTGTCTACCCATCAAGTAAGGTCTCTATTGTTTGACTATCATGTAATATTTCTCTTCATTTCCTTCTCATATGTGGGAACTTCAAAAAATAATTTCCTTTTAGATTTCAGCTCTCAAATGGTATGGGATATCCTTCTTACATAAGTACTGCTCTAATCCCATTTCCTGATCAAGCATCTCATTATAACCTATAAATGTCACTGGAGAAATATGGAGTTTCCAATACTGGAGTGGTGCAACATTCCCTCCACCTTTAATCTTTTCAAATTCCCTATAATTTTCCTCATTCCTATTGAAAGGAGTATTTCTTCAATAATTTTGTAAGTGGTGCTACTATACTACCATAGTATTTTCACAAATATGAAGATAATACCATTGTGAGACTTAAGAAACCTGGTAAATGCTTATCAGGGTTCAATGTGACCTTCCCATTCCAACATAATGATCTAGATCTTGTGATCTGGTTCCACCTTAACACCTTCTTAAGAAATAATATAGTTCCAAGTATTTCACTTCCTGTACCCCAAAATAACACTTCACCAAGGCTTGCCATATAGTTGATGTTTCTCTAAGACTTCTAAGATCCTTTATTGACATGATGTAAATATTTTTCCCATGATTTTCTACGATAGATGAGGATACCACATCAAAAAATGTTTCTTTTCTTCAAGACAAACCCTTCCTTAGGAATGGTAATAAATAATGAATTCATAAAACTATGAAATGTGGAGGGTGCATTAGTAATACCAAAAGGCATCACTAGGAATTCATAATTCCCTTGATGAGTTCTAAAGGATATCTTATGAATATATTTTCTTTCTTTACTCTAATTTGGTGATACCCAGAACACAGATGTAGTTTTATAAAATAAATTACACCATGTAACTCATCTAATAAATCATCTAATGAAAGGAATAAGGAAATTTATCTTTGATAGTGTCTGTGTACTTGTTGAGCTCTCACTAGTCTAAATGCATGCACCATCTTCCATCCTTGCGGTGCTCCATCACTATTGGAGCAGAATAAGCATACTTTGACTGTGATGAATAATACCCATTTCCAACATTTCCTCCACCATCTTCTCGATCTCACTCTTTTGCACATATGGGTATCTATAAGGCCTGATGTTGGGGGGTTGACTTCGTGGAATCAACTGAATGACATGATCATGTTCTCTTTCAGAAGGCAATCCTCTGGGATCCTTCAATACAACTGCATGTTGATCAATAAAGTTATGAAGATCAGGATGCACTACCGTCATTGGTGGTTGAACTTCCATAGAGAACAATCATGCTACAAAACATTCATCACCCCTTTTTAAGAATCTTCTGCATTTGGTGAGAACTAACCACCTAAGGAGTTTTCACCTGTAGTCCTCAAATTTCAAATTGTTTACCCTCAGAATGAAAGTGCATGAAAAATTCCTAGAAATTTATCTCTATGGTGCCAAAAGTTGTGAGCCATTGAACACCTAAGACAATATCAAATCCACCCATGGGAATAAAAAACATTGTAGATTCCAATGTGTAGTCACCCATCATAAGTATGATTTTATGGCATTTACTTGAACATTGGACTGTGCCACCATATGTAATCATTACTTGAAATTCAGGTGCTAGGTAGATGAAATAATTTAGTCTTGTTACCAACTTATGATTGATGAAATTATGTGTTGCTCCCTAAAATCAATCAATATTGTCACCTTATGCTTCTTAAGATAACCCACAACCTGAAGGGTTTGTGGAGTACCAATACCTGATAGATACATGGCATGAAATATTGGCTTGGGGATCTTTAGATTCTTCCTCTAATTTTTCCACTTCCTTACTTGATGTTTCCTCATATTATTCCTCACAACTTGTCCCTTCAATGCATAATACTTTTTTCTTAGAACATTTATGATTTGGTCCATATTTTCTATCATTGTTAAAACATAACACTTATGATATTTTTTCTTCAATTTTTTGAGGTGTCAACCGAATCGGCCAAGGGTATGATGGAGGCAAGGTGCTACGATATTTTATGTTAGAGAATGATGTACCTTCTGCTAGAATATAAATTTTTCCTCTGCCCTACGCGCCATGATAATAGAATCAAAAACCTTGAGTTGGTTAAACATGCACACCTCATGCTCAATGTGGTCCTTAAGACCCCCAAGAAATAGGTCATTCAAATACTCTTCTGTAATATCCTCCACAGACAAGGAAATATTTTGTAATTGATGGACATACTCCTTAACTGAACCTATTTTGTCATAAATTTCAGCTAATTAGCTGAAGTAATTCTCTGAAACACTCAGAACTATAGTGTAATTGAAGCTCTTTAGTGAAAAATGTCCATGTGACATTTAGACCATTATTCTTCCTTTGAGTACATAACCAATGATACCATACAAATTGGTAAGGTTCTAGTATAAGGATGCCACATGGTTACCTTTTGTCCCATTGGGATCTGATGGAGATCAAAGAAATTATCCATTTGGGTAATCCAATTGAGCGGATCCTTTCCATCAAATTTATGTATTTCCACTTTTGGAATAATGCCCTGCCATTGGTGAGGAGATCCACCTGAATGAGTAGAGGGGCCTCCTGGATTGGAGTGATTTAGACCTGTGCGAGTATTGCTAGAGGAACCCATATGAATGGAATTGGGAGTTTTGTTTGAAAGAGAAAGCAACAAATCCTGCTTCATTGCTTGAGAATCCATATGAAGTTCACCCCTAAGGCTACCTTTCAAATGAAGAAGCTCATTATTAAGGTCATCCTTACTCATCATATTATTTATCCTTTCTTGAAGTTGGATAACCACCTCAAATACTCCCAACCAGAAGATTCTAAATCCATATCTTCCTTATTTGGGGTCATTCCTAGAGTTTCTTGACCTTTCCCTTGGCCTCGGGTTGATCTATTGGTCATGATGTAGGGTTTGGGACTCGGGGTAGATGAAATAGGGAAAAATTTTAGGGTTTGGGGTTTCGTAAATTTACTGGCCGAATAGAGGAAATCATAAAAAATAAACCCTAGCTAATTTTTGGAAAGGTTTTTGAAAATATAAGAAACTTATAAAAATTTCAAAAATTGCACCCTCGGTAGCCAAATTATGAAAAAACATAAAATTGCTATAAAGTTTGCAAAACAATTCAAAAATGCTTGAAATTTGGAGAGGATCTTACTTGACTGATTTCACCACACTGAAAAAAAAAAATCAACAAAAATTCACTACCAATTTAGAGATATAGCCGAACCTTCACAATTCAAGTTTGACGTAGCGTCGGCTGAGATGAAACTCTGATACCACTTGTAATGAAATTACTTGTATAAATCTGATTATGAGTAGCAATATAACACCAAAGAACACAAGATTGTAGATAAATGATCTCAATATGCAAGTAGAATAGCTTAGCCACTTTGAGGGGGCAACCTCCAAACCATACAATAAGACTCAAATGCTCAATATGATGATCAACTACTACCTACTAACCCCTATATATACTATTCCTATGTTATGTCCATCACCAAGGCTGACCCACTAGTGATAATATATCATATATGAAAGAGATACATCATGATAAGAAGTTATGATAGCCACAAGTCGGCTATATACATCTAATGTAAGATATATGATTAAGGGCGTAACACTAAGAATGAAATATCATTGACCAATTAAGCTATGCATTGATCAATTATCAAGGTTTTCTAGTATCAACCAACAAAACAAGGATCAAGATCATATATGTTGGATGTTGGGAGTAAAAAATTAACTCCTTCACGGGAGGATAATGTGCTCATGTTATGTCTAATTTCGGTTGGAAATTGTCAACACTTAGGCATGGATTTAGCTAGGATATCTAAGGCTAATGGTTAGACTATTTAATCTATGACTTAATCCATGTTTTGTAAAAAAACATAATAATCTCAAGTGTATACCCCAATTTCTCATGTGCTATAAGACAATATTACAAAAAAACACAACTACAATGTCAAGCTCTATTTTAGGTTATTGTTGATGTATTTTTTTTCTAAAATATGAATATTTTAAGGTTTTGATCATTAATTTCTTTTAATAGTGTCTTCATTTTTCACCAAAATACATATATATTTTTCTCTACATAATTTTTTATCCACCCATCTAAATAAAATAAATAAATCAACATGATCTACACTCCATTCTACACACATTAAATACAAATTTTGATTTTCAATTATTTTTCTCAAAATTAGGGTGTGTACACGCAGTTATTTCACATTTGGGATGTGTTCACTTTGAAAATTAGTAAAAAATAATATATTCGTCAAAAAATAGAAAAAAACACCGAGACCTAATACACGATCTTATAGAACTTTTTATCGAAGGGATTTGTAACATATTTTACGAAACTAAAAAAATGGGGAGCCACACATATGAAACTATGTTATATTTTTGACACAAAAGAGTAACACTTTGTTTGTGCACCACATCTAGCCCTCTTAATCTCCATCATTTTCAAAAATAATTAGTAGCTTAGAAACTATATTCCAGGTACTATGATTCTTGTACTTATCAAATTGTCAATTTTCGAGCATAGGCATACCAAATTACTAGTTGAAGTTCATCTTTTACTAATTTAGGAAACAATTGGCCTCTTTTGACCCACTTTTGCTCCCGCATTTCCATGGAAATACCCATTTGTAGGGTACCAAAAAAATTGGGGGGTTGTCCCGACACTTGGTGGGGGATACCAACCCTCCAAACCCACATTTTGACTCTACAACATAGTAAATTGTAAATCTTGGAAAATATACAACATACTTAGAACAATGTAAAAACTATAGGGTTGAAGTTTGGTCTTCTGATGTGGACCTTTGAAGCATTCCCTTTGAAGATACAGCTATAATTTATCAAAAACTTGGAATGTAAGAGGTATGTGATGTGCAACATGGTGCTCTTTGTACTTTAATTGAGAATGAGAGAGAATCTATTGAGCTTGTTGATGAACATATTAGATGTCATGAAAAATGTGTCAACTCTATCTGCTTCATTTTCATGTGTGCGCAGCTTAGTGTCGAGCAGTGTAGAGTAGGATACATCTAGAGGTGGTGCTCGTTAGAACCCAAAGATGCTTAGAATGGACTATTCCCAACACAACTATGAATAAATATGTTGTAGTAATTTATATCTATAGAAATTTATAATATCGAGTGTGAGCACGTGCATGTCTGTACACACAAAAAATATTTTGACCCCCTTTTGGCCCCCCATTTCCATGCACTTACCCATGATTGACATCTTCTATTCATCCATCTATCTAAGGATGACATATCATTGAACAATTAAGTTATGTATTAATCAATTTTCAATGTTTTCCAGTATTGACCAACAAACCAAGGATCAAGATACATTATGATGGACATTGGGAGTCAAAATTTGACCTCTTCATGGGTGGAGAATGCATGAGAAGTTCCAGCTATGTCAATGCTTTTCCTGCAAGCAACCATGATGGACCTATTCAAAATCCTATCCACTAAAACAAATACAACATTAATTTGGCACAATTATGTAAGGAATCTATACATGTAATCCATGCTAATGTATTCCTATGGCTTGGATGGAACCGATAGAGGGGTGTAGAGCCCTGTCCTCCTATTCTTGGGCTTGGTAATTAAACAATTAATATAGGACCCAATGACTCATTTCACATTTTAGATCATAAAAATTTGATATAAATTTCACTACAATGTGGATAGAGTCTTTGTAACACCGAAGTTTCATGATGTCTTGGTGTAGTGCACATACGAAATGAGTCTCTAGCAAGGCATATCATAAGGTATATGGAGATTGCCAATTTTTTCATCTAGATAGAACTCTCAAACTTGTTCACCCTGAGTGAAAGCATTATAGGCAGCTATAAAGTCTTTGTTAGTCAAGTATAGGGATATCCAATATGAAAATTTATGGTTGTGTGTGTCCAAAATTGTGATGAGAGCATGTACTAGAAGTTGACTAAGGTAATTTGTTTCCTTGTTATACTTTCCCTTCCCGTGTTTAATCATGAGACGAAACTATTGAAGGTAAGTGACCTACTTCATGTATCACACAATCTCCATATTGTTTTACATTTATAAAAATTAAGTGTCTTATGATTAGAATGAATAATTGTCTCCTTACATAGGATATAACTACACCATCTCTTAACTATTTTCTCAATAACTAACACACACACACACACACACACACACACACACACACACACACACACACACACACACACACACACACACACACACACACACACACACACACACACGCACACACGCACACACGCACACACGCACACACGCACACACGCACACACGCACACACACACGCGCACACGCGCACACGCGCGCACACGCGCACACACACACGCGCACACACACGCGCGCGCGCGCACACGCACGCACACACACGCACACACACGCATGTAAAGTACCTTTTCATCATGTCTTTGTTCACATATCTGGGTGGTATGGGATAGAATGTATATGCTCCATGAATACCGTAAGCATTTGGTAGTCAGATGCATCGATGTGAAGTTTAAAGGAGTGTGCAATGCTAAGAATTACAAAGATAGGTAATGCACAACGACATCTATTGAGAACCTCAAAATATTGTTGCTATGAATGAGTCCAATCAAACTTGAATTTAACATGTGTTATCTGGTTGAGGCACATGATATGTGTAAAAAATAAAGGACATACTTTTGGTAGAAATTTATGAGTCTATGAAAGCTCTATAATTATGTGAGATTGTATAGAATAGGCAAATATTGAATCAATTTGATCTTCTTTGGATCTATATGTATTCATGCATGATAAATGATGTATCCAAGGTATTGAATCTATGTTTTTCCAAATGTACACTTTGTCAAGTATTTCTATAACTTGTGTATTTGCAAAGTGTTTACAATGCACAAGATGTGCTCCATATGCTCCTCCCAAGTCTTTTTAAAGATGAGGATGTCATCGAAGTAAATGATGATGAAAGTGTTTTGGAAGGGATGCATCCATCAAGTGTTGCATGAATGTTATTAACATGTTGGTCGAGTTGAAATGCATAACAAACCTTTTGTACAATCCTTCCCATGTCTTGAAAGTTGACTCCTAAACATATTTAGGATATGTAGGGACTTAATGAAAATAAGCTTTAGGTTAATATTGGTGAAGTATTGTGCACATCGGAGTTGATTCAAGAGGTTATCAATGTGTGGTAGTGGATACTGATTCTTCACAATAATCTTTTTAAAAGTGCAATGGTCTATGTAGAGTTGATGTGTCCCATATTTTTTGGGTGATAGAACTATCATGATGCCACGAGGTGAAGAGATAGGCATGATAGTGCACTAATTGAGGAGCTCGTGTATTTAGCAATATGCTATAGTAATTTGTACGTATAGAAATTTATAATCTTGAGTGTGAGCATGTGTACAACTATATACACAAAAAAGATGAACTAGAGTGTTATTGACATCTTCTATTCATCCATCTATCTGAGGATGAAATATCATTGACCAATTAAGCTATGTATTAATCAATTGTCAATGTTTTCCAATATTGAGCAACAAAACAAGGTTCAAGATAAGATATGATGGACATTGGAGTCGAAATTTGACCTCTTCACGAGTGGAGAATGCATGAGAAGTACCAGTTATGTCAATTCTTATCTTGCAAGGAACCATGATGGCCATGTTCAAAAACTTATCTACTAAAACAAACACAACATTATTTTGGCACTTTTCCATAAGTACTCTATACATGTAATCCATGCTCATGTATTCCTATGGTCTGGATGGTACTTAAAGAGGGGTGTAGACCCCTAGCCTCTTCTTCATGGGCTTGGTGATTAAACAAGTAATATAGGACCTAGTGTGACACTTTACATCTTTGTGTGTGAGCAATTGATAAAAATTTGAATCCAATGTGGATAAAGCCTTTGTGACACCGAAGTTTTATGATGTCTCGGTGTAGTGCACCTACCAAATGAGTCTCTAACAAGGCATGCCGTAAGGTATATGGAGATTGCCAAGCTTGTCATCTAGATGGAACTCTCAAACTTGTTCACCTTGAGTGAAAGCATTATAAGAAGCTATGAAATCTTTGTCAGTCTGATGATCACATGTACTAGAAGTTGACTAAGGCAATTTGTTTCCTCGTTATCTTTTCCATTTGTGTGCTTGATCATGAGATGGAACTATTGAAGTTAAGTCAACTACTTCATGTGTCACACACTCTCCATATCGTTTTACAGTTATAGAAAATAAAGTGTCTTATGATCAGAATGTATAGTATCGATCCCCGTACCTCTCGCATGCTAAGCGAGCGCTCTACCATCTGAGCTACATCCCCATGTGATGCTTTTATGAAACGTCTTTATTTGTTGCCCAAACTTTATTAATTTTAAGTTACCTTGGATTTGGCGCTACCTTTTACAAAATGAAAAAACCGCCGTTGCCGGGGATCGAACCCGGGTCACCCGCGTGACAGGCGGGAATACTTACCACTATACTACAACGACGTACGGAAAATTAACAGAAATACATCAGAATTAATTATTAATTACTGCTACAGAATATTGATATTGGGTTCACTCTCGGACCTTCTTAACCCATCAGCTGCCGTTAACATTCAAATCAGCGTTTACCGTTTGTTGTCCCCGACTTTCCTCCACGTGTCATCTCTTTCGGATTCTTCAAAATTTTCCCAATTTATCAATTTCTATTTTCAATGTTTGGAAACTTTGCCCTTCAATATTTCATTCTGCAGATTGATATATGTGATTTTCAACCGGGACGTCAATTTCCTCAATCGACAGTATGCAAATAGACTGTGAATTCTGCCTACGTACATTTCAATGTATGTTTTCTTCCTTGAATTGAATAGTTGTTTGTTATTATTATGGCTCTTTGCCTGCATTGAAATTCATTGCACTTCTGTATTTTCCTATATTCCTTTACCTCGCTAAAATTATATATGGTTATTTTTCAGTCGAATATTCTGTTCAATTAATGCATTTTTTTTTTAGGTGCCCAAAATGATTATGTTGGATTAGATTGAAGAGTTGTAAATTCAGTCATATATTACACCAATTTGTTTCTGAGATCGTTTTGATGGATTCCAAGTACTAGGAGAAGACAAAGTCCTTATTACAAATTCGTGATGTACATTTTATTCGTTTAAAATAGAGCGCTTCATGTGTCAAGAAATCCCACATCCTTTCTTGGACTTCCCCTCTTCTCCGATGTCTTCAAAAATTAAAACAATATGTAAAATTTCCATTTATTCTTACAATTCTTAACAAAAAATCAACCCTACATAAGTTGATTGGCTTGGTCTGTAGTAACATATAAACGCCAATATATCATGAATCTCAGATTATTAGTCTCAGCGATGGCACAATGGAAATCACTCTCCTAATATAATGGTTCATTGGTTGCAGAATGAGTATGCCTGTTTGTTCAGCCTTCCCCTCTCCTGCGTGGCTTCAAAACCTAAAAAAATCTTGTAAAAGCGCTTCTAGATACATATCTTACTACCTAAATTAGACATGCCTCTTGAATGCATCCTTATGCCAATAGAGGTGGCACTACATTAGAAGTGACCTTCTTACTAACATAATTGCTGATTGGTTGAGGAATGAGTATGTATGCCTACTCAATCTTACCCTCTCCTAGTTTGTGGTTTTAACGATCTAAAAAATAATCTTATAAAATTGCCTCTAAATATATGTCTTATTACCTAAGTTGGATAATCAATATCTCTTAGAATTACTTCTACTACTCTAAAAATCATGTACTTCATAAAAATAGAATACAATCAAAATTGTATCTCACTTAAACATTGGTGAGATATAAATGTAATGGTGTAAATTGATTCATATAAGAGAGGTAAAGAGTTAAAAAAATGGATTAATAAATAAGTTAAAGAGATTAAGCAAACTTTGGAACATTAGTATTAGAAGTGGAAATTAAGCTACTATGTTTTTGGAACGTTAAAAAATTGTGTTTCACATGTAATGTGTAAGCAACTAAGCGTTTTCAATCCTTGGGTTTACATATATTTGAAATATGTTTATATGAGAAATTACTAAGAGTTATCAATCTTTAAGTTTATAAAAAAAATTAGTTTTTCATGATTTTATAACTTAGTGTTCTAAATTTCATTTATCTTTAAGATATTATGATTTTTTCGATTGCCTTCTCCAAGAAAATTATTTTATGGTAATAAAATAAATTTCAAATTTAAGGTAAACCATTTTTATCATCTCAGATTGTTAAACGCATTCTTTCCACATTGTTTGGATACCATTATAATTTATGCTTATTCAACATAATTAAACCTTGTTAGTATAGACATACACTTATCAATATGATTGTGGCAATGAGAGAGATGACACCAACATGACTCAACAAAAAAACCAGACTTTGGCAATGAGAGAGATAACACCAACATGACTCAATAAAGAAACATTAAGATAGAATTGATTGCTAGGCACCTTATAAGGGGTTCCACTCCATTGTACTTTGAAAGAAATGGGGATGTGGTCAGACAAAAGGACGCCCGATCAGATGGTGATTGGTGAGTGATCATTACTATCCAAATAAAAAGCGTGTTGCTGAGAGATCATGTCATGATCTAGTCTTTTAATGACCCTATCAGTACCTACTCAAAAGTGGGACCAAGTAAACAAATTTTGAGAATGGAAATCATTCGGCCGTCTAAAAAGAGGAACATAAAAGCCTCAATGGTTTGTTATGTTTGTGGAGCCTATTTTCATGTTAGAGTGTGGTACACCTTCTATGTGTTACACTCAGGTATTTTTACGGCGGTCTCGCTCGCCGGTGAGCGGGTCAGGGGGGTTCGGGGGTGAAGCCCCCGAAGCAAATTTTCATGGGTGGTTTATTAACCCATGGGTAATGGGTAACCGTTATGGGCTGTTTTTTGGGCCCATGTTTTTTCGGTACCCATTGTTTTGTAAAACCGCCTCTTCGGTTACCCATAGGTTTATGGGACAGTTTTGTTTTTGCCCATGGTTTTGATACCCGCGGTTTTGTATCAAACTACTTAAGCAGTTGTCTATTTATATGGTCTTATGCATATGATAGATTGACAAGCAAATGTATTACAGATGTGTTTTGAATTCGGGTTTGAATTCTGTAGAGTTTGTTGAGCATAGCTCCAAACGGATCTGGGTATTGTATTGAGAGAGTGAAGGCTTGTAATAAAATCTGAGCAAGTGATTCTTGGTGGACGTAGCCCAAATTGGGTGAACCACATTAAATATTGTCTCTCTGTGTTGTGTTATTTATTCTGCACTTTTATTTGAGATCTGTAATATTTTCTGCATATTAGTTTCTACTGTTGCGATTCTGTGAGGGATTATTCCGCATATTTTATCTCTTATTTCCTAACAATTGGTATCAGAGCCTGGTTTGGTTTGCTGAAGTGTTGAATCGCAGGGAAAGTTTTTAGCTTGAGTGGGAGCTATGGCAGATGAAGGAAGATCTAGGGTTGATAAATTCAATGGGCAGAATTTCAGTCTTTGGAAGATGCAGATGGAAGATTACCTTTATCAGAAGGATCTTTATACTCCGCTGTCTGAGAAGGTGAACAAACCCTCGAGTATGACAGATGCGGAATGGGATTTGTTGGATCGGAAGGCACTTGGAACGATCCGGCTGTGTCTTGCATCTTCGGTATTATTTAATGTTTCGAAGGAAAAGACTACAAAAGATCTAATGGATGCATTAGGGAAGTTGTATGAAAAACCCTCTGCCTCTAACAAGATATTTTTAATGAAAAAGTTGTTTAATATGAAGATGTCTGAGAATAGTTCAGTAGCAGATCATTTAAATGATTTCAATACGGTTGTGAATATGCTAGCTTCGGTTACAATAGAATTTGATGAAGAAGTTAGGGCTTTATTAATTTTGTGCTCTTTACCTGAGAGTTGGAATAGCCTGGTAATGGCGGTAAGCAACTCGGTTCCAGCTAACTCGAAGTTGAAGTTTGAGGATGTTGTAGGGGTGATTCTAAGCGAGGAAATGCGAAGAAAAAGCTCTGGGGAATCTTCTACTTCAGGGAATGCTTTGACAGTGGAAACTAGAGGGAGACAGAAGAATAGAGGAAACCGTGGAAAATCAAAAGATCGGGCAAGGTCAAAATCCAAGAACAAGATTGTATGCTGGAATTGTGGAAAGCCTGGGCATGCAAAGAAGGATTGTTGGGAGCTTCGGGATAAGAAGAAACAACAGGAAGAAAACAAGGAGGCAAATGTGGCATCGGGTAATGTATGCCAGGATGCTTTGATTCTTTCTTTGCATAATATTACTGAATCTTGGGTTTTAGATTCAGGGGCTTCTTTTCATGCTACTCCACATAGGCATTATTTTGTTGATTATGTTCAAGGGGATTTTGGGCATGTTTTTCTTGGTGATGATGAGCCTTGCAGTATAGTTGGAAAAGGTTCTGTTTAGGTTAAGATGCAGAATGGGAATACATGGCTATTGAAGGATGTCAGACATGTGCCTACATTAAGGAGAAATTTGATATCGGCAGGGCAATTGGGAAGTGATGGTTGTACTGTGATATTTACAGCTAACTCTTGGAAGGTTACCAAGGGTGCTCTTGTGGTGGCAAGAGGTAAGAAGGTTGGAACCTTGTATTTAACCACTGATAGTACTAATGATTGTAATCTTGTGGCTTCAGATGCAGATACAACATTATGGCACTATAGGCTTGGTCATATGAGCCATAAGGGCATGGACATCATAAAGAAGAATTTGCCTGGATATACAGAAACAGGTTTGGATTTCTGTGAGGACTGCATATATGGGAAACAAAAGCGAGTAAGGTTTCTCAAGGTTGGACCTACAAAGAAAGAGAGTAAGTTAGAGTTGGTGCATTCTGATGTGTGGGGGCCAGCTCAGGTATCATCTCTTGGGGGTTCAAGTTATTATGTTACTTTTATTGATGATGCAACAAGGAAAGTTTGGGTTTATTGTATTAGAAATAAATCTGATGTATTTGA
This sequence comes from Taxus chinensis, assembly GCA_019776745.2. Taxonomy (NCBI): domain Eukaryota; kingdom Viridiplantae; phylum Streptophyta; class Pinopsida; order Cupressales; family Taxaceae; genus Taxus; species Taxus chinensis. The sequence goes on from CM034153.1 coordinate 14,319,924, forward strand.
CACTTTTGTTAAATGGAAAGCCTTGGTAGAGAATGAAACAGGTCTTAAGCTAAAATGTCTCAGGTCAGATAATGGAGGGGAGTATTGCAGCAATGAATTTAATGATTACTGTTCTAAGAATGGAATCCGTAGGTAAAAGACGGTTCCAGGAACTCCGCAGCAGAATGGGGTATCAGAAAGGATGAACAGAACAATAATGGAACGTGCTAGGAGCATGAGGTTACATGCAGGATTGCCTCTTTCTTTTTGGGTAGAAGCGGTGAGCACAGCTGTGTACTTGATAAACAGAGGACCCTCAAGTGCCTTAAATGGAGGCATACCTGAGGAGGCTTGGTACGGTAAGAAAGTTGATTACTCATTTCTTAGAGTCTTTGGATGTGAGGTGTTTGTTCATATTGACAAGGATGATAGGACCAAGCTAGAGGCTAAATCAGAAAAATGCACTTTTATTGGTTATGGTGGTGATGACTTTGGATTTAAATGTTGGAGTATTAAAGACAAGAAAATCATTCGGTCTAGGGATGTGGTCTTTAATGAGAAAGTCATGTATAAGCAACAGTTGCAGGAAAACAAGGAAGAATCCAAGAAAGAATATCCAGTGGTAGAGGATCTTCCGAATGGGACAGTGACCCATGAATCAGTTCAGGAACCTACTCAACAGGAACCCCAAACTCCTACAGTGAGGAGGTCTTCTAGGGTAAGAAAAGAACCTGAACGTTTTTCTCCTTCTCTTTATTATTTATTACTCACTGATAGTGGAGAGCCAGAGAGCTTTGATGAAGCAATGCAGGTAGATGCCAGTAAGAAGTGGGAGCAAGCCATGGATGAGGAGCATAAGTCTCTCATGGAGAACCAGACTTGGGATTTGGTGAAGCTACCGGAAGGCAAAAGAGCATTGCAGAACAAGTGGGTGTACAGAGTTAAAGATGAAGAAGGAGGAAAGAAAAGATATAAGGCCCGGTTGGTGGTCAAGGGGTTTGCACAGAAACAAGGTATAGATTTTGATGAGATTTTTTCTCCTGTAGTAAAAATGACTTCTATTAGAACTGTTCTTGGAATAGTGGCAGCAGAAGACTTGCACTTAGAACAGTTGGATGTAAAGACTGCATTTCTCCATGGTGATTTGGAGGAGGAGCTATATATGCAGCAGCCAGAAGGATATGAAGTCAAAGGTAAAGAGGAGATGGTGTGCAAACTGAAGAAGAGCTTGTATGGCCTGAAACAAGCTCCACGTCAATGGTATAAGAAGTTTGATAGCTTCATGATGGAGCAAGGTTATATCAGATGTCATTCTGACCATTGTGTGTATACAAAGAAATTTGAGGATGGAAGTTATATTATCCTGTGTTTGTATGTTGATGACATGCTGGTTGCAGGTAAAAACATGCAGGAAATAAAAGTACTCAAGAAACAGCTAAGTGAATCCTTTGATATGAAGGATTTGGGGGCAGCCAGACAAATCCTTGGTATGAGGATAACTCGGGATAGAAAGGAACGAAAGTTGACTTTATCTCAGGAAGAGTACATTAAGAAGGTATTGGATAGGTTTAACATGCAGGATGCTAAACCGGTTGGGACTCCTTTGGCAGGCCATTTCAAGTTATCAAAGGAGCAGTGTCCCATGACAGAGCAGGAAAGAAACCAGATGTCCAAGGTACCTTACTCATCAGCAGTTGGCAGTTTGATGTATGCTATGGTGTGCACTAGGCCTGATATTGCCCATGCAGTGGGAGCTGTGAGTAGATTTATGAGTGATCCAGGTAAAGAGCATTGGCAAGCAGTAAAGTGGATCCTTCGGTATTTGAGAGGGACCATGGGGACAGTTTTGTGCTACAGTGGATCAGACACCACTTTACGTGGTTATGTAGATTCAGATATGGCTGGAGATGTAGACAGCAGGAGGAGCACGACAGGTTATATTTACACTGTAGGTGGGACAGCAGTGAGTTGGATTTCACGACTACAGAAGCTGGTGGCTTTGTCAACCACAGAGGCTGAGTATGTTGCTGCCACAGAGGCAAGCAAAGAGATGATTTGGTTACAACAATTGCTTGAGGAATTGGGGCATAAGCAGGAAGAATGTAAGCTGCATAGTGATAGTCAGAGTGCTATACACCTAGCTAAGAACTCTGCTTTCCACTCCAGGACGAAGCATATACAGTTGAGATATCACTTCATCAGGACAGCTTTGGAGGAAGATAAGTTGAAGTTGGAGAAGATTCATACCAGTCAGAATCCTGCAGACATGATGACCAAGGTGGTCACAAGGGATAAACTAAAGCTATGTTCAGCTTTGGTTGGCCTTCGCGGATGACAGTGAAGGGTTGAGAAGCTTGCTCAGTGGAAATCAGTCTCCAAGTGGGAGATTGTTATGTTTGTGGAGCCTATTTTCATGTTAGAGTGTGGTACACCTTCTATGTGTTACACTCAGGTATTTTTACGGCGGTCCCGCTCGCCGGTGAGTGGGTCAGGGGGGTTCGGGGGCGAAGCCCCCTAAGCAAATTTTCATGGGTGGTTTATTAACCCATGGGTAATGGGTAACCGTTATGGGCTGTTTTTTGGGCCCATGTTTTTTCGGTACCCATTATTTTGTAAAACCGCCTCTTCGGTTACCCATAGGTTTATGGGACAGTTTTGTTTTTCCCCATGGTTTTGATACCCACGGTTTTGTAAAACTGCTTAAGCAGTTGTCTATTTATATGATCTTATGCATATGATAGATTGACAAGCAAATGTATTACATATGTGTTTTGAATTCGGGTTTGAATTCTGTAGAGTTTGTTGAGCATAGCTCCAAACGGATCTGGGTATTGTATTGAGAGAGTGAAGGCTTGTAATAAAATCTGAGCAAGTGATTCTTGGTGGACGTAGCCCAAATTGGGTGAACCACGTTAAATATTGTCTCTCTATGTTGTGTTATTTATTCTGCACTTTTATTTGAGATTTGTAATATTTTCTGCATATTAGTTTCTACTGTTGCGATTCTGTAAGAGATTATTCCGCATATTTTATCTCTTATTTCCTAACATGGTTTTTAAAATAAAACCAACCATCATGTTTCCCCACGCACCACTTCATGGGAAGAGACGCCAATTTATCCTCACGATGTTCAATTATATTAAAGTCTCCTCAAACTAACCAATAAGAAAAAGGTAAGTTATTTTCCAACCATCGCCATAACGATGTCCTTTCCGTGCCATCGTTAGAAACATAAATATTGAGAATGTCAAAATAAAAGCCATTAATTTCCAAAATAATCCACATGACAAGATTTTGAGGATCATGCGCCGTGGAAGAAATTAGAGCAGAAAAACTAGGAGAGACAGAATTAGAGCAGATTTTGAGGATTTTCGCGTCAACCTCTCTTTCTCAGCACCTCTCCTATAGTCCAGGTGTCTATGGAGTGCTCCATTCAGGTTGACTCTGGCTAGAGGGAGCTTACTATGTCTGAGTATTCATAAATTTTTATGGAATATAATGCCTCACGGAGTCTTAAAAAACTTCTCAATTATTGGCAAAATTACTGATTTTATGCTTCAAAGCACTTAATATGTATTACTCCCGATTTGATGAGCCTATCCATCACGCAGGTTCGCAGTCAACGCGAACCTGCACAAAACTTTGACCAGTGCTATCCTTGTACCCAGCCGGCCTTGAACCCGAGACCCCCGCGCCCTATTTCTCGTGCCCCACCATCTTGCTGCGCACTCACGTATGAAACCATATGGCGCCGGTTCCTTTTAAAAAACCTCAAACGGAAATTTGACGGAAAAGGAAACAACGTATTACGTTGTTACCTATATAGGTAACAACGTAATACGGTGTTTCCTTTTCCGTCAAAACTAACGGCGACGCGACAAAACTAACGGCAACGTGACGGAAAGTACTTTTTCCCTATTGTGCGAACTTGCGTGAGAGATAGACCTAGCCCTCCCGATTATAAGCATATCTATTCTTCGTATAGAAATTTGTAATATTTCCATTTTTGAGTTGCAGTTCAAAAAAAAAATCTAAAATATTATTTTACTCAACACTTATTGGATAGAAAACGTTGAGATTTTATTGCAGTCTTGACGTTTTTTCCATCCACTTGAAGTCACCATCATAAAATTGATTGCTTTGCATAACACTTTTCTTTTATACATATTTTTCTAGAAAATCTTATTTATTGTAAGAAAAAAGAATTTGTGCATTCTAGTAAATCTTATTTTAAGAAATTTATAATAATATAGTACTCTTATAATATTATCACCATTTACATATAAGTGCTATAAAGGATGAAGAAGGTAAATCTACTTTCGAAATGGAAGGCAGAGGAAGAAATACTTAAGTCCTTAGAATGTAAATAATTTCCCCTTTGTAACACACATTTCATTATATGATTTTGTCATTTTGTGTGACATACATTTCACATTTTGATTAGATATGAAATAATGGCTTTATTTTTTCAGACATTATAATATGGTTGCTAATACAAATCCATATTTACACTGTCAGGTGGGACTATTAGTAGAGTTAGAATTTTTATTACTACAGAAGCTTATGGCTTTGTCAACCACAGAGGCTGAGTATGTTCCCTGCTCGACAGAGGCCCTCAAAGAGATGATCCCTTGGTTACAACAATTGCTTGAGTCTAAATGGGGCTATTGGAAAATATTAATAAATGTATGTCTTTCCATCAGTGAAACTTCAGAGTGCTATACATTTTGGTTAGAACTTTGCTTTTAATTGGTAGGACGAAGTATACCTTAAAGGTAGTTAAATATCAATTCATCAGGCACAGCTTATGACTCAATGAAATATTAAGTTGAAGTAGGAGTTGAATCTTATCTTGGGTTTTTGATATTATATAGACAAGATGACTATTGTTTTAACAAGGGATAAACTTAAGACTATGTATTAACTAATAATAAGGGATCCCCACCCGCGTAATGACATTGGTAACATCTTAAAAAAATTGAATCAGTGGAACATCAGTCACCAAGTGGGAGATTGGTTCTCCTCATGGAGCCTATTTTCATGTTACGAGTGTGGAATATTGGCCTTCTATTTCTTTATTTTTGTTGGTATCATTTTATGTATAATGCAACTCGCCGGTGCAGCTGCTCAGGGGGGTTCGGGGGCATAGCCTATCCTATAGCAAATTATCATGGGTGGTAATATGTAACCGATGAGGTATATGGTGCTTATACCATTATGGACTGTATTTTGGGCCCATGTTATATAAACATTAAAACAAAACATGGTAAAATATGCCAAGAGGTATACGCACCTATACCTCTCGGCATATTCTACATATATTTATATATGATAGGTATGCTAGTTTATCCCAAGTGTGGGTGGAGAAGAAACCAAACGGTTTTGTAAACACTGCTCAAGCGGTGGTAGGTGAACTGACTAGTGTTAATATGCAAATGATGAGTATTGACTAAGCAAGTGTATTACATATGTGTTTTGAATCCCCATTTGAATTCTGAAGATTTATGTTGACCATAGCTCCAAACGGATTTGAGTAATTTACGTATTGAGAAAGTGAAGGCTTGTATTATAATCTGAGCAAGGGATTCTTGGTGGAAATAGCCCAAATCAGATAAGGGTTCAATGATACCAGGAAAAAATCATAGTCTCTCATATGTTGTGTTAAGAAGTTTATACAAGAAAACTTTTAATTGAGATTTCTAATACCTTCTGCATATTAATATTACTTACTGTTCATCAATTCTGTTAGGGATTACTCCGCATATTTTATCTCTTAGATCCTAACATTAGTTGAGAAAATAAAACCAACCATCACGTTCCCCCACACACCATGTTTTTCATGGGAAGAGACCCCAATTTATCCTCACGATGTTCAATTATATTAAAGTCTCCTCAAACTAACCAATAAGAAAAAGGTAAGTTATTTTCCAACCATCGCCATAACGATGTCCTTTCCGTGCCATCGTTAGAAAAATAAATATTGAGAATGTCAAAATAAAAGCCATTAATTTCCAAAATAATCTACACGGCACGATTTTGAGAATCATGCACCGTGGAAGAAATCAGAGCAGAAAAACTAGGAGAAACAAAATTAGAGCAGATTTTGAGGATTTTCGCGTCAAACTCTCTTTCTCAGCACCTCTCCTATAGTCAGATTCTTGAGGCACCATTTGTGACCCAGGGAGTGGCGCTCCATGTCAGTGTTCATGATTCTGGCTAGCCCCAGGGAGCTTACTATTCCGGTCAAGAGGATTCTGAGTATTCATAAATGTATTGGCTATGGAATATAAGTGTGCCTGCACAATAGGTGGCCGGAGTCTTAAACCGAAAGTTAGGTGGAATTCGTGCCTCAACTTGCACTCAGTGATATTATGGTGCATGAATTCTAGAGCATCCTTAAGTAGCCTGAATTATTGCACAATCGACATATTACGTTGATAGCCGTAACAACGTAATACGGTGTTTCCTTTTCCGTCAAAACTAACGGCGACGCGACAAAACTTGATGGAAAACTTTTTCCCTATTGTGCAAACTTGCGTTAGACCTAGCCCTCCCGATTATAAGCATATCTATTCTTCGTATAGAAATTTGTAATATTTCCATTTTTGAGTTGCAGTTCAAAAAAAAAATCTAAAATATTATTTTACTCAACACTTATTGGATAGAAAACGTTGAGATTTTATTGCAGTCTTGACGTTTTTTCCATCCACTTGAAGTCACCATCATAAAATTGATTGCTTTGCATAACACTTTTCTTTTATACATATTTTTCTAGAAAATCTTATTTATTGTAAGAAAAAAGAATTTGTGCATTCTAGTAAATCTTATTTTAAGAAATTTATAATAATATAGTACTCTTATAATATTATAAAAAACAAAACAAGAAAATCTTATTTATTGTAAAAGATACTATTTTTCCAAGATTTGCTTATTCGAGCGGCATCAGCTTATGGAAGAGCCCCGCGATTCATATCATCAGTAACACTCATACAGTGTCATATTCACTCTCAGACGGAAATAAACATCTCCCTCGTATGAATCAGTGGAAATAGTGGCAATTCCTCTGGCCATCAAGAAATCACCAGTTCCTCCCACAACAGATATATCTCTGTACTTAGTCAGGATTGGATCCGCTCCATTGAAGGTGATGGTGCCCTTGTGATCTGTGGAATTCAGCACAAATGTAAAGCCCAGCCAAGCAGTGAAAGTACTCTTCACGTCATACAAATATAATCCCTGAGCTCTCCCAACTGGACGAGAGTGCAGATTATTGTCCAGAGTAATCGGATCATCAAACACAACCAAATCTCCAAGATGATTATTACCAGTCAAAGTAGTGAGATTAGCCCCTTCAGGGGCTGCAACCATTGCAGAAGTTGCATTCTTGGCATTTTTCCCATTGTAGAGGATATCATGAAAATATAGCACCAAATTCCTGCAGGGCTTTGGAAGCTTCTTCTTCTTCCACCCAGACCCATCGGCAGCTTTGAGCACAACAGTGGACATTAGAAGCCACAGAAAACACAATTGCAGGACTTTTCCACAATACCCAGATGCCATGGCTTTATAAATTCTTATGCCCAGTACTCCTATATATCTATATATGTATCCAAACCATCACAATGGAACATTTATAGACTTTCACATGTGCAATCAATGTACAGGGAAATATTAGTTGGCTTGGTTGCATTGAAGTGATTCAAGGTTTCAGGCCGGTGCGGTCTATCACTTTTGGCAGTAGATTGCGAAATAATGTGACAAACCCAAGTGGTAAATTCAATAGACCAACTTTTGCATGGTACAAAACCAACTCTCATTTACAACTTTCACAAGTATATTATTACTTTTATCAGGATAACAAATGCATAACTTGTGATCAAAATAGTGGTGTTCAAACAATAGTCCAATTGAATGTTTAGTTCAAACACTAACCGTTTGAGAACACTCCAAATGGAGGGAACCTGCCACATTGGAAGTCAATAATTTATAAAGGGATGAACCTGGGATTTTATCCACTTTTATGAGTAGTTACCGTCTTCAGCCATGTTATCACACTCTACTATTCATCATCCATAAAAATATGTATGTAGAACATAAAACTAGTTCAATTATTTATGTAAGATCTTATGTATTTAATATTTATAATTAATAATATTATTTTTAATTGAGAATTGTTCTACTAATGAAGTTGGTAGTCACCCCAAATACTAGGTGGACACAATTGCACCCTTAAAAAAGACACCACTTAGGGTCAAGAAATATTATCATCTTAAACAAAACAAAATCCAATTAAAATAATTAGACAAAAGGTAATTAAAAGTCACGTGGAGAGTGTGTTTATATAATATGGGTAAATTCCAATGTCATTGTTGTATAGGAAGTTATGGAACCAGTCAACTTTTCTCTTCAAAGAGCATTGTTTATGAAGATTGACTTTGAGAAAACTTATGATAGGATTGAGTGGACATATATCCTTGCATGCTTTAGACCTAAGTACTTAGCTCTCATTCTGCTTACATTGTCAACATGTTTCAAGATGTAGGAGCTTGTATTATTATGGTATTACTATCAATGGGGTGCAATCTTTCATGTTTGGTCTTCACATCCATTAGGCACATGTTTTTCTTTGGTTCCCTCTCTATACATTCTAGGTGTTGAAGGGTTTTTCTATTTGTTTTCCAACTATTTTTTGAAAGGTTTGATTAAAGGCATCTCTCTCCCTCAATATGATTGCCATCTCATCAATGTGCACTTTGCTAATGAATCCTTTTTCTCTTTTAGAAGAAGAGTCTTTAGTGAAGAATGGTATGGAATGCCTTGAATTTCTTTCTTTCTTCTAGCTCTACCATTAAAAGGTGAAAGACTCAATGCTACAAATAGTATCTTCCCCCACACCTCCTTGGTTGGAGGGATACCAATGTTAGAGTATTCAACCTGGTGAGAGATTCGAGTTTTTTAGGAATCTTATTTTCTTTCCAAGCTTCTTCTTTTGAGATTTTGTTTTATTCTATTCAGAGATATGAGAAAAATATTTCATATTGGATCACCAAATCTCTCTCCTTGGCTGGGAAAACATAGGTTTGTTCTAAATTTCTTACTACCACACATGTTTTTTATTATTATTGGGTGCCTTCCAAAGTTGTTTATGCTAAATAAGAGGATTTGCTAAGGAATTTCCTATGGGCCAATCCTCAAGGATGCAATGGGTTTCATATATTCTCTTGGGATATTTGTTGTGGTCTCAAAGAAGATATAGGTCTTGGCCTCATTCACATCTAGTCTTCAAGGCCAACCTCTAACTGTCAAATGGATTATCATAGGATTAGAAGGTTTTGAAGCATATTGAAAAATATTTTTAAGATATTGAATCTCTCAGGGAATTTATCTTGGTAGAAAGGCTTGTAATGGCCTCGAGATACACTTTATCCTCATCACCCCTATTCATATTAAGGTTTGTTCTACATTTGTGGCTAAAATTATTTGGAAGGCTTGGGAAATGATCAAAATTAACCTTGTCTAAATCGGAGATGGATTCAAGATTGGGTTATCCTTTATTTTACATCCCTTTATTGGTCCCATTTTCTCAACTTTCACAACGTCCCTCTTTCCATGGCTCCATGGACTAAGAGCCCCAACCTACTTAAAAAGAAAATTAAGTCTTTTTTTGATATCTACTACATGGTGTCTTGAAATTGGGTTCCTTGTAATACTCTCAAGGATATGATTTAGCTCAAGAAACAGGAATGTGAGTCTATTTATAAAGTTCAAAATGCCATACCTGATGATTACCTTCATAAAATTGGTATTATGTCTAGAGCACCCTAGTGGAGGAACTAGAATTTTCCAAGTGTAACTCCCTTCCGTGGGCACAAATACTGACTTGTTTACCAACTCCTTGTTGCCCACCACCTCCAAGTTGATATGCTTAATCACTGCTAACAATTTATATATGTAGATTCTACTTGGTCTATGTGCTTTGATAATATTTGGAAGGCCATTATAGAGCCCAAAAAAGCCCAATTCCTTTAGTATATCCTTTGCTAGGGTTTTCATGTGGGAGATAGTTAGAAACATGTACGGGGGTTGTTAATCCCATTTTCCTTCCTTCCATTATCCTAAGAATGTAAAACATTTATTTATTTTTTCCCTCATGCTTATTCTACCTCGAAGTTGATTCACATATTTTTTTAATCATTCCTTCTAGAAATATTCACCTAGAAAATTGCCTTGCTAGGGGAGTCAAAAAGGTTTCTTATAAAATAAAAAAAATCATATTTTTTTATGTTGATATTCTCTTTCACGTTTATAAAATTAGAAATCGTGTTATTTTAAAAAAATTAGTTACATCCACGATGCTTTATATCTAAGTTTAGGATGAAAATGTTATATGGAGGTTGGGCACCTCAAAATCCTCCTTAACCATTAAGGTGATTCCTTGTGCTAGTATTCATATGCTTCTTGATTCTCCTAACTATTGTTCACAATCTAAGTTTGTATCTAAGGACTTGGATGCCATTACTGCTTTAAACAACAGTAGGGATTCTCTTCTTTCTCTTGTTGGCCTTATATTGAAAAATTAAGTGGATACAAGTAGTGTTTGATATACTTAGTGGCAATGGAAGTAATTATGGTCTCTGAGTCAAACCCTTTAAAGAAAATTTCCCTGATCTTTCTCTTTTGATTTGTCCATCTAGGAAACTCGAGGAAGAAGAAGCAAATAATTATGGTTGGGATCCCATGCCTAACAAAACATATCTTCCCATTAGTAGTGGTTGATGAAAGGAAATCATAACATCCCTCCTCCTTTGCCTCCACTAGCTTCCCTATTTTTTACATTTTCACAATTCTCTATGATTTGGTGTTTGTATTCTTGATGGACCTTGATTTTCATCTATTTTTGTTTGAAAATGTTTTATTAATTGTATGCAATCATCACAAGATTTAATTTTATTTTCTCGAAGATTTGATTAGCTTAATGTGAATGGATTATGGGGTGTGATACCACTTCACTTTGTTTTGTACACATATTTTTGTAATATATTCTATATAGAAAAGTACTTTTTAATAGAAATAAAGTCACTTGAGAAATATACAAACTTAAGAAAAAATACAACTCATTAAAATCCCCTTCTAAATAACATAACTAAGAGAATAAAAAATATAAGCATTTTTTTATTAAATTAGTTGGACAGGTTGAGGATTATTAGGATTGTTTCCTTATCACCACCACTAAGTAGATCATCTATATCAAGTATTAACTCCCACATGTCACTATTTTTTCTTTATCTTCTTAATGTTCCATTGAACAAATAGGGGAAATGGATACTCATGGTAGTATGGAATAGGGTGATTAACTCCTTAAGCTATAAAAATGATAAAACTCACAACCCCATGACCATGACCTTGAGAGCAAATTCAATGGTAGGATAAGTCAGGTGGCACCATGCTTGCATCATATGAGGTACTTCCCTTGATAAAGGCCCTTTTAGTACATAAGAACTAATATAATAAATCTTCTATTTTATTTTTAATTTAAAAATTTCTACTTAAGTAAAATCTTGTGATTTCAATTATTTATCATCTTGATATGTGTTGATACCTAAGTTTGGTAATTAGGTACTTGATATTCATTTGTCTTATATCCTTTAATTGTGACTTGTGCACAAAAATAAAGCTTAAATGCAATATTTCACTCTCTACTAAGGCTTGAAAATACTTGATATGCTCCTACTAGGTAGATACAAGATAATGTGCGTCATAAGGGGGGACAAGTGGCCACTTTTTTCTTCTTGTAAAAAATAATAATACGTGAACTTGGAGAGACTTTTAGTGACACGAAGTCAAATAATTTTGTGACATTGTAAGAGGATAAATTGTGACATTTCGAATCTAGTTTCTAAATACGTAATTTTTTTGCATTGCCCAAATGAGGTAATTATGTGAAATTTATGCATTTTTATCACTAGATACTAAGTTTATGTCAAACTATAACAAAAGTGCATGTATATAAACACATTTTTTGGGAGCAAACAAATTAAATTTTACATTAAATTTTAAATTAAATTTCATACAAGGATTTACAAAATGTTGGAGATTTTTGAGAATATTTTTTCAAACTTTTATAATTAATATAATTTTTTTTAACAAGTCAATAAAGTAGGAAAAATGAAAACAAAAGTGTATAGACGCGCCATTCCAGGGGCCCATAGACAATATGTAATATACAACTTTGAGCTTAACTTCATACTATTTTTTTGAAAAGTAGCAGACATTGTGTAGATTGTTGAGATTTAAATTTTCTAATATGTTAGCTAATTGTCAATAAATCATTATCAATCAGCAATAATACACGAATAAATCAAAATGAGTTACATTATGTAGAATTTATGTAATAACTAAAAATACTAATCTAATCTTTGAAAAAAAAATTCAGAAATTAGATTCTCCACTCTACACACCCATATATATTTTTAAAATACAAAAATTTGATGAATATTTTGTGCCTATGAAGGCAAATAAATATTAAAAATTATCCAAAAGCCATGTTAGGTGGTCTAGTTTAGGTCTAAATATTATTTTTGCATCCGCAAGTCAAAAATCGATGCTTTTTGGATAGAAAAAAGTCATTTTTAAAAAAGAAAAGGGCACACACAATTTGTAAAGGGCACACACACTTAGCAAATGGTGCATTTCCTTTGCAAAACACTAAACACTAATAGAAAATAATTTTACAAAGTGCATGTTTATAATTAACTTCTTATTATTGTTAATGTTTTACAAAGAACATACGCCCTATTTAATGTAAAGGGCATGTGTCATTTGTAGGACATAGGGTGTATACCCTATTTATTTCGATATTTTGAACCTGTTTTTTATGTTTTTTTTATAAAAGGGCATATGCCCTTTGTGCAAAATAAAAATAACCACAAAATAGACCCCCAAATTTGTGCATCTACCCTATTATACTAGTCAAACACCTACAAGATAGATCTCATTTCTCATAGACATCCTATATCTCCAATGAGACCTCCATATATTAACTTATAACATTCTACCTTCTTAGACACTATTATCCAGACTAGGAAAAAACCATCATATAGTTTTTTCCATGTTTAATGGTTCTATGCATATTGGGATAGTGGTCACATATTTTAGTTATACTTTATATCCAGTTTTAGTGTAATATCACATCACATGGAGTGGTATAACACTAATTTATGTGCACTCATTACTCACTTGACATTCTCAAGAGATCTTATAGCAAATACATATCAAGTCTTAAGAAAAACTTCCCTGATATTTTGTAAATCAAGAGAAGACATTAGGTGTAGCATCTATAAAAATCTAAAACACTCTAAACCAAGATAATACCATATCAAGCCAAGTCAAAGTCATCTCAAGGAAAAATAAAATACTATCAAATATCTACACAGAAAAGGGTACTTTAAGGGGTTTTTACTTTGGCGAATATTGATCTATAAGGAATATATTCTAGCACTAATTCTATGCAGTACTCATGAAGGTTACATATGAAATAACCTAGTTAGCACACTATTGGTTTTGAAGAATAAGGGAAAATACAAGGGAAAGGTACTCTACAATTATAACCAATATTACACAAGAAATAGGATAACAACATGGATTTTGATCCCCTCATTTGGGAAATGTAGTGCAACTTTTCGTCAAAATCAACAAGGGGTTTGCCACCAAGGGAAATCCAATTCAACCACACACCAAACTTATCATATAATGTTTATTTCAGTGTTAGTACAAGAAACTAGGGTTTGATCATTATAGGAGCAGACATGAGTATTATAGAACAAAAGGTATATGAAGCTATTAAAGATGAATATGAAGCCACATATATTGAAAAATAACTGCAAAGTAGTGTCATACACTAACACACAATTGGAAAGAAGCATATCACTTTAGTGTCCAAATACGGTGCTAGTGTCCAGGAAGGTCTTAGAACTCCATTATAAAGACAAGAAAAACATCTACAATGTTGTCATAGCATATTTGACCTTGTTCGAGATATAAATCATTTTATGAATTGGAAGAAAATCTAACTGCACTCATTTTATTATGTTTTATTATATTCATCATATAACCTAATTGAATGCAACTTCTTACTATTATTTAATATCTACTTTCATATCTAAATGGTTAGATTATTTATATATTAATTTTGGTTGCACATTAGTTTCTGATATTTTAATCCTAATTAAATTAAAGTAAACAACAATATTTTATTTGGATGTAATCATTTTGTGAACCTAGTTATTAATTATACACAACCTTCCCTAACTTCTAAGGTTTCAAAATTCTTTCTTTTAGGATTTGTATTTCAGATTTAAATTCTAATTTTTTGTATATGATCTTCCAACATTTCCCTATGGTTTCATCTTTGATATAACTAGTCTAAGGTTTACATACTCTTCATTCTTTGTAGGCTTATAATAGACTTTTATCCAAAATACTAGGCACCATTAGGGATTCCTTTTATCACATAGCTTATATATTACATAATTTATTATCTCTTTCTATAAGGCATGGACAACCAATGCTATAAACTTTGACCACACTTATTTATCCTCTAAAGATAGTAAGGACTTATATTAACCATTTCTTACTACAATTAACATTGAAATTTCTTAATTAAGAGGGTATTAGTTTATGGTGGCTTCATAACGAATATATTTCCTTAGTCCTTATTCCAAAAAATGGGCATCTCTATGAGGTATAGTCAATGATTCACTATTATTTCTAAGAACTTGGAAATTACTCCTCGACCCATATTGGGCATAATCAAACTAGAAATATTTTTTGTACCTCTAGGAATGCCTACTAAATTTACCATTTTGGATACACCTTTACATTACAATCATTTATTAGGAAAATCATAGATCCATAATATGACATTTTTACCCTCTGCATTACATAGATTCCTTAAAGTCATCCATAAGGGACACGAGTACACTCTCCCAACCATGATAATCTTTATAATTGTTTTCAAGTTCTGATATTGAATTATCATATAGACTCGGTTATCCTCATAGATGCACCTATCAATTGGTCGATACTCCTTCTTAGAGGAACCCACTTGACTAATATATTATGGGCATCACAATAGATTCATCTAAGGGAGATTTTAAAATCACAATAATATCAACAATGATCATAAAAATCATTCCTCTGAAGAAGATGATGAGCATGGATGTTCATAATTTCTTAACCATAACTAGATCAAGTTAAATATTTGTTACACATAGTTAGAGATGAAGTTAATAATAGATATATATATATATATATATATATTATTAACTTCATCTATATATATATATATTCCACTTGTGTCTCATGTGGAAGCTCATTTTCAAGTTACCAAACCTATGTGTTCTATGCTTACATTCACCCTTTGTATGGGGAACCTTTGGTCAATCAAAACATTCTTCTTTCTATTCTAGTTACTAGTAGTATTATTACACCACCTCTTGTGCACATCTATGGACCCTTGTATACCTCATTCGGTGTATGTTCCCACATGCATATTGTTCACAATATATAATCTAAGTATTTTAAATTTATCATTATCCATTAGAACTTTAGGTGGATTCCCATCCTTTACTTAGGGGTTTTGTCAATCCCAATCTTCCCATTTATAAAGGTAAAAGATATCAATTTTTTTATCCTTTTAGGAAGAATTCCTAGATTAATACTATAATGATAAACTCCTTACCAATCTATTTCCACAAAGTCTCAAATATTATGCCATATAATGGCTCTATGACATCCTCATTCAATTTGTTAAGGCCTTTTATCCTTTTAGGAAGAATGCCTGGATTAATACTACAATGATAAGTTCTTTACCAAGTTATTTCTTCTAAGTATCAAATATTATGCCATATAATGGCTCAACAAAGTCCCTATTCAATTTTTTAAGGCCTTCAAACTGTTGTTTGATCAATTATTATCACACTTCTCAATCAATATTATAATCAGGAATTATCCTACACCAAATTTCAAAACTTAAACAAGATTCTAATCAGACTATTAATGTCTTTGTTACAATAAAAAATGATTCTTATTAAGATAAGTAATTCACTTTTCGATAATGAAATTCATACTATATTCATACATATTTTACTTTCTTCCTAGGAATAAGTCTAATGACAATAAGAATGAAGTAAAGATAACATTCAATTCTATATCTCCACTAAGTAGGATTCAATTACAGGTCCCTCCTAGGAATCCATCCACATAACTAACTTCACCACCACATGTTGTACCTAAGAGATAACTTAATTATTTAACCTCATGTCTCTCCCTCTACCTGTGGAGTTTGATATGAGAAATCTTCAATCTATATCATTTGATGTTAATGTGTGTTATGACTATCACTAGTGTATTGACTATTTAAAAAAATGATTCCTCAATATAAATTATGCCATTCAAGATCTAATGGGTGATAAAAATATTGAATTAAATACCAATCAAGAGGATTTTAGACAACCAATTAGTGAGAATGCAAAGCTTAAAATATTCAATGATATATTGCCTCAGTATACAACAAATACCAAAGACACTTTTGAGGTCCATCTTTCATACAATATGCGCTATCCTCCTCTTTATTATAGCCATTTATTAGATGTTATTATTAAGACTATAACTACTATTCTACTTCCACAACCTACTATAATATTTGATGAGGATGAAATAGTGGATTATTTTTTAGATTAAAATGCATGATGTATTCTAGATTATAATAATCAATAGCCTATCTATAATGTCAAGGTTGACAATGGATTTGATGAAAATATATGTATTATGAAATTTCTTAAATCTTTGGGATATAATGGTAAACATTTACAATCCAATTTTTGAGATATTTTTGGATCTATTAACATATTATGTTGCCCCTTCAAGTTGGGACATTTATTCTATCTAAACCTTTCTTTGCTCTTCAGAGAATTGGGATATGTGATATGTTACTAGGATTCCCTTGGCTTCATAAGATTCATTATATCACTTCTAATCATAGTAATTACATATCCAAATATATCTATTACTACAAAGCTTTCAAATTTTAGGTCATTATTTATGAGTCCACTTTGTTGTTAATAGATAATATTCATAATCCCACTCCTTGTGAATAAATGGTTGTATGACCTATAATCACACCAATTTTTTAAACACTTCCTAATAAAGTGATAAATACTCTTATACTATCACCTCATTAACATAAATTGTAATTAAACTCACGTAAATTGAATTAAATGTATTTTATTATAAAATTAAAATCAACTCAAGAGGTCCTAGAATGTAAGATTAAAATGACACAATCTCCTATGTAATACACTAATACATCAAGTCACACACCTCCTCCAATGGTCCATTCAAAACATTCACTTATATCATAACATTTTGATGGAATGACACGTAATGAAATTCACAACTATCATTCATACTCAAACACATTTTTTGCATCCCATCCTTTGTATGCATTTATCACCAAGTAACATTCTCTCAACTATTTATAAACAATTACAAAATAAAAGATCAAAATATCTCAAAATTGAAAATCATTTAAACATTCTAAAATAAAAAATCAGAACCTAAGCATAGATTGATTTACTAGTTTCTACTCTACATATGTTGTTAGACACATGATTTGATATATAGCATATTATATTTTCTATACACACAATCATTTTACAAGGCATATGAACACAATACAATATAGACAAGACTCTACATGGTTTCAGATATTAGACTTTCCTTTCACCTAGTGACCTTTCTAATCTAGGGGAATCTTCTGCACTATTAGGTGATATTATTCTATTTACCACACAAATATCTCCATTTCTAATTTAGATATCCTAGAACTTTGTTCATATTATACATTGTGATATATTTTACTATCACAATTTTTAGGATAGTCACATGAAGATTGTATAGGACTAGTATTTATATTTTTATTTACATATTGGCTATTATTTATTTAATATTTACACTTTGATTACTTATTGTTTGTCTTGTATGTGCATTCATTCGATTAATTATGTGTGTATGGAACTTTGGCATTTTTTAGGTCTCATTAGCCTTTTCTTACATGTTGATCTTGGCGTATTACAAATTTGTAACATTGGTGTGTCCCTTGTATCTAGCTATTTTACATTTCTACGTGACATTGTACATGAATTTGTGTGTGTTCTTATGTGATTGTATTCTTGTTGTATTTTTTGATCTCTAAGTGACATGATTTATATCATACAGTCTCTATAAGGCTTGGTTATATAGATATGACCACCTACAACCACCTCATATATGCATTATAATGATGATGATCTAATATATATGACATATAAAAACTATAATTATTTTGAGATGAATAATCTAAAATCTATCTGACTCATCTCAAAAGAAGGGGCATTCATTAGGGCTATCAAAAAAATATCAATGCAAATCAAGCATATGCACAAAATTATAGAATATGAAATCCACAAAATAGGTTATAGGAACAAATTTATAGAATTATAAATATGAAGAGGTATAGTTTCTATACAGGGAGAGTAACATGTATTCTAATAGAAACATTAATGTAAATCAATCACATATGAAAAGTTACACAATACAAAATCCACAAGAATAGGATATAGGAACAAATTTAAATAATTATAAATATGAAGAGGTATAATTTCTATACATGGATAGTAACATGTATTCAGATAAAAACATTATACAAGTTTCCTAAGCATTAATGATTTGATCCAACTCAATTCTAAAATACAATGTTATATAAAAATTTAGATATTATAGCGCGGTTTAGATAGGAATTTCACCTATATGAACATAGGTTACAACAAATAATAACTACATGTTATTGCAAATTTAGAGGGCATGATTGTTATGTAAATTATAAGTTATAAACTTATCAATTTACTTGTTGTCATAACTATTTCAAGAATTTTAGGATGTTTGATAAGTACAAACCTAGATCCATTTATAGTTTTGTGGTTTGTTAGCAAAGGCACATAAGGGTTTAGTGACGCATGGTGTCCTATGGCATTAAAATAATCAGTCCCATGAAATTCCAACTTTCTTCAAGTTTTGGTCTTATTGTACCCTAAGGCTCTTAACTTACAATTATTATTACTCTTCTAGCTATATTTATCAAGGTTTATGCATCCCTGAATCTATTGGCATTTCATGTTGGATCTTCCACTTCCTTGACCTTATTCTGATTGGAGATTTTATTAACCCTAAATTTTCATGTTTGGTACAAAAATTTCCATCTCCTCATGCATTTTCAAGGATTCATGGTCTTCTACATTTATAAGGGAAATTTGCTCCTACATATATATAGGTTTTATACTTCCTTGTTAATTTTTATAAATTTGTAAATTTCAAATTCAATTTTAATATATTCAGTATTAAAGATTCATTTTTCATTATATGGATATTTATTACACTCTTGTATTTCAGATTTTTATCTTAGGGGTAACTTGCATTCATTCAAACATTCAAATAATCAAACAATCAAGAAAATACAAAGTAACACCTAAATTTTGTATTCAGGTACTTGATAGTATTTTCTAGATTATATCCCTTAATCATGAATTGTGCAACAAAAAAATTGAATGCATTACTCTAGTATCTCCCAAGGATTGCAAAGACATCATATTATCCTACTTTTCTACTTAAATGTGCACAATACTAATCTCATTGGTCATATACATACTATATATCCTATCATACTTCTCTATATTTCCACTTATAAAAATTTACCTCCCTAGACACTACTATCTTGGATGGATATAACCATAATACAGTTTCATCCCTATTTGATGATTATGTATGTAGTGGCATAAAAGTAAATTTTAAAAATGTTTATATTATTTTCACTTCTTACATAGACTTAGTGTGAAATCACATCCTGTGCAATACTATAAGTAAGTTATATGCACTAATTTACTCACCTAGCATTATCTAGAGATCTTCTTGAAAATATTCATAAACTCTTAAAAATATACCATAATATTCTCTAGATTAAGAGAATGCATTAGGAGAAGCATCTATACAAGTATAAAATACTATAAATTAGGTAAAAAGAAAACCAAGACAATTCAAAAACATCTCAAGGGATATTCAAGCACCATCGAGTATCTACACACTAAAGGGCACTGCAAGGTAAGTTCATGGAAATGGGGGGGGCAAAAAATAGCCAAAAATGATTTTGAAAGGAATTTCGTACATAACATTCTCATGTTATGGCTCTATCACATTATAATGTGATCATGTTATAACTTGGTTGTGTTATAATGGCAATACGTTATAGTTTAGTAATTCCAAGCCATAATGTGCTCATGTTATAATGTGGGTAAATTTTAATTGTTTTGAAAATAGTAAATAAATCCCGGTTGAGACTGAGCATTCACAAATTTTCATTTCAAAAAACACGCAAGTGAGTAAAAACACAAGTGAGGAAGTACATGAGCATTTTGGTTTACACTAAGGCTTCTAGGAACCTAATAAAAATGGGTAAATACGAGAGGTGAGTTAAACCAAAATTTAGGGTAATTTTAGTGAACAATAAAATATATTGTTTTGCATTTCTTTAATATACATCCTCCTCCACCTAATCAAAACCCTTTTCTACCTCAAAATATTTTTTCACTTGCACATATACATGAAAATAATGTGCCAAAAGATAATGGAAAATAACCCCCTCTCCTCAAACTCTTATAATTCCCACACATCCTCCTCAAATGAAAGAATTTTTTTTAGGGAAAACAAAAAAAAAAAAAGTTAAGATTTGAGTTTTGATAAATAAAAATCCTTAATGCCATAAGCCCCTATTTCCAAAAACATGCAACATCACTAGAATAATTGGTATCACATATTGATTTTATAACTACACAAATAAACACATGAGAGGAAAACAAAAATAATTGCTGCCAATTTTATGTAGCCAAATTATCTTATGATGTGGCAAAGAAATATAATTTTACCTTGAAGAAAAGTTATGTGCATTGTTTACCAACCTAAAAAATAATGCACCTTAAGAAAGGAACTAAAAAAGCTTCTCAATCAGTTGGTTTAAAAACAAGAAGATAAAAAACAAATTTTGGGATGGATGATGGATGATGCGTGTAATGAAATTTCTTAGATAGATATAAATATCAGTAGAAATAGAACACCAAACAAAACCAAAATTGATATAATGATTGTAATATGAGAGTATAATAATTTAGCCACTTCAATGGGGAAATCTACAAACCATACAATAAGACTCAAATACTCAATATGATGAATACCTACTCCTTACTACTTCATATATATACCATTCCTATACTATGGCCAACACCAAGGCCGACCTACTAAACATATGAAAGCATAAATGAATGGCATGTGCCAATAAAAGTGATTATGCAAGCCACAAGTTCGCCCTACATATACAATATAACCTATAATACTAAGGGCATAACATGCACTTATCCTTCAAAGTAGTATTTTCCCCAATGTTGGAAAGCCTTTGATGTTACTGTAGAAATGCTTTATCCTCCCATGTTGCATCTTCATTGACTAGGTACTCAATAATGACTCTTGTCCTTAACCTTTTTGTGCACATATAGAGGATCTCTTTAGGTTCCAACATGATCCTTACCTCCTTGTCTAACTCACGAAGAATTAATTGGGTTGACGCCTTATTCCCAATTATTTTCTTTAAGAAAGAAACATGGAATACTAGATGTATTTTATCTCCCTGAGGGAGCTCCAGTTTATATGCTACATTACCATTTTTCTGCAAAACTTGTAAAGGACCATAGTATTTAGGTGTGAGATGATTATCCTTCTTTTGTTTTTCTAAGGACAACTGATGAGGCTAGAATATGTCTCGTTAATGTACAATAAATGATCTTATTTTACTCTCCTTTTTTTATCAAGTTTGACTGCATTTTGTGACTTTTGTTTGATCTAATATAAGTTAGGATGTAATTGTCCATATTTTTTTTTATTGTAGTTCCAACGTTTAAAAACTCTATAATTCCTAAAAAATTTCTTTGGAAATTCAGTTTTGTAATAAAACAGGTCACAATCAGTCGAAAGAAAAAAGTATGAAGTGGTCAGCATGTTTTTGGAAGCATTGGCTTGAATATGACTCAGTTCCGGAACTCCATTACGCAGTTACGAGCTCTATCACTTAGTTCCAGAACTTTCGGACTTAGTTCTAGAACTCCATCACTTAGTCCCGGAACTTTCAGACTTAGTTCAAGAACTCCGTCACTTAGTTTCGAAATCCCACATGTAGCTCAAGAACCCTCACAGTTAGATCTAGAATGATTTCCTTTAGTTATGGAACTTCTCTAAAGTTCTGGAACCGGTGAGAATTTATTTATTCCAACAATGTCTGGTGATTTAGCAATCAATGATCCTTTCAATTAGGATCAGATTAGAAGATTTCCGATTCTTCATACTCACAGATCCAGGGATAACTATCATAGAGCTATACGTCCAGCCATGATCCAATTCAACATCTATTTTGGGCACGATTCGGTTCTATCTAAATCGGTAGGACATCTATGGTTGTAAATGCACTTGTGGAAGAAGTATATATATGCATACCTATAGATAGATAGATATATAGATATATGTATACATAGATAAAGACACAAAGAGATAGAAAGAGACAGTAAATTTTTGTAATGCAGAACATTTTATCAATAAAATAGCCATTTTTGTTTTGAGAGTATATTAAGTTGTAAAATCTTGTTTTAAGGTGGATCAAGGGCCCACTCTTCCAAGAACCAAGATCTTCGTTTGATTGGTTATTGTATTTCTAGAGAAAATAGTATAGATCTATTAATTCTGTAAATGCTTTTGATTACTCAAGTTGAAAAATGTCGTATACTTGTTCCTGTAGGTAATCTAGATTAGATTCTTATTTCTTTGCAATCATATTTCAACATTCTCAATTGTGTGCTTATTTCCAAAGCAAGTGTGTTTATTTCTATAACGTGTGTTTACTTACAACAATCTATTCCATTATGCAAATGTGTGTTTATGTCCAGTAATTTATTTATGCAGAGAGTGTTTACTTCTAGCAATTTTTCATAGTTTGATTTCAATAAGGTTTTGGCCAAGAAATCCTCAAGACATTGAGAAAACCCCCCAGAAAATATATAAAAGAGAAAAAAATACCTACATTCAATTACTGGATCACTAATATTTCTTGTTGCATATAGCTTCATACACCACCCCTGGTTTGAATATGACATCAACAAAGAGTTGATTAAATGAAGGTAATAACGACACCCATCATTTTTGGTGCCATTGTCGGGGACACAATAGTTAGAATTGTCTAATTAGGTGTTAACAAGAGCAGAAATTATACATCTAGTAATTGCAGGATCTTCCCTACGCCATCATAAAATTTATGAGTAGACCAAGAGAATCCAAGGGTCGATTCCTCCCAAAAATATCTAAACAAGAATCATCATCTTCTCGATCAAATAAGGAAGTTGATCAAGAATTAGAAGCATCATTGTCCCTAGTTAGGCACGAAGCATAATTGCCACTTTGGAATTCTTAGATCAAACACCAGAAGGAAGTAGAACCTTTAGAAAAAAGATCATATCTCAAGACCTGTTTAGAGAAAGTTTTGATTCACAATTGAGTAGTCAACCTCCTACTCCTGACTTTTCACCTTCCCCAAAAAAAATCACATACCATATTGATTGGGATAAAAGTCATAGAAGGTACTACAAAAATGGCACGAGAAGCTAAAAAAGAACCTGATAGGACCTTCACTTATCCAATTCAATTAGATGATGATGATACACCTATGAAAAATATTTCACCTGCACATTTACCCATGTTTAGAGGAATGTCATCTAAAGACCCTGACCAATTTCTATTTGAATTTAAAGTACTGTGTCAAACTTATGATTACAAAATAGATAATCAGAAACTCAAGTTGTTTCCATCTACTCTGAAGGATGCAAAAATGAGGTCGTTTATGGGATTAACATCTAATTCTATTACCACTTGGGCACAAATGGAAGTTGCCTTCCTAGATGAGTATCAAGATTACTGTAGAGGGAGGAATAGGAAGGAACAAGTTTTTAAAATCAAGCAAGAGGAGGATGAGAATATGGAAGATTATTTAGACAGATTCCTCTTTGTGAGCAAAAGATGTGGATTTTTATTACAAGAAGAGTTAAGAAAAATGATTTTTCTTAAAGGTCTGGATGATGAATCAAGGGAGACACTTGATCTGATGGGAGGTGGAAACATTGATCAAATAAGAATGAATTATATTAAAGACATTTGTAGAAGTTATTCATGAACAAGGGGTGGACCTAGAATAAGAGAAAGAATTAAAAATTTAAACCCAGATATGAACAAACTGATGGATGAATTGGAAAATTTCAAAACATACATTTTAGCTGAATTAACCTCCGCTATGGATGGATTGTAAGCTAAAGGAAATGCTAAAACTGAACCATTAGCTATGTATTGTCCTAGATGCAGGAAGAAGCATGTAATAAGAGATTGTCCCCTAGACAAGACATAAATGTATCTTATCTATGAATCTAGGGACCATGAGAGTGATTCTTGTTCTCTTCTTCCATTTATTTAAAATCAGCTTAAACAAAGCAGCATTCCATCCACATTAGAAGAAGTAAATTTTGTCCAGAGACAACCTAGCCAAGGGAAGTTCATGCCCAGGTCAGTTCCTGACCCCTGGATGATGTCATGGGCAGCTCAGACAGTGCCAAAAAATCGGGGACAACCACCTTGGGCACCTCAACCAACATGGAATCCTCAGGATTGGGTAGGTCGATCTTGGTATGCCTAAGATCACCAAGAACCATGGTCTAGTCAAGGAAACTTGAATGCTTGGTCACAACCTAGGTGGAGCCCAAATAATAATGTTCAAGGGAGGACATATCCCAATCAGAATCAACAAGCCATAATGGGTTCCCCATCACAAAATTCACAAAATAAAAATGTATTCCAAACCCAAATACTAGCACAACCAGTAGCAAATCAAAGAAACAAATAAAAAACTCCTGTCTACATAACAGAACCAGAAAAATCATTTGATCCGAATGCCATGAATTGTAATATTCAAACTCAGTCTGGAAAAATAATTAGCAATCCACCTATTATAGTCCCTGAGATGACAGAAGAAATTGAAATCCCTAGTATATTTGTTCCCAAGAAGGATGAAAAAGAAAAGGATAAGGAGCCAGATAACAACTCTACTAAGATTCCATTTCCAGAGAGATTTAAAGAAGCCATAGAAACTAAGGAATATGAGTTGGTACAAGAACTAAGGAGATTGAGTATTTAAATACCATTGTTACAAGCAATTAAGGACATTCTAGAATTGAACAAATTAATCAAAATGCTATGTTTAAAAAGACCTGGAAGGAAGAAGCAATACCCTAGGACTATTAAGATAGATGGGAAACTTGCTGATTTATTAGCAAGAAAAAGTTTTCTTCCCAAATACGGAGATCCTGGAAGTCTTGTTATTTCTGTCTCTATAGGGAATAAAGATATACATAATGTTTTGGTTGATTTGGGAGTGGCTATAAATGTGATGAAAATGAACACTTTGAAAACATTACCATTAACAGGTATACAACCTACTAACACCATATTACAGATGGAAGATCATTCTATAGCAAAACTAGAAGGAGTTATTGAAGATGTGGCGGTTATGGTGGAGTCATGGGAATATCCAGTTTATTTCCTTATATTGCAACCAAAAGGTAAAACACTTGGTTATCCCATTATTTTGGGTAGACCATGGTTAGCTACATTTGCTGCTTTAATTGATTACAGATCAGGTATTATGACTATCTCAAATGGTAAGAAATCTAAGTAAATCTCCTTATATCCTTCTGTACGATATTCTATTAATAATCAAGGACAATTGTGGGTTGATGCTCCTGATACTAATAAGCAAAACTTGTCTTCTTTGGCCATGATCACGTTGCAAGATCACATACTTGAGGTAGAAGGTATGATTAATCAACCATTGAATGAACACCAATTGTCCTTGGAGAAATCGGGAATAGTTCTAGAACCTACGAACTTAGTTCCAGAACTTGCAAACTCTGTCCCATAATCATTAGATTTAGTTCTAGAACCATCACATTTAGTTTCATAACCACACCAATATCAATTCCCTGATACTATACATAATTTCACTCTAGAGGAACTGTTAGGATAAATTAATTATGCATTATATGATTTATTATTTAATTTATTTTATTAATTAAATAATCATATTATATGGTTATATTATAAACCATAATATAATTGTAAGTTGTTATATGGTTTTAAACCGTATTTGTCTTTTTGTTTCATAGGGATAATTGTTACAATTATTATAACAATTTATATGCTTCCCGGATGTATTATTGAAAGCAGCTGTGAGTATGGTTTTACCTATGCGACATATTTGTTTATCTGCACATTGCTGTCTAATATGTATAAATATTACAGCACTCCATTGTAATGGTTAATTAATTTCACATTAATAAAATATATAGGCATCTGTCCCTGTTTGTGAAATTACATTTGGTTTCAGAGCAGGTTGAAAGATATTGGAGGATTGCAACAGAGTTTGAGGAGCATTGGAGAAGCTTGTGTAAGCAAAAGAGAGCCAGAGTTGCCTTTGCAACTTCCCAACCCCATCCCTTGCAATACTGCCATAAAATTACTCAAAACCGCCATCAAATTCCTCAAAACCACCTTTATTCATTGCAATTAAGGTTGAGGAGGATAAAATTCACCAAGGAAGAGATTACAAGCTCAAAGGAAAGAAGAAAAATGATCTAAGGCGCCATACATAGTCAAAACCGCTTTCATTCTCGCCAAAACCACCTGTCATTTTTTCTCTTTGCTGGAATTTTTTCTCAAAGCCACCTTTCCAAAACCATGGTTTTATGAAGAGGTATAGTTTTACAGTTTGGAAGTGTTTAATTATAATTTTCTCTTTACATATACTTGTTTAGCTTAGCCGCCCAAGTGGCTAGCATAACTTTTGTAAGACACTTCCCATCAAGAGAGGTCAAGGGGTCAAATCCCCCTCCCTCACCCACTACCAAATTTGGCAGAAAATTTAGTGGAACCGCTAACTTTAGCAGAAAATTCAAATTTAGTTATAACTAACTAAATTTAGCGAGAAAAACCCTATTTTAGGGTAATTTTTTTTTTCTCCACTTTGCATATTTTTGCATTCGGAGCACTTTTTTTTCCAAAGGAGGGCTATCTAAAAACTTAATTTGAGCTAGTTTTTTACAGTTGTTTGCTCAGCAAGCCATATTGGGCTCCTGAGGCCACCAGGGCCCCGAAAAACAATTTTTTTGCCTGCCATTCAATTTTTCTAGATTTTTGAATGTAATTACATGCTTCAACATATTATACTAATTTGCAGGTTTCCATAATCAACTGAAAACTTTGTAACTGATTAGAAACTGAAAAATTTGTAATAAAAAACAATATAAAATTGGTTCTATAACACTCACAAGATCCTAGATCTCATTTGCAACGTTCGGTATATACGGTGCCTTTGGGAAGCACTTACGGGTAAAGCTATCGTGACTACTACTGCACTTAACACCTAATATAGCTGCAACAATGTTGTCTGGGCATCGACCCTTTAAATCAACAGGGAGTAATAAGGTCATAATGCACACACTATGAGCCATCCCATCCGTTTGTGAATGATTGCACGACATAAATCCGAACTGAGAAATTATCCGAGTACATAGCGAAGTTACACACACGTATGAGGATATTTCTTTGAGCCGGTGTCAATAATCACACAGACCCTATCAGTACTATCTTGGTACCACGTATTGAATTCTTTCATGTACGTTAACGCCTCTTTCACGTACCACTGGGTATATAGAAATGACGAGCTTCTTCCACGTATCGACGGGTATATCGGAAGGGTGCATATATAGAAAGGTTCGGTATATTGGACTAACGGTATATAGATTGGGAGACCTAATACCTGGAGTGATAAGAGCCAAACCCTGTCAGTGATCTCTGTAAAATGGGCATCAATGCCCCCAAATTTTTTCTTCCGGATTCACAATTGCTCAAAGGAAGCAACTATGCTGCATGGAAGACAAAAATAAAGAAACAACTTGAGTTTGAATAGATCAGGTCTGTTTTGAATGGTACTCTGACCAGATCAGCCACTGATACAACACAACAACGACAGTTTGATAAAGCAGATTAGAAGGCCAAACTCATCATCTTGTTTGGAGTGTCCGATGATGTGCAACCCCACATTCGAGATGCCAAAACAACAAAAGAAGCGTGGGATAAGTTGAGTACAATATACGAGGCAAAGAACAAGAATGTCATACTGAATTATGCCATTGGATTCTGAATATCAATCATTGATGACGAATACAACTGGAAGCTTCAATCTTCCACTAGGGAAGAAACCCATTAGATTCGTATGGATATTCAAAACTAGTACAAACAGATGGGACAGTGGAACAAGTACAAAGCACAAGACTTGAGTAAAGGGGTACGCACAAAAAAAGGCATTGACTATGAGAGACATTTGCTTCCATCAGCGAAGATCAAATGATCAAGATGAGCGTTGCTCTGGCTGCTAGTTTTGGATGGAAGTTCACCAATGGGGAGGACATAAAAAGTGCCCTTCCTAAACCAAGATTTACAAGAAGAAAGCCTACCATGGACGCAACCTGAAGATATGTTGTACTTGGTTAAGAAGAAAAGGTATGCAGAATTAAGAGAATCTTTGTATGGTCTAAACAAGCACCCCGGGCATATACATTCAAGATTGATGAGCCATCTCTTACCCCACAGGATTTGTTAGAAATCCATATGATCCCAATCTCTACCACTCAAAAGAAAGGGGGGAGATAGTGATTGTGTTGTCTATTCGATGATCTAGTCCTCACTGGCTAGTTCCAGTGGGATGTCGATGCAACGAAGAAAGGATCCTTACTCGATCGTTTGACATGACCGATCTTGGGTTGATGCACTATTGTCTTGGATGGAAGTGTGGCAGAAAAGAGAATCATATTTTTTTGTTTCCTCTCAATGAAAATATACCAAGACTACGCTCGAGAAGTTTAGATGATGGATTGTAGTGCCAATTGCTATACCACCCATGGAGACAAAACTTGTAGTTATCTCATCCGATCAATCTCCTGAGGTAAGTGCCACTCTCTATAGATAGGCATTGATTGGGAGTCTCATTTACTCGACTCCACTAGGCCAGATATTAGCTTGCAGTGAATCTATCTATCAGGTCATGCAGGAACCCAAAGTGTGTCATTGGCAAGTAGCAAGGTGGCATATTGAGATAATCTCAAATGATCGTGGATCTTGGTCTACGAAATACAAGAAGATGAAACTTCTTCTTTTCGGATAATTCAGATTCAGATCATATCAGGAAAACATTGATGCAGAAAACGTCCACTTCAAGTATGTTGTGTTTCTTTATGGATCTGGACCAATTCATGGGAAGTAAAAGAAACACCACTTCTTTCTTGTTCTTCCACAGAGTCGAGTATCATCTGTAGGAGAAGTTTCTGGAAGCGATTGGCTACGTCACATACTAGAAGGGACTTGGAATACCCACAGGACCAAACCGACCACCATGTAATGTTGACAATGAATGTGGTTTCTCAAACTTTTTTGGCAATCCGGGTTTTTCATGAACGAACAAAGCACATGAGGTACCAGATCATTTCATAACGTGAATATGTGTTGACGCACAACATCTTGGTCAATAATTGTCCAACACTGAACAACAGTCATATATCTTCACAAATCACTTTTGCATTGAACAAGTTCGAGTTGTTCATAGAGTTCCTCTCCTCCTCATCCCTTGAGACAAATGCACAATTAAGGGGGGATTGTTATGATAAATTAATGATGCATATATGATCATAATTATTTAGTTATTAATTAAATAATCATATTATAGGTTATATTATTACACCATATTATAATTGTAAGGTTATATATGGTTTTAAACCATATTTTGTCGTTTTGGTTTCACAGGGAGTGAATTGTTACAATTATTATCTACAATTAATATGCTTCCTGGAATGTTAATTATTTGCAGCAGTTGTGAGTATGGTTTTACTTACCGTGTGCAACATAAGTGTTTGTCTTGCACATTTCTGTCCCAATATGTATAAATATTGCATGCACTCCATTTTAATGGTTAATTAATTTCACATTACTAATATAATACAGAGCTTCCTTCCATCCCTGTTTGTAACTTAGCAGGAACAATAATTCCTTGGGCAGAAAATCAGTATCTTCAGTTTCTAAAATATCAGGAAATGGGGAAGAAAGTTTTGTAGAACAAACATGACATTAGGAGTTACCGTATAACAAGAGAAGTATCATAACTCCTGCCTCTTCCTTTTTTCCAATATTATGGTCTCAAGGAACTTTTGGGATGTTTCTACCTATCATATGTTGTTGCAGACAGTGCATGTGCCCTAATAATACCTTAATGAACCCTTTCAAAATCAGTTTCATCACAAAGAACATGGGAACCAAACATGTTGAGATTGAGCCTGTGTAAGATTTTGAACATAATAGTGGGTTGAAGCATGATGAAGAAGCGTATGTTTTGTATGTTCTGAAAAACCCTACTAAGTTTTTCTTGGGACGTAACAAATATAATGACAGGAATCCATCCAGTATTGCATTCATCACAGTCATACTAAAAACTTAGACCTATTTAGGTAAGCCTCAAAGAAGGATTAATCCAACCTTAAGAGATTAGTCAAGCAAGAAAGTTGAAAAACTATTACAAGTAGGTTTTATCTATCCTATTCTC